>CM055094.1:72205883-72448383 GCA_029204225.1 Diphasiastrum complanatum | reverse complement strand
TCTCATTTCTTATAAAACTTACTTCAAAGTGTAAACACCACCGGCTTTCACTTTACTTCAATCTTGGCAAGACCATATCCCAACCGCTTTCCTCTTCACATAAACTGCATAACGAAGAAGCACATAAAAATGATTGGGAAGATCTGCACAACTAAAACCTAGACCCACATTAACATCAGTGCATTTAAAAAATAGCGCATAAATTTCTCTAGAATTTAGAAATGCAATGTGCTAGTAGGATACGAAAGTAAGTCATATTAAAACATGATCTTGAGTCCTTGGCTTTCTTCTTGGCTGAATTTGTTGCTGCCTTTTCTTGCTCCTTCTGTTGCTCGATCTCTCTTTCCCTTTCCTTTGAGACTATCCTTAGGTTTTCCCTTTTGATTTTCCGTAGTCTATCTTTTTCTTTCAAAAACCTAACCAAGGGAGTCGCATTGAGGCATGCATCAACCAGATTCTTGTAACCAAGATCCTCATCAGGCCGATCTTCCCCGCCTTTGGGAGCTTCTCCTTGTTATTCCCCACCCGAGTCTGCCTCACCGATTTGTGATGGCAATGAACTAATACGTTCAGAAATTACACTGCACTACACGTTGCAATTAAGAAGCTTAATTCAAAAACTCATGTGATAGGAGACATCGTGATTTGCCGGAGGGGATGCTAATGTCAAAGGGGATGAATTGTTTTAGTTGCAGATTTTAGAGGTTAATCTCTGCTATAGATCCATCTAGACAAAAAAGAAATGTAGGTGATTTTCTAAAAGAAATCTATCTTAAATAATTAATCTTTTTTGTTGCAGATCCATTCAAATTCCAGCAAAGATTGTAAAGATAGTATCAACAATTTTATAGCATCCAATTTATAGATTCACAACACAGTTAATGCATCTCATATGCACTTCTTTCTAGCACTCTTCCAACATACCATGGCTAAGAATATGTAGCACATTCAATCGAGCAAGTTTTCAGCAATTATGATGCACTGTTTTGCATCTCCACAACCATCTGAAATGAATCCTACTGCTGTAGGGTTCAAGCAAATTTCGCAAGCCAAATCCATTTGGTTTCCAATGTACGTTTTAAAGATCCGGCGTGCTCTTAAGAAGAAGGAAAAAACTTCATGTTTTTATTAAGGCCGTAATTGGACTCGCTACGCCTTTTCTAACTTCGGAATGTAGGCAGAAAATAGATGATTTGCAGCCCACAATCTTCACAGTAGGTCAGATTTATCAATGAGCAAGGTAAAAAACCAGCGATGGTCCACAAGAATCCGCAAAGATGAGTTGGCATAGTCCACAATAGGGCATGAAATGGCTGCAAGCAGATCATAGGGCAGCAATCGTTGCAATAGCAGGGCTACACTATTCAGGGCTTTGATTCACAGCGCAACCTAGGCAGAGCACCTTAATCCACCATGATCCTTTCGTTTTCTCATGCAGATATGTATTCTCTTCAAATAGGTAAGAAAGGGAATGCTCTTGCAAAACAGATTCTGGTCAGAAGCAAAAAACAAAGACTGGCTGGAACTTTATACTCATCAACTAACTGCTTCAGAAGCTGAAGATTGTTCTCTGGCAGCATGTGCATGTTTTTTCTGTGAATCACCTGTAAACCTGATCCTGATCAGTAACTAAACCACCTAACATTCTTTGCAACTGATTCTGCCTGGAGTTCCGCTATTCTACATTCTAGAGCATGGAGAGAGAGAGAGAGAGAGAGAGAGAGAGAGAGAGAGAGAGAGAGATGGATGCAGACATGACACATGCAACATACCCCATGCATAAAAAATTCCACTACCCACACTTAGGCTTTTAACAAATCACCACAACAGGATACCACTATTGGCAGAAGGTCTGTTTTTTTTGCTCATATGTTATTCATTCTAACATAACAACATTTTGTAAGGGCCATTGTTATTTGCATGTACTTACATAGAATATATATACCTTTATTTATTTCTTAAAGAGTACAATTTCAACTAACTAATTTCATGTAATAAAATCTACCTGGCTTGCAACAAAGGCCTGACGTGCTGCTGGCTATTGACAGAGGCTGCTAGAACATAGGACTCTCATGAGAAATTGAAAATTTTGCTAGAACATAGGCCTCTCGTGAGAAATTGGAAATTCTTTGCGCACCTCTTATCTGCAAACTTTTGAGGCAAGGATTGTCTAATTGGTTTCAGCAGGCTAGTAGGCGGCAGATTACAATGTTTTTGTAAAACAGATTCCTATCGGATATGCAGCACCTGGGTTAGAGGTTGTCAGACAGCATGAAGGGATATTGGGCGCAACAAATCTTGCATTCTGAAGCTCGTTCACCGAGTGAGTGTGACCTTGATTGGCTAGACGTTTGCTTGCGAAGGAGCGAAAACCTTATAGTGGTACTTCTTCATGGTAGATTTGTAGCAGGAGAACTTCTGGCATCATATTCCCTGATCGTGGGTTTTGAGAATTGAGATGCTGAGAGGGCTGATAAAAATTTATTGCTGATCATCGATTCTGGAGGAGTGTGATCCTGGGTGGACAGGTGAATCTGTGGGGGTAGGCACGTTGTTTCCTTGGTGCGTGGCTATTGAGCTGAGAGTTGAAAGACAGCTTTTTCCCACCGAATTAGTTGCATGGTTGGCTCATAGCAAACAAAACAAAGTAATATAGATTGTTTGTGTGCTTTTAACTTGGCTTGAATAGCCGCACGATGTCATGTTTTTCTTCGGATCATTGACGGATTAGCGTTAAGCTGATGCATGTCTCACGTGTTGCTTTCTTCCCATTGTGGACTGACTGGAGTTGCATGCTAACTGTCATGTAATGGTTTTTATTTACACCAGCAATGGCTAGACATTGTGGTCATTGGTTAGTCGTGACTCTCGACCACCGAACATGGTCTGTGGTGGAAGGGCGATGGAGGATGGAGGGCGGGGTGCAGCATCGATGGACGAAGGAGGATGGAGGGTGAGGTGCAGCAAAATTTCCTTGGTTTTCACCTTTTTGACTTTGGAAAGCGAAAGTTTTTCATCTCTTCGAGCTTTTCTTCCATCCATGCCATCATGTACACCGTGACACGCCAAATGCATAATTTCGACATAAGATAACCGGGATCTTGGCATAGCTACTACATGAAGAATCGTGAAGAATCGTGAGAGATAAGAAGATGATGAGAAAAGGGGAGAAAGAAAAAATTCAAAATAGTGAGGGGCCAACAGGGAGGACGTGCGAAGAGAGAGGTAATGTGTGTGCATAAGTATATGTATGATTAGCCAAATATTAGGCTCTAGATGTGACATAGGGTTCTAGACTTAGTTAACACCACCCTTACACTCTCTCTCTTAAATATCTTTATATATATAGATATTGTATACAGAGTTACGCAACTACGCTGAAGAAACAAAATGTTTTTGTTACCAAGGCTTTCTTAGCTTTCAACTCCCAACCTGTTGAAAAGACACGAACACGAAATATTCGCGAAAGAAAAGTGCTCATGACACAACAAGAGAAAGTCAGATGATGCGAAAGTCAAATGAATTGAAGTGACACAAAAATCTTCGCGACACTTTTTCAACCTTCACGCTCCAAAGGATTATAAAGATCATACAAGTATCATGAAGTACAGAACCCCTAATCTGATATGATGACATCAATGCATTAGGACGTGCCTAATCCACCATTCTTGTAATCCATGATTAGTTATAGATTGATTAATCTATGTAAGCATAGATGCAACTCTGAGTGTATGCAATTACTAAATGTATAAAATACACACAGTAGTAGATAGAAAATATACAAAATAAAAGTCCACCTGTGAGTGAGACAATTTTGTAAGCAGGATCTACATAGATCCAAGAAGTCCGCTAGTAAGCGAAACACTACTCATGGGAGAAGATCACTTCTCTTACGTCAATGCGCTGTTCGGTCTGTCATACAGCGCTCGAAATCAAGAGGATCAATAGATGATATTGTAGCTATCACGCACATATCACTCTTAATTTTTTGTCTCATCTCGAATGAATTACTGTGTGCTATCGCTTGTGTATCTCATTCACTTGTTTTATCAATTTCGCACACTAGTTCAATTTTGTTGAATGTTGTATTAATCTATAACGTAGATCAACAATGTCTGTCTATTTTCTGGAGGATTGTAGGAATGATATAGCGGACAATGGCCAGCAATCATATCTGAAATTCATCCGAATTGATTTCGCTCGTGATTAATTTGATTTCACTTAAGCAATGTCAATATCAGAGCTCATTCTAGTTTCACTTTGCTTTGTTTTGCTTTGGTTTGTTTTGTATTAGAGGCTGATTGATATTTGCAATTTATGTTCCATCATTTTTTTCACATAAGTGGTACCAGAGCCACCTGTCATAATCTGACATAGCCGCAAAGCTATCAGATCCAGGAGGCTAAGCATTCAAACAAAGAACCATCAACAAGTGAGAACACAATTCACAACAATGGCTTCAATAAGCAGTATACAATCAAAGATCTGTACAATCCTCGACTCATCAAGATCTAACTTCCTAGCATGGAAAGTTAAGACCTCATTGATTCGAAAGGGAGAAGGATTATTTCCCTGGGTAGATGGCACCGAGGAGATGCCTACAACTACATGCAAGGAGCTACGTGAATGGAGGGAAAAGAATGACAAGGCAGTAGCCGTGTTATCTTCATCCATCGAGGATAGCCTAACTCTTGACCTGACTACAATCTCTAAAACAAAAGAGATGCGGGATACATTACTCACAAGATTTTAGATGAAATCATGCAGTCAGATCATGCTGTTTGAAGATCGGCTGACAAATCTATAGTGGGATGGCAAAGATTGCACTTCCTTTATCAGAAAGATGAAAGATCTATTTCTTTCATTAAACAATTCTAGAATAGAAAATATAGTATCAGCAGAGAAGCAGCTTACCTATCTATTGAGAGCCTTACCAAGATCCTTCTAGACAACCAGAATGTTGCTAGCAAAGGATCCTACTATGACACTCGAAAAGGCTATTGTTGAGATTCGAGAAGAAGTCGAAGCTGAAGAGCATCTTGATCACAAGGATGCATCTGACCAAGCCCTCTACAACAACAAAGAGAAAGCAAAGAAGCAATTCAAGCCTAAGAGGGAGTCAGATCGAAAGGAGGATCGAGATCAGCAAGCAGAAGAAGGAGCTAGCAAAGACAAATGGAAGAACAAATAAAGGTCGAAACAACATAGTGGAGACAAGAAGACATGCGTGAGATGCAAACGCGAAGGACATACTATCGATTCGTGTTGGCTTAATCCCAAAATCGAGTGTATCCACTGTCATAAGAAGGGTTGTATTGGCTCACTATCGCTCAACACTAATGGCAGAGATAGATGACTCGAAGATGTTCTGTTCGTGCCTACACTGCAGCAAGACTTGCTATCAGTGGCAAGAATAGCTGATGCAGGGATGCGTGTAACATTTTCAGACGAAGCATGCAATGTTGTTGATGCAAGTACCAGTACACTAATCACTCAAGGTAGAAGAAAAGACAACTTGTATCACATGAAGGTATGCCTACCTACAGATCAAGTGCATCAGACTCATGATGATTTGCCAGATACTCTATGGCATAGGAGACTATGCCATATAAATTCAATGGCACTATATCAAGCAAGTCATCATGGAACAATCACAGGGGTGAGCATCTCAAATACAACTAGTTCGATGACCTGTGATGCATGTTTGAAGGGTTAGATGTCACGTACTCCTTTTGTCAAGGACTCCTACAGAACAACCAAGATTCTAGAGTTAGTACATTTTGACATCTGTGGGGCTTTCAATGTGATCTTAGTAGGAGGCTCAAAGTATTATATAACCTTTATTGATGATTACAACAAATTTTCCATAGTCTACTTTATTCACAATAAATCAGAAGCATTTGACAAGCTCACAGAGTATGTGAATTGGACAGAAAGATACACTGAAAATGAAGTGAAGCAGATCAGAACAGATCGAGGTGGAAAATACATCTCAAACCGATTCACTGACTTCTGCAATGATCATGGAATCATTCATAAAAGAACTGCATCTTACACATTGCAGCACAACAGTGTTTTAGAAAGAAATAACAGGACTCTGATGGAAGTTGTCAGGTGCATGATGGCCTATTCGAAGGCTCCAAGAATGCTGTGGGCTGAAGCAGTAGCTACAACTACTAAGATTCAGAATAGGATAGGAGAATTTGACGTTCCTCACACAACACTACACGAATTACGGTGGGATAGAAAACCCAATCTGACTCACATTCGAATCTTTGGCTATGCAACACATGCACATGTTCTTGACAAGCTTCAAAATAAGCTTGATGAGAAAGAAGAACAAAGATATCTTGTAGAATATGACAATCATTCATCATACTACATAGTCTATATGCCAGAGACAAACACAGTGAAGACAGTCAGAGATGTCAAATTTGATGAAAGTAGAACAATGGCCAATGCTTATCTTGTCAGTTATGAAGTCCTTGGAAGACAGTACTATAATCTACCAACTATGATAGAGGGAGTATAGGACAAACACTTAGACCAAAATGTTCGAGTCGCATCTCATTCGAGTGATGAATCAGATGAAGAAAGATTCGCAAGCCAACCTACTGCTACAATACCTATAAACCGAAATGGTTCTTGACCTAGCAGAGCAAATAAAGGTAAGAGCATTGCAGTTCCAGAAGGATCTCCTAGAAGATCAACAAGAGAACAAAGAGTGTCAGGAAGATTTGTGCCAGGCAGCTCAGCTTCTACATTAGAAGAGTTTTGTGGATTCAGTGGAGAACCACAAACATTCGAGAAAGCGATTGAATGTCCAGAGAAAGACAAATGGATCCAAGCCATGAATGAGGGGATGGAATCCATGAGGAAGAATCAGGTATGGACATTGCAGCCATTACTAGATAAGCGAAAGACTATAAAATGCAAGTGGGTATACAAGGCTGAAGTATGGACCGAATGGAGATATCATAGGAAAAAGTAAAAGAAATATTTTCACGATGGGGAAGGGTTGAGGTCCACCACTGCGGCCTTCCACCTTGGCTATTGTCCCTATTGAAGTCTCTTCCTTGACAGACCCAACCGCATCCCCTAGTAAAATATTATCCTCTCATAACTTCTTGACTTTAGGTAAACATTCAATTAAAACTCTTGAAGTATAGACATGATTTACAATTATTCCTTTTTATAGTAGGCAATCCATGCTAAATTAGTCTATGCTAAATTAGGCAATCCAAGTGTGAGTACTACAAACTCTTGACTTTCAAAGACTACGTAGACATGCTATTAACGGAAAGTCCATTCCATGCTTTGAAATATATGTTTCCCATTGACATGTTCATAAATGGCTTTAACTATCAAAATGCAAGGGCTTGATTTCTTGCATGAATTCTATTAAACAATTTGCAAGTGCACAGCAGGCCATCTTTATAGGTATAGAAGGTTTCAAAAATTCTAAAAGGCAACTAGATTGAAAAAACATGATTTAATCATTTCTGGCCTTTGAATAAACTAATCAATTTCAAACCAAGTTTCACCCTTCCTTTGGGATCTAGTCTTACTTTGGCATTGAGTGACAAAAATAAACACATCTAAACCTTAGCAATCATAGTACTTAAAAAATCATGAGAATTTAACATCCTTATGATTAGAAATTTATGCAAACTTTTATGAAAAATGCAAGAGATCTCCATGTAATTTCTAGGAAATCAGAACTATACAATCGATAACCACTTACATAAACAATTGTTTACATGTTGTAGAAGGCATTTATAATTTTGGATAAAGGCAATGTCATAGGCAACTTACGTTGAAAATGCATCATGCTTAGAAAAGAACTTGATTTAGCATAAATAGTTGAAAATGCATGCATACTTTAAAATATGTGATTCAATTACAATGTCTTATACCCTCAATTCCATCCTGCATGACACAATACCCTACTTGTCAGGAGTGCCTTGGAGAAGATAGATGCCACATACTTGATAGAACATTCATATGCACTTAACTTCTACCCTTAAAAGCTTGTTATATGACCCAAAACCATCGGAATATAATGGGTCTGAACGTACAATCTGATTAATGCAAATAAACTACAAGAAGAGAATGGTCACCAGTGTTGAAATAGAAAAATCATCTATCTTGACTTTTGGTTGTGATAAAGTTTTTTCTACATGTATGTAATGTTTCATATTGCAAATGCCAAATTTGGCCTAGAGTAAATTCGAGCTACATGGATTATATGAAGTCTAGTTGGTCAAGTACAAGCATATAGATTGTAGGCATAGATATGCCAAATATGAGCTTGTAGAAACTCGAGTCATATCACAAGCATAGATTGTAAGTGTCCCAAAGTGACATGCAAGGCATGCACAAAGTGTAATGGACACATGCATAGTGATTAGGACAATTCTAGTTTAGAAATTGCCACATGGTAAAAGTAGGTAGATAGATATGCATGTAAAGTGACATATGCCATTAGTTTGTTAGTTTTCACTTTCTGATGTGGAAGAAGGTAGATGAATGCTAGATCTACCACAAGCTAATCCATTCACCATAAATGTATGAGAGTTCTCTCACAATTTTTGATGATGAACCAAGCATTGGAGCCATTTCTTGTCAATTTGGATCTATTACCTTGTATGCTTGAATTTTGCACTCTCTCTCTAACTCGAGGAGGAGGCTATGCTAATGCATTAATTTCTTTGTACTTTCCTCATTTGATAGTGAAAGTAACCATTCTTTGATTACTAGTATGCTAGATTGTGTTTTAGTCATAAATTCTTGAACTAGATCTTGATATTCAATCTAGAATCAGTTTATGTGGTAAACACAAAGTTTAATAAGATCATTCAAACTTGCAATTGGTTTTCCCACACGTGTGAACCTATTGGATTTCAACATGGTATCATAGCCAAATTAAGCTTTGCATGCTATTATCATTGACTGTGTAAGAAATTTTGAGTTCTATTCAAGCAAGGAAGTAGTTTACCGCTTTTCTTTACCTTTTTTTGGAAACTGTTTGGACCAAAGAAGTTAGAAACAAGGTTTTCAGATCAAAACTGATGTTGTAC
Organism: Diphasiastrum complanatum; assembly: GCA_029204225.1. Taxonomy (NCBI): domain Eukaryota; kingdom Viridiplantae; phylum Streptophyta; class Lycopodiopsida; order Lycopodiales; family Lycopodiaceae; genus Diphasiastrum; species Diphasiastrum complanatum. Next base: position 72,439,303 of record CM055094.1, on the reverse strand, counting down.
ATAATTTTGGATTTTCACACGTGTGAAAATCAGAATACTTCAAACCTCTTTATCTCTTTAATCTTAGGTCCAAAGATATTGATGTTATAGCTTGATGGAAAGCTAGTAAGGTCTACTTTCCATAGCAATTGGTTTCAAATCAATCAATGTGTCTATCAAGAGTTATAAGCTCATAAAGAAGGGTAGGGAGAGAGCCAAAATCCGAGTGACCATTTTTTGATTTGATTCAAAATTTGCTTGTTTGATTAAAAATCCATTTCTTGTGTATATCAATTCAACAAACTCGAGATCTAGACAAAGTTTTGAGTCATTTAACACATTGCTTCAAACAATTTGAGTATTTCTGAGCCAATAGTGTTGTCTTTAAGCATTCCACACGTGCCAAAAAAAGAAAGAGCAAAAATTTGTCTATACTCCAATTCACTTTGAGAGGTTGGTCTAGTTTGTATTGTATTGATGAAATATTTCAGACCTATATCAAATGCAGTTGCAAGATTTCACATAGGATTTGGTAGTTCACCCTTTGAAAATTCCTATAGTGAGAAGTGTAGCAACATTTAGCTTGTCTGAAACTAGATCAAACATATTGTTGTCTATTTACAAGAAGTCTTCACAAACATGGCATCTATAGGAGGATATCTCTTAGAAGCAAGTGAAAGACTAAGCACCTCCAATATTCAATATGGAAGGTTAGGATGGAGTCTATTCTCATACTCCAAGATGTAATGGACATAGTACTTGGTATTAAGGAGGAGCCTCAAGCACAACTTGAAATACCAAAATTTAAGAAGAGAGCTAGGATGGCTCTACATTTCATTAAGATGAATGTCTCTAATGAAATTCTAAGAGAAATAGGATCTTGCACCACTGCTAAAGAAGCTTGGGATGCACTTAAGTCAATTTATGAAGCTAAGAATACTTCTAGAATTCTCACTCTTAGAAATCAGATCTTTCAAAGTTTTCAAAGAAGTGAGGAGAGTGCATCAAATTATTTTTTGAGAAGAAAAGATCTTCATAGAGAGCTTGCTTGTGTTGGTGTCACAATCAACCAAGATGAGCTAGTACAAGTCATTCTTAATGACTTAAAAGAAGACTATGATAATCTTGTTCAATCCTTTGCTATAAAAGAGGAGTTGCCCAATTTGGAGGCTCTTCAAGAAATTCTTATTTCTAACGAAGCAAGGCAAAGTTACAAACTTTCAAGGATGAACAAACTCGAGCATATTGAAAAAGACAAAGCTCTCTTTGTCAAGGACAAGCATAAAGGGAGGACTTCACCAAAGACAAAGCAAAGGACAAAGATAAAGATGGAGAAGAAGATGACTCAACTCATCCTTCTACTTCCAAGACCAAGAAGAAAAAAGTAATGTGTTTCTTTTGTGGCAAGAAGGGGCACTATGCCTCTAATTGCTTCAAAAAGAAAAATCAACTCAAACCACCAAATCTCTCTAATGAGAAAGAAGAAAACTCTATAGCAAGTGAAGGAGAAGGATCCCTCATGGTGTCAAGCTTTTCTTCAACACCCTTCAAGAAGGATGGAGCATGGTACATCGACAATGGTGCTTCATCACATATGTGTTGTTCTAAGAAGTCTTTTGATCTAATTGTACCTTATGAAGGATTCAAAAGCTCTATATATACAACAAATGATCACGAGTGCTCTATTGAAGGAATTGGAAATATTCCTTTAAAACTTGCTTCTTCTAAAGTTCTGCCACTTTCCAATGTTCTTTTTGTTCCTAAGCTTACAAAGAACTTGATAAGTGTTGGAAAATTGCTTGATTGTGGTTGTGATGTGAAATTCAATGTTAATACTTGCATTATTAAGAAAGGTGATGAGATCCTAGCTCATGGATCTAGATATGGTGGCATCTTCAAGTTAAATCCTCATGGAAACGCAAATTTTTGTGAAATTGCTTTTATTTCTAAGGAGGAGTTATGGCATAGGAGATTGGGACATCCCAATTTCAAATCTATGCTTTCTATGATCAAGGATGATAAGGCTATTGGCTTACCAAGATCACTTTCCAAAGATATCAAGCCATGTGAGGCTTGTGCCATTGCAAAATCACTTAGAAAGCCATATCAAAAGTCTTCCATTAAGACTACTCATCCATTGCAATTAATACACTCGGATGTTCATTTTTCTTCCTCAAAAAGTATTGGTGGTGCTACATGTTTTGTTACCTTCATTGATGATTTCAAAAGATATACTTGGTTATACCTTCTTTCTTCAAAAGCTATGGCATTTGATTACTTCCTAGTTTTCAAAGCTTATGTCGAGAAACAATTTTCTCTTAAAGTTAAAGCTTTGAGATGTGATGGAGGAGGTGAATACATCTTCAATAAATTCCATGATTATTGTGAGCTTGAAGGGATCAAGAGAGATTTTTCTTGTGCTTATTCTTCATATCAAAATGGGATTGCTGAAAGGGAAAATAGATCTTATGTGAATGTGCTAAAGCAATTCCAATTGAAGCTTCTTTGCCTATTGAATTTTGGGGAGAAGCAATAAATTGTGCAAATTATTTGTGCAATAGACTACCTCACAATACTCTTGCAGGAAGATCACCATATGAAGTCTTATTCAAGAAGAAGCCTAAGGTTGATCACCTTAGAGTTTTCGGATGTACTTGCTTTGTACATATATTCCCTTGGAAACAAGGAGAAAAGATGATCCAAATTCAAGCGAAGGGATCATGGTTGGGTATTCATCCAACAGGAAGACATACAGAATTTATGTTCCCTCTACCTCAATTACAATTGAGAGTAGAGATGTTATATTCCATGAAAACCAGAAATACATCTTTAATGAGGCCGAGATCAAAGAATCACAAAAAGGTTCTCCTATTGTCTCTCTTGAAGATTATCATGGAGGGATGGGGCCGAGAATTGAGGAGGAGTCACCTAGAATCTTCTCACCTAGAAGATCACTAAGAGAAAGATTCGAGCCTAAGAGGCTCTCATATGGTAAAAAAGGACAAACAAATGGATTTTGATTCCACTAGTTATGCATATTTTATCTCACGTGAAGAGCCAAAGGATGTTCAAGAGGCACTTAACTCAAAAGAATGGTTTTTAGCCATGAAGCAGGAATATGATGCATTGACTACCAACAAAACATGGGAGCTTGTGGATCTTCCATCCAACAAGCACACTATTGGTTACAAATGGGTTTTTCGAGTCAAATATAATCAAGATGGCACAATCAACAAATGTAAGGCAAGACTTTGTGGAAAGGACTTTGCCCAAATTCATGGACTTGATTATGAAGAGACCTTTGCACCTGTTGCAAAGATGGTGTCAATAAGAATTATCATATCCATTGCTTGTTTTTTCAAATGGAAGGTGTTCCAATTAGATGTCTCAAATGCTTTTTTGAATGGATATCTAGAAGAAGAAATCTATATGGAACAACCTCAAGGATTCATCAAGGATGAGTCCAAAGTTTGCTTGCTCTTCAAAGGTCTTTATGGACTAAAGCAAGCACCAAGATCGTGGTATGCTCAACTTAACTCTTTTCTTATCTCACTAGGATTCGTTCTTAGTGACTATGATCCTTCCATGTATATCAAGTTTTATGTTAGTGATATTATCATTCTTCTAATTTATGTTGATGATATTATCCTAAGTGGAAGTTGTATCAATTTAGTTGAAGAAACTAAAGTTGCACTTGGAGGAGAATTTAAGATGCAAGATCTTGGAAAAATTCATTACATTTTAGGCCTAGAGATTGACTTTCATAATGATAAAGCTTTTATTTGTCAATCCAAGTATGCTCTTTCAATGTTGAAGAAATTTCATATGTTAGATTGTAAGAGTATTGATACTCCAATGGAGCAAATTGTGAAAGATCCTAATAAAGCTGATGAAAGATCCTTCGTGGACATCACTCTTTTTAGGAGTCTTATAGGCTCCTTAATTTGGATTGCCATAACTAGGCCTGATATAAGTTTTAGCGTTCATAAGTTAAGCCAAGCTATGCAAAATCCTACAATTCATCATTGAAAAATGGCCAAAAGGGTACTTAGATACATATCTTCAACCTATGATTATGGATTGTTGTACAAAAGCTAAGACCTTTCTATGATTGGATATTATTAATTCGGATTTTGCTAGTGATAAATTGGATCGGAAATCTACAAGTGCATATGTAATATACCTTGGAGGAAATTTAATATCTTGGCTTTCCAAAAAGCAAGATACCATATCTCTGAAGTCTAGTTGGTCAAGTACAACATGCATATAGATTGTAGGCATAAATATGCCAAATATGAGCTTGTAGAAACTCGAGTCATATCACATGCAAAGATTGTAAGCGTTCCAAAGTGACATGCAAGGAAGTGTAATGGACACATGCATAGTGATTTGGACAATTCTAGTTTAGAAATTGCCACATGGTAAAAGTAGGTAGATAGATATGCATGTAAAGTGACATATGTCGTTAGTTTGTTAGTTTTCACTTTCTGATGTGGAAGAAGGTAGATGAATGCCAGCTCTACCACGAGCTAATCCATTCACCATAAATGTATGAGAGTTCTCTCACAATTTTTGATGATGAACCAAGCATTGGAGCCATTTATTGTCAATTTGGATCTATTACCTTGTATGCTTGAATTTTGCACTCTCTCTCTAACTCGAGGAGGAGGCTATGCTAATGCATTAATTTCTTTGTACTTTTCTCATTTGATAGTGAAAGTAATCATTCTTTGATTACTAGTATGCTAGATTATGTTTTAGTCATAAATTCTTGATCTAGATCTTGATATTCAATCTAAAATTAGTTTATGTGCTAAACACAAAGCTTAATAAGATCATTCACACTTGCAATTGGTTTTCCCACACGTGTGAACCTTTTGGATTTCAACAACCAGTACATATCCACTACATATTATTGTAGATTTTGTTCATTGAATCTAGAGGATAAAAAGGTCCTATTGTAAATTAGAGGCTGCTATCAACTGTGAGGTAATCTACATTAAGCTGCTGGTAATATGTGCTCAATCCATGATCACCTAATGTAAGAACAGAATTACATTCACATAACCAATAAACCTTTGAAAATGAATAGCTTATAGAGACAAATTGAGTTACGGCTCCTCCTGGAAATCCATATGTTTTTGGTCTTCTAAGGTATAGGTGAATATTTCTAAGGTGTAGTTGAACATCCATATTAGCATTTCATGATCAGCACCCAAAGAGTACGAGTAGGTCTCATGCCCAGGCGTATAACCATACTAGCATTATGCATCTATAGAACCAGTAGGCCGGATTTCTATAATTTTTCTGGAGGCAATAGCCCCCAAATGAAGGTTGACTTGAAAGAGCAAAGCCAATCAAGTGAAGGCCCTAGTTCTTGATATGTGTGTGAGGGAAAGTACATGTGAGCATCTTGTCAATTAACCTAAATCTAGAAAACGTAGGAGGTTTGCAAACTGCACTGCTAAAGCTAAACAGAGTTAGCTGGAACCAGCTCTTGAAATGAATCAATAGTTAGTAAAACCTCGTTGCTCGATTGCAGCAGAATACTTGCAAACAAAGGACTTAAACTAGCCACTTCAAAAGCATGATTTATGCAAAACCAAATCAAATTTGTAAGAAAAAAGCTTCACATCAGATAGAATAATAATTTGCTTATCTCGTGTTGTTGGGCATTGATAAGGGTGCTGAAAGCATACTTTCAATCCAAGAATGACCTGTGTAAGCATGGCACAATACAACAAAGCTTCATTTCTAAAGACTACCTTCTCCAAAAGCATTAGTAATTTAGAATGTCATGCGCACCTAACAAAGGCTCTTTTGCCATTTTTTTAGAAATGTAAGATACTCTAGTTTATTTAGATTCTTACAAAAGGACACAGTAGTGCCCCTAATAAACCGCACAGACCTACACATTTGGTTTTAGTGAAACACCATATTGTTTTTAGGATACCAAAAGTGAGAAAGCCATAAATGGTTGAACAATGTGCTATTCTGACTATGTGCTTCCTATCAAAGGCACCTCCATTGAAAGTGAGCTCTTCGCCAAGGCTAGTTCAAAGATTAGGCTAATAACACTTGTAGATATTAATAAGAAATTACTTTTGATATGTACGATAAGGCTGTCTTATTTCTGTTTATTGCTCAGGTTATTCAAAAAATAAGGTTTTACGACCTTCTAGACAAATCTATATTATCATAATTGACTCGAAGAATTTGCAATATAGTTTGTTCTATGAGGAGCTCCTAGTTCTCAGGCCTATCGATGGATATGTCACTTGACTTAATTCTTCTCTGTATAAGCACCTCTGTTTTAGTAGGATGAGATACTATCAAGGACATGGCAGCTCAACATGTCCACTAAGCTAAGCCTTGTATATGAATTCAAACAAGGGCTCCCGAAATTGGTGATGACAATGTTTAGACTAAACCAAGAAACCAAGGGATAGTCATAGTACTTATTCATATTATTGTGTGAAATAGGTCATACGTTTACAAAAAGAGCTTCTCAATTTCATATGCTTTCAAACATAGTAACCATAATTGCAATCTAGGTTCTCCTTCTCCACTATAAGTTTCAAATTTTTGCACTTGAATTTTAGATATCCTAAAGATTAAACAATATCAAAAGAGAAAAGCTTAAATTTTAGATATCTTGAAAATTAAACAATATCAAAAGAGAAAACACATAAATAACCGAACTTTTTAGCCTGCAAAGATTAAGAACAGACTTTTTTTCATTCAAATGTCATGGATAGATGACCAGAATATCCTGAGACGAGAAAGGGCCAGGTGATTCCGATGTTTTGCTTTTCATCTAGAGGAGCGAAAGATTTTAGCCGCAAACAATTATCATTAGATTCCTTGATGTGAACAAGTATAGTGTTGGTACTTGTTCGCAATCTCAAGTACAAAATCCACACCGATGTTGGAACTGCAATATGATTCGGAAATCGCATACGATAGAGAAAAGGAATTGAACAATTTCTAAAATTAAGTAGAATATGTAGAGTTTGGTAGTTTATATATACATCAACATCTGGTACTGCGGGATACAATCGCAACGTCTTAGTCAGAGTTGCATGCAGGTAAGTTAACATCATAAGCGTTTTGTAATCCAAACGCTCTAGGTCTGCAAACTTTGTTAGTGATTCATTGAAGCTTTGCTAATTTGCTACTATGCTATTTTCCAAGTTTTCTAACTCCTGGCTCTGTTTGAACTCCTTCAGTTCTTCAAGGACCCTCTCAACAATGTCAGGATGTAGGCCCATCATGTTTATAAGGAACCAAGAAAGAGTGGCAGCAGTGATATCTCGTCCTGCTATGAAAAAAGTCGAGTACGATATCTTTGAGAGCCTTATTGTTGATTTGAGTTGCTGGATCCTCACCTAATTCAATGAACCTTGACCATAAGTGCGACTTCATGTACTGCTCTAGGTATTGAATGCCAAATTACACACACATCATGGAAATACAGTTAGAAACTCAAACTCTCTCTCTCTCTCTCTCTCTCTCTCTCTCTCTCTCTCTCTCTCTCTCTCTCTCTCTCTCTCTCTCTCTCTCTCTCTCTCTCTCTCTCTCTCTCTCTCTCTCCAATGTGTTCATACACAAGATAAAACGAAGATGGAACTTACATCTAACTAATTCTGAAATGCACGGCTAGCCTGTATTTCAGATCTTCTGTTGTGTATAACTCTGTAGACAAACTCATTGATCTCTGCTACACTTTTTTTGGCCTTTTCAATTTCCAGAAGCCGGGGTCGAAGAACATCCTTATGGTGACTATCACATTGGCATTGTCAAAAGCTATTATGATTCAAATAAAACTCCGACCATTCCCTTTGAAGCTACTCGAAACATGCACAAAAAATTACTTCATGTGCGGATTGATGGTGAAAGATTGTAATCTTGACGTCAATTTGACTAAAATCAATAATAACCTGCATGTCAATAGGCGCCCTAATATTTGCCGAGTGCGATACAATCTGGCCAAGTTGTAGAGCATGTCGTCTGAAGACAACCATGCTAAAGTCTCGAAACTGGCTGTCTTCCGTTGTCTTTTCCATATTTCACCGTCTGTGTTGAAAAATACCATAATATGTACATGAAACGATGTTAATTTAGATAATGATTTGATTTATCTGTAAGAAGACAACCACACCTGGATGATGCATGCAGTGACAACGAAGAGATCCAGAATAGGAACAAACGTGATTGAGAAACACTAGAGAACTTCAAATTTCACACTCCAAACGTGAAATTGTCACGTTCCAAGTTGATTTGAGATTCGTGAAGTCATGGGAAATGAAAAAATGATGTTTTTTCAAAAAGTAGAGAAATTACCACGTGTCAAGCAAAAAATTGTGAAGGTCTCGAAAATTATATATAAATATTTGAAGAAAAGAAAAATGAAAATAAAAAGATCACAAGCAAGTTAAAACCAAACCTGAATACAATAAGCCCCTGCCTACGGCAGGGCCAAAAACAAAAACAAATTGGTTAAAACAGCCTTATGTTCAAATATGAATTTGCAACCTGTGGCAACGGTAACCTAATAAACCTAATTACAACCTAGTTTATCTCCTAATGCTAACTTAAACACACTCTAACGTTATCCTAGAGCTGACCTAATCAAAACCTAACCCTAACCTAATAATACCTACAACCGCGAGTATTGTATATAACGTTGTACCTATTTGCAATTCACAAGAAGTAGCGAAGACGCCTTGCGCTCTCTCTGTCCTTCGTCTTTCTCTACTGTTTCTGGTCTTGATCATCCCCATCTTTTGTCATCTTTTGTGTAATCTTTCTCCAAATCTTCTCGCTCTCACAACAATCTGCATGCTAGTTCATTGCAAGCGCAAGTTCGGACACAAATTTCGTTTACGGGATATATTCTTTGAGTGCATGTTTATTATATGCCTTCGTAATTGCTGGATAGATTTTGAAACCATTTGTGTTTTGAACATGAATTCTTAAGGAATCTAACCTTATCGTTTTGAATCTTTCATCACAGTATGCGGTTGCTGAAGTCGTGAAGTGGAGTGAGAACTGAGGCTGAATTTCTGGCGGATTGCAAGGGTCTGCCCAGGCATCTGTGCGCATTGTCCCTCTTCATCCAGAAGCAATTTCGGTTGATATTTTTCAGGTACATCCGTTCTGTCTGGCATTGAAAACATAAAGTCTCTTTGATCCTCACGTTGGAATTTTTCTTTGGCGATGAGTTCAAATTTTAGCAGTTTCTGGCTTCTAAAGCCTTTCTAGTCTAAGTTTGGAACTGCAAATAGTCCCCAGCTTGTTGGCAATCCACTTATCAACACACAATACGAATCTGCATGACTCTCCATATGTGAGACATTGTCAGGAAACTCTTCACTTTTTCCCATGAAAAGCCATGCCATGCTAAACCGCATTACAGAATTGTTTGAAGCCGTATGTTCTTGCTAGATATTTATCTACATCCTGTAGGCTCCTTTGAGAAAAGCTAGCATGGAGCCAGCACTCCTCCAATCCGCAGCACAAACAACTCCTGTAGGATCAAGCAATCTCAATATGGATGAAGAGTTCTAATATTTGGTGTGATCTAGACTATGCAAGTAGTATTTCTAGGTTTTCCCTGCATGAACAAAAGTTGGCAAATGTTGCTTTTAGATTGGATAGTTATCATAGTGTTCCTTAAATAGCATTAATTACTCAAACAAGAATTGCTACAAGTGCAGACTTAGACATACTCCTATGAAAGTTCAATTTGGAGAGAGTGATGGCTTATTGGGTCCATGTGTAGAGGTTGGTCAGTTGAGCAGGAGGTACGTGTGGAAGGAGTTTACGCAGAAGGATTCTAACAAAGAGATGCACAACAGTTCTAGGAGTCTTTTGTTTTCGGCTTCCATGTATGCTCTCTTGTTGGGGAAGGAGGAGGCATTATTATTTTTTAGCATCAGGAGGTTTGAATGTGGATGACAAGTGGATGAGGATGTTTGCATTCATCATCGTACAATGTATCACAGGGAAAGTTGAAACAAGATTTTGTTATATGTGAGTTGGCAGGAAAAGCAATGGAGGCAACGATATGAAGCGAGTCGAAAGGAAAGCGACATGTGAATCTAATGTGCTATCATATGGCATATGAGAAAGGAGGGAGCGGTGTGATTTCTTATATAAAGGAGCATAAGAGCCAAAGGTGTATTGTGGCATACGATCAAGATGAGGGCTAGTTGTGAGTGGGGGTATGTGGGTCAAGCCAAGTCAAAAAGAGAGAGGAATGGTCAAATAGAGTGGTGGGAGAGACAACGGAATATTAGATGAGTGGGATGAAAGGTGAAGACCATTGAGAAAGGCCATTGTATATGACCAATCTCCCCTAGATGAAATAGATGCTCCTTATATTTAGTAACTAGACCATTCCTATAGTTGAAGATCTTCTCATACCTAGTTTCTCATCATCAAGTGCGTGTATGCGAAAGGGATTTGTCTCAACATCGTGTATACCCATATGTCTATATGAGGTCTTGGCATTAAAGCTCCCCAAAAAGACTCATCCCGGCTCACAAAAAGAAATATGCATTTGGAGAGGCTTCCACAAATAGGGAGGTCTCAAGAGGGAAGTAACAAGCGTCTATGGACACATTCGTCTCCAAGCCAATGCAATGGCCAACCAAGCGCATTCAGATAGTTCATGGTACTGACAAATTAGGGTGTAAATGAATCATGAACATAACCATGATTATAACCACTCACTTGAACCTTTGCCTCCTATTGAACATATCTTATTATGACATCCCAGATAAAACTCAGGAAAAGTGGTAAACCTCTTGTGTGACTCTCATTGTCTCAATAAAAAACCAAATATCTTCTTCAACAAAATCTTGCAGGTCTCCTGATGTTGCTGAAGTGTCTATTCCATTATGGTTCCAAAATTTCACCTTTAGTTGGGATAAGTGCCAGCTGGGACCTTGGGATGCTTCTGTACCCTAATTCCCATACTCTCTAAGCACGTGCGATTGGGGTGGAGCGTCAAGTGAGATCTATCATCACAAAAGGTGACCCACTTGCCTGTTTCTTTTGCTTCTTGAAAAGCTCTCCTATGTTCTTCACTTGAATATACTTGAGGTCATCATCCAAAAAGATGATATGCGGGTCCCTCTAAGTTTGTATCTTTGCGTAAGGGTATTTGTCTGAAGTACTATCGTGCTTTTATCTTTCTGTGTTCTCCATGCTTTGTCCATTCCCTCGGGCTTGATCCTAAGTGTAGTCTCGAGAAAGCATGTGGCTTTTTGTGTCTCATCCTAGGTATCAGATATTCCCCTTGTATATTTAGGGCCTTGGAAATCTCGAATCCTTTAAGAAAGCGAGCTTTATTAATGTTTGTGAAATACCCTAAGGTATGTAAGACGAGTAGTACATGTCAAGTGTGATAAACGGCATATAGAGCCTCATTCATAGGCTAAAGTCTTTGAGCAACAAAAAATTAAAAGGAACGGACTTGCATAAATGAAAGTCATATATAAACTAACCAACCATACTAGTAATGCTGAATATGTTAATAATACTACTCTTATTTTAGTCTCATAAAGTGCCAATATAGTAGCATGGTATCGTATGTCCTTTCAAAGTCTCAATATCTCTGTCACTGGAGTACATCGAAATATGTTGAAATAAATCTGGTTGGTATGATTGGAGGTATAGTATGTTTCGAAGTAGGTCTGACTTGTCAAGTAGGTGGTGTTTGTGAGTCACTGGCTGAGCTGGAAGCCTCTAATGCTGTACTCTATGTTTGAAAGGAATGTTGATCTGAGAGAAAGAGAGAGAGAGAGAGAGAGAGAGAGAGAGAGAGAGAGAGAGAGAGAGAGAGAGAGAGAGAGAGAGCAATGCACTAAAATTGGATCTTCTTCCGTTTGTTGTGTTCTTTGATGTGTGACAGCCTCGCAAGAGAAATCATCATCTAAAGTTCTTAGGATTTTCAACATGATAGTAGTAAGTGTCTTTACCATCTTCGAGATACAAATTAATATGCAAAGATCATACATATCAGCTGGTTGTTTATTTATTTATTTTTTTCTTAAAACTGTTTTGAAATTCCAAATTTTTCATGACAATTAAGAAAACATGAGATCAATTGAGTCAACACAAAATAAGTTTGTGTGCATCAAAGACTATAGCTTTGTTTTTTTAAATTTAACTACAAATCTCATGTCAAAAAAATTCTACAATGCATCAATCAGTTGATTGATTCCCTCTTGAAAGAAGGATGATATTATTGCACAATGATGTACAACAAAACAGAGATTGAATAACAATGTTGAAGTTGTAATGCAAAATCCCCATACAACAATCCAATGTAGAGGTCATCAAACATCCCTACTTATGCAGGTGCACAGTTGGGAAGGAAAGGCAAATATAGTAGTTGTAATTTGGAGATAAACTTAGCTATTTATAATTATATTGCATAAAAAATCTAATGTTTGTAACTCAAGTGTGGTCCAATTAGCATACCTTAGGGCAAATTCTTTCTCAATTCCTGGAGGAAAAACTGAACAAAAGCAATCTAATTCTCATGCTTTTCACAACCATAAACACCTTACTCTTGTGTTGGAAAGTATGTTGGTAGTGCTAAACGAAGATTTGGACTTAAATAAACAATTTGAATATGGATGAAGAGGAGGGCTTGCAACACGCCCTCCCCCTTAAGAACTGTCTTCGTCCACTAAGACAAAATCTGGAAAAAGATTGCGAAGAAGGTTGCCCTTTTCTCAAGTGGCATTGTCAACAGGCTGATCTTTCCACTTCAGTAGATATTCTTGGTATAGAGTATGATGGGTCTGCGTCTCTCTACAACTAACAATCTCCTCTGGCTCATGTGAAAGTTGCTAAGAATCCAATGGGGGAACTAGAACACTGTCCCCTACCAGATTATCTGATCTGGCACAGGCCTTTTGTAACTGACTTACATGAAAAACTAGAAAAGCCTTACTGCTGCGTGGGAGATCTAGCTCGTGGGTGACTTCTCCTATGTTGGAATATCAATCCACACTCTAGAGAGAACTATCAAACATGGCGGATAGCTCAGTGGTAGAGCATCCCATCCGGTATGAGGGAGGTCCTGGGTTCGAATCCTAGTCTGTCCATCCATATTATGATTTATGGATTTCTAACATGGTATCAGAGCCAAGTTAGACCTAACATTTCATGGTGTCAAAGCCATGGTTAGGTGGCCCAAGTTGTGGGGCAGGTGACAGCTAGGACCCCAGCCAAGTGTGGCTTGAGGGGGGGTGTTAGAATATCAATCCACACTCTAGAGAGAACTATCAAATAGGGCAGATAGCTCAGTGATAGAGCATCCCATCCGGTATGAGGGAGGTCCTGGGTTCGAATCCTAGTCTGTCCATCCATATTATGATGTTTCCTGCTAATGGTAAATGGACCACAATACCTAGGAGACAGCTTAGCACACACACTCTCCTGTTTTGAGGGTTTTAGAGACTAGGACTCTCAAGTAGACTTTCTCACCAAGAGAGAACTGCACATCCCGTCTATGCGGATCTGCATAATGTCTGGCACGATCTTGGGATTGTCTGATGCTACACTTAGTATGTTCTATCATTTGGTTTAGGTCCTCTAAAAAGTTTCTGGCTGCTTCAACTTTTTCATTCTTAAACCCTACAGCTGTGGGTGATCATGGCTGAAAACCATACATCAGCATAAATGGGTTGTATCTCGTTGCTGAATGTTTGGTACTGTTATAAGCAAACTCCAACAATGGGAGATACCCTTCTCAGTTGGTTTGCTTTTTGCTGACGTATGCACGAAGCATATCCTCCAGCACCTGATTTACTCTTTCTGTTTGACCGTCCGTTTGTGGATGGTCTGTAGTGCCCATATTTCTTTTGGTATGTAGGTGATGGAATACTGCTCTCCAAAAATTTCCATCGAACTTACTATCCCAGTCGCTGATTATGCCTGAAGGAAGACTGTATAATTTAAATAGCCCTTCTATAAACAACCTTGCTAACTCTGGAGCTCTGACGGGTGTTTTGGTCAGAATAAAGTGGGCCATTCTGGTCAACCGGTCAACTGTGACCCAAATAGCGTCATGACCCTTCTGGGTCTTAGGCAAGTTCACTATGAAATCCATGGATTCCCACTTACCAGCTGGTATATCTGTCAGAATTTGTGATACAAATTACTAGTCCTACTAGCACTCACACAAAACCAAGCGTAGAGAGAATTCAAATCATAGGAGAATTGAGCAATGATCTAGCACATTGTAATAATTGTGGTGGGGCGCCAGCCTATTTAAATAGTTTCTCCAATGAATGAGAAAAGCTAAGAGCCTAAAGCAAATAGCAAAAGTTAATTGCTAATAATACTACCTATATTTGGTAAAGACCAAAAATGAACTAAGTACTAAATAGATCCTAATCTATTAGTAGTGCGCCCACCTACATGCATAAGCTATAAAAATGATTTTATTATAAATAGAATGGCCCTTGTAATAGCACGCAGGCATGACCAAACTATCATTAGGGGGTATCAAATAAACACTAATTCCTAACACTCCCCCTTAATGGTTACTTTGTTATCTATTACTCCTAGAAATTCTCTAAACTTTTGAAATTTTTCTTTGCCAAATCCTTTGGTAAAGATATTTGCAACTTGTTCTTCCGTAGGGCAATAGATAAGCTCCACTTCATCACTTTGAATTTTCTCTCTGATGAAGTGTTGTTGTACTTCAATGTGCGTCGATGTCTTCAGCTGTATGTAAGTGCAATCGTTTGATGGCCTCTTCTACCATGTTTGGGGAGAATTGATCGAAAGTATCTGTGGATGAGGGCGTGGCAAGTGGAGGTGGATTAGAGACAGTGTACAATGATGTGGTATAGGTCACCCATGTGCTAAGATCTGTGATCCGGGGTGGAGGTGCTCGTGGGAGGAATTTGTACCAAAAGGATCTCAATGAGGAACTAAAGAGAAGGTCCATTATCTTCTTTCTCTGGCAGATTTGATATGCAATTTTCTTTTTTTGAGTAGTTCTACGATATACACGAGATAAGACATTTACTAGATGGGGAAGGTGGCAGCGTGCATAGATCAAATTTTGGTGGAGGTGTTTGCATTCTTGGGCATACCATGGGGTATGCGGTCGATAGTGTCGTGGATGCGTGGGCCGTGGGGATGGAAAAGCAAGGGATGCAGCGGTATGGATGGTCCGGACAAGAAAAAGAGAATGGTCTGCTAAAGTATGCTCGTATGCATTAGAGAAAATTTGGCTTTGAAAAGGGCCCTATAAGGATTGCCATGTAGGATGACAAATTTCTTGCAATGTAAAATACAAAAATAAAATCTTTTCCTGCCCGCCGTCCTGCCCACACAGTATTCGATGGTTAGCCATTATGTGTATAGTATAGTTTGTGGCTGTAAAAAATTTGTAACTTTTGAACGACAGCTCGGATTGAGATGATTATAGCGTCATTAGAAAGCCCTCGACGAGAGCTTTCCAACAACACCCAACATGACCTAGTTTCAAGCTACTATTAAAAAGATATTCTCAGTCAAAGTTTTTGCCCGGTCAAAGTCAACGGTCAATCTGATATCGCTTTTGAGCACGGTTGACCAGCCAAAATTTTGACTGAGAACATCTTTTTAACTGTAGCTCGAAATTGGGTCATGTTGGTTGTCATTGGAAAGCTCTTGTCGAGGGCTTTCTAATGGCGCTTTAATCGTCTCAATCCGAGCTGTCGTTCAAAAGTTAGACGGTTTCTATTTGAGATGCATACTGTACTACATATAAAATGGCTTATTTACAGGAATTACATTTTTCTTAAAAAGAAAAAACAATTAATTTGAGGGAGCTACGTTACGTAGATTTCAAATTTGAGTGTTTTGATCGGTCCATGTGTAAGAAAATTTTGAGAAAAAGAATAAAAGGTATATTTTTGGAAGGCTCCTTTTGCGCTCAAATTTTCTCTAATGGGAAGTGAGTCAAAAGTTCAGACAGGGCTTCCCTATATAGAGGAGTGTTTTGAGGGGTATAGCGATATACGGTCTTCACGCTGGGGGTTAATGGACGAGTGTGTGAGGTGTTAAGACGACCAATAGAGAGCGAGAGGTATGAATGGTTAGAGAGGGTGGTGCGGTGAACCAAGAAGGATGAAATGGAGGGAAGGAGAGACGACGATCCCATGAAATGGTCAACGACACTATGCCCTCTGCTGTGTGGGAAACAAGTATAGTCACTTGAACCAGGGTCATTATAAATGGCCAATCCATGAGCCTCACCCAAACTGGACCCTCTGCATCTGCCGATCGTCGTTGGAGGCCAAGATCGTCCCAGTCTATTGCATTTATTCGCTGTGGATCATCCTCTGCTCTATGGAACTTAATTAATATGCATATAAGAAGTTTAAGTACATGTCAAGTGTGTAGTACAAGTGGGGGCGTATGAAACCATCTTTGAAGCTGTAAAAGAAAACACTTGTAAAGTAAATCTAAGTACAAAACCAATGATAAAGAACAACATAGGTGAGGCTCATGCATAGGAGGGGGGTGGTGGTGCTATTGCTAAAGAAAGATAACAGGAGGAGGTAGAGCTAGGATATGTTGTTGACATTGAATGCGAGAGGGAACTCTCCTCGTGGTATGACGAGTATGCAAAGTATCTCTGGGAGGTGTACTGTCGTTGAGGTCAATGAGAAGGACTTGTGTATCTTGGAACAAACACTAATATCTCTCACAAATGTTATAGTAGGCTGGACATATGAAGATAAAGTGCTCCTCAGTCTCCACCTCGCCCAGGGAATAGAACTGGCAAATTCTCTCGCGGGGTACCCTGAAACCATCCAATCTCAATCCCAAGCTGATGTGAGGAGACACGAAACAGACCCAATATGGATCTGAGAGCACGTGATAGCCCAAAATGCAAATAGTGTGGTAGAATTGGGATCCCTGACATATCTATTTTCATAAAGTGGTACTCGATAGAAGTTTGGTTTGTCCCCCAAGTGACCCTGTCAAGCTCGATCAAGATAGCTCTGTAGATGACCTGACGAATGCAATAATGGGTACTCGAGGGAAGGTGGTACAAACTCTAAATCCGTAAACTGCCTGGTGCCGGTCAAGCACAAGAAACTGAACGCTCACGTTCCATCCCGCTATAGGATCCAATCCAGATACCCTCCGTGCCCTAGCTTGTGGCCTGAAACAAGCAAGCCATCTCCTACCTCTAGCTAGCTCTCATCCTGGCTATGCACATGCGCAGTACCATCCACCTTCTCCTAGGTATATTGATTGAATGGTAAGTGAGATTTCCTCCCCTTCTATACCTCGAAGGTAGAAGTCTCCATGCCAATCACATATTTTACTGATTACGACAAGTGGCATGCATGCGGTCCACGAGTCATTGGTCAAGTCAATAGGCCTTGTCCAATGTCCGGTTTCAAGTTAGGTGTGGGACGGGTTCTTAACATTCCCTCCCCCTTAAAAGACTTTTCTTCTAAGGAAGGAAATTTGGGAATCTCAGTCTAAGGTCTTGCTCTATTTATTTCTCAAGTGTCCTTGTCCTTGAAACTACCTTTCCAACGAACCAAGAACTTAGTCACCTCATGGTTTTTGAGCCCATGTGGACGTACATCAACAATGGCATGAGGTTTAGAAGGTACAAAGGTTGATAGATCCTCTATTTGCACTAGGTCGTCCTGCTGTATTAAATTATCCTTTTCCATCGAGTCATTCCTTAAAAAATTGACATCGAAAATTGGATGTACTTTGATTCCTTGAGGAAGATCTAGTTGATAGGCATTCCGATTGAGTTTCCTTACAATATGGAGGGGCCCACTGTAATGAGGGGAAAGCTTAGAACATTTTCCAGCCCTTAGTACCTTCGAGTCTTTTGGGACTTTAGGATACACTGAATTTCCTTTCGCAAAGACCCGAGGTTCTCGCTTTGATTGGCATAAAAATGGGCTCTATCCTGAGTCGTTTTTATGCTATCGCGGGCGACTAGTAGCATATCTTGCAAAAAATCCACCATTGCTTTTACCTTGAGACCCTTGAGGCCAACGGAGATAGGTGCATGATGCTGAAAGCCATCCATTAGAATGAATGGACTAATATTCATCACTGAGTGCTTTGCATTGTAAATACAAACACAACCATTGGGAGGTACCTTTCCCAATCCTACTGTAATCTGGATACATATGCATGAAGCATATCTTCCACAAACTGGTTTGTCCGTTCATTCAGTTTGACCATCCGACTCTTGATGATATGAAGAGTAGGACTTAAAGTGGTCTCCAATTTCTGAAAGACCGCTTCCCAAAATTTGCCAATGAACTTTGAATACCGATCACTAACAATATCATTCAGCAAACCATACAACCTGAACAACTTTTCCATGAAAAGCTGAGCAAGTTTAGAAGCTTTGACAGATGCTTTGGTTAGAATGAACTGTGCCATTTTGGTTAGCCTGTCAACTACAACCCAAATAGCATCATTCTTCCCTATCCGAGGTAGCCCAACCACAAAATCCATGGAAATACTTTTGCACTTTCTTTTGGGAATCTCCACAGGAAGTAACAAGCCAGCCACCTTAAGTCTTTCAACTTTATTTACTTGGCATTGTCTGCACTTGCGGACGTAACCCTCCACTTGATCCTTAAGTTTTGGGGTTTTCTCCTCTGCTGAGCTTTCTCAATGATGGCTCTGAGAACACCATCATGTCTCCAATAATCGTTGTCAACCCATACACTTAATCATTTCTCTCAACTCTCACCAAGACACATCTTCATAGCTAGAGATACATCTTGGCTATGTGCATGCTCATACCATCCATAAATTCGTGAGTAGATTGAATAAATAGTGATTCAACTCCTATGGTGAAGAATTTTCTTTTTTTCTTTATTTGTATATTATGTAGTGATTATGCTTTCTCTAGCACTTTCTCATAAGCAATGATCATATTATTGATATTCACAACATTCAGAGTAAAAATATATCTATAGCCAACCGCATAGGCTCTAAGAAGCATAGAACAAAATGTTGTAGAGAGAGACATGAAAATTTTAAAGTTTATAAAATCTCAACAATCTTCAAGTTATGACGATGCAATCAAAAAGTATATTAATATGAAAAGTTGAAACTATTGGAAATTGGAGTGCAAAAACAATCAAGCTAGGCCAGTAAAGACTAAAAGTGTTTATAAAGGCAGGCCGCTACCATGACAAAAGCACATTTGGTTAAAGTAGAAAGCCCAATTGGCAGCCTACGAGTATAAGCCCAAGAGGATTTATTTTGCAGAGGTTACAAGATTACACTTAGAATTATAATTTGTTTCAAATGTCAAGTTGAGCTTTGTAACTTGTAACTTGGGCATAAGTCCCACAAGTAAAGTTTAGAAAATGTTCCTAGTAATTCTCTATTAAAGAGACCGTCGTGTACTCAATGATTTGATTCATTAGTGAAAGGACTACAAGTTATTATATGTGAATGCTTTGCTCTCTCTCTCTCTTTCTCTCATGCTTAATGTGCTTAGGGGATTGCATAGAGGTGAACTCGATGCTTGGTTGCTCTTGTGCATAGCTTAAGTAGAATGTTTGTATTATTTCCTAAGCCTTGTGTTCTTGATTTTTCATTTGTGAATACACACATCGTTTTTGTCCCTCACGTCTGCAATGACATCATCAATATATCCGAATAATGTTCGGTCATCTAGCATTGTGACTTCCTTCGAGGTGTTGACCGATCTCAGAAACATAGTGCCCATTAAGCAACACACCATGATATTTACAATGTAGGGCCTCCTACCATCAGTCCATCTATCTAATATGATGGAACACCCATACCTGGTTCGAAAGCTCCCACTGTCAAAAAATAACTATCAAGTTAAGGTCTACTAACAAATTAACACTGGATAGTGACAAATTGCAACAACATACAATCGATCAATGGTAAGTTATAACAAGTGGGCTTTGGGCACTGGGTAAATCTTTTCCATGTCTTCCTAATGGGCTCTAGCCCCTTGTCCACCTTTTGTTGCTTGGTGACTAGGTGAGTTGTCCTCAATTGCTCTATGCTGAGCCCCCCCACTCTCATGATCGTAGTCATCATTGTCACAAACTCTTTCATGAAGGTGTGTAGCCAAGTGAAAGGGGAGGCTGCACATATAAAAACACCTCTTAAAAGCTTTGCACTCAAGTTTCTTGCTTCGCATGATCCCACGAAGGATCCCGCTGCACAATGTCTTGACTCTCTAATTACTGTCTTGAGTCTCCCCTCTCTTTTCCTTTAACGTTCTAAGTCCCACACCCTCTCTCTCTCTCTCTCTCTCTCTCTCTCTCTCTCTCTCTCTCTCTCTCTCCCCTGATCATTCCTTCCTCTTTTTTGGCAGTATTTCTTCACCTTGGCAGTTCTCACCCCCATCTCTGGCTTGTCCACCCAAATACATCTTTGATCATTTGCTTGCACTAGTTTATCAGCACTCGCTTATCGCCCTGCTCCACATCTTCCCACGTCACAACTCACTAGAAGCACAAGCTTCCTTCCTTACTACAACACTCTATACCACTGCGGCAATTGCCTTTCCTTCCAAATCTTATAATAAGAAAACCAAATCTACTAAGTTTAAATCAGTACGCCCTCCTTGGTATGAAAATGAATGTCGTTCCCACCATCACCTTGTCACATACACATGCATGCACACCCCCCATCTTTTACGCTCCACACGTCGTCTTTATACCCACATTCTTCGCCATAAAAAGCAGGCCTCTGATGAATCAGAAGAGAGACGACTCATTGGGCTTCTCTATAGTTCTTCCACAGGCTGATACGCCAAGTTGTGAACATTTGAGCGGACCAACTTACCCATTGGGGCCATAATTCCTAAAAATTGTCCATCTTCGTGCAACCGCTTCTCTCATGCTACGTGTAGAACCGCCCTTTTCTCCTCCAAGGTAATTATTCTCTTGAAAGATAATGGCTTTTGTTACTCATAATGGATTGCTTTTCATTTTCATTTTCACATCCTCATTCATCTAGTATTTGAGATCTTTAACCCCCTATCACTTAGATTAACAGGTCTATGGGTAAAAAATATAAAATTAAACCAACCATAAAAATGTAAGAAACATTTAACAGTCAAAAAGTGTAGAACGATGTTATTGCACTAGTTATAATATTTATAGTATTTTCAGTCAACTAGAGTTGAGGGTAATTTGGAATCATGTTATTCGACAATGAATGAAAGTCAAGTCAATGTGGTAATTCCTACAGTATTTATTCGGGACAAAAGTATCAAACCACATAGGCCGAGCAGGGCGAGCTGGCGTGATTGCGTGTCGGTGGGGTGTGGATGGAAAGGAAACTGAGGCGGCTGTGTGAAGTGAGGTCTTGGTAACTCCCATATCATCACAATCAATGGCTCATATGCGTAGATCACACATGTGTGGAGCCTGTTCCCACGTGTGAAAATAGTGTACTTGTCATGTACCATAATCATATAGGTTGTACATATGATTTAATTCAAGTTCTAGTGGCTAAAAAGGCCAAAAACTAGTTTTCTAGACATATGACACATGGCATCAATCTATTGATTGCATGAGCCACATCCTTTGGTTAGGTGTCATATCCCATGTGTAGAGGACATGTCACATGTGTGGAATAAGCTGAAGTAGACGAATTTTGACTTCTAGAAGATTTTCAAGTAGATCTCCATATAGAAGGAAAATGGAGCAGCATCATGGAACTCTACTTGTCGCGCAACCGTTCTGGCGTTAAAATCACCAGTAAGAAGAATAGAACCTCGATCTAAGAATCTGATAATATCTGTGGAGAGATCAGTGAAGGGAGAACCAATGCCCTCTACATAAGAGGACGACTCTGAAGGAAAGTAGCATGCAGCAATGAAGAGATCCCGTGTTATGGCCATTGGCAAATACAGGGATACATGTGACTCGTTAGTCCTAGGGGGTCCCGGCGGGGTGACACTCAGCCCCGTAGTTCGGGATAATAACCCTTAGGTACTAGGATCTAGAGGGCTTGGTCTATATCTATAGGGAGTGCCACTAAGTAGAGGGCACCCTTAGTTACTAAGGGTGGGTCCCTAAAGTTAGGTAGGACCTATGTGCCTACATGTACAGTATGCATGAGGAGCATCCACATGCACAATGGTAACTGTGCATGTGAGAGGAGTGCATGGCCTCCTGGAGGTTGGGCACTGGTCCTATTTGGTGGCATGTGGATGTAGAGCCAGGTACAGGATAGTGGGTGGAGATCCAGAGTCACTCTTCAATCGTGTTGGTCCTCTTTTCATTGTTCCTAATATCCCGGGCCAGTCCAATATCACGTCCAATGAGATGGATCCATATATAACATGCATACTCGTCATGTTTGATAAACTCTATAATCGAGTGCAGTGACTCTCTGTATAAACATGCGACCCCACCTGAACCTCTGCCGCCTCTGCCTTACATATTGAGTCCCATCTGTGGCCTGAGAATGTAGGTAGCCCTCTGATCTAGCTCTCATGTGTCTCCATAAATAACAGAATATCCCTATCCGTAATGAAATCCATAAGGTTGTTGGCAGTAGATGAAGAGTGTA
Organism: Diphasiastrum complanatum; assembly: GCA_029204225.1. Classification (NCBI taxonomy): domain Eukaryota; kingdom Viridiplantae; phylum Streptophyta; class Lycopodiopsida; order Lycopodiales; family Lycopodiaceae; genus Diphasiastrum; species Diphasiastrum complanatum. The sequence goes on along the minus strand of CM055094.1, from coordinate 72,416,734 downwards.
TACCATTACAATTCCAAATCCCAATACGCAGGTGGTGTGGACGGGGCCCCAACTCCCTATTGGCAGGAGCCTGTGGGTACATTGTCAATGTAACGAACCTGTCCATCCCGATAAATCACATGCCGGCCCGACGCTTTGGCTTCCTAGAAGGCTTGATGCCTTTCTTCCACTTGGATGTATGTGAGATTATCATCCATGAAGATTCGTGTATCTTTCAACTTAGCTCTCTTACGTAGGACATCTCTACGAGTGATAGACGAGGTGAAACGAATAATCAAGGTAGTATTATCACGTTTTGTCCGCGATGCCGTATTCACTATGGTGGCCTAATGTGGTTTCAAGAAAACGTTTTACTTCTTTTGGGTATCGACAATGCCACGTACCCGAATGTTGAGTGCTTTGCTGCCCCGAAGTCTCTCCTCCGAGAGAGTAGCTGAAATGACCGAAGAGATAGGTGCAGTAGGTTTAATACCTTTCTTGAGCACCGTTGCCCAAGACATGGTTTATTCCTATGTTGCTCAATCTTATCTTCCAATTCTTTGAAACGGTTTGAGGATTCCGGTGTGGCAAGAATAGGTTGAGCCCTAAGCTCATGCGTCAATGCGTCCATTTCTTTCTTCATTTTATCATTCACCTCTATAAGCTCCGTCTTCAATACCAGATTTTCAGCCTGTAGATCTCCCATTTTTAACTTGATGTTGCCATTTTTAGATTCCAAATAGCTTACCCGTTGTTGAAGTTCATGCAGTTACTGTTTTAGCAAGCCTAGTTCATAGATCAAAAATCCCTCCATAGGTTGGGAAGGAGTGTAATCGTGAGACAGATGAGCAGAGATAGCTGCTGGAAACGGGGTGGAATTGCCATGTGTTGTGTTCTATCCTTCGACAATGTTGTTTTGGTGCGGTGGCAGCTGAGGTTCTACACTGGATGTGGAGATGCTGAACCTTAAAGATCTGATTTAATGCTTCAAAATGAATCACTTCAATGACTCAAATCACTATTTGATCATTAGCATTCAATAGATTGAACCTAGATCTAGACAATGCACTAAAAACCTTGAATTTTGGACTAGTATGCACTTTTTTGGATCAAAGACACTTATGGAAGTTAATTTGAAGGTTGCTGTACGGTTTCACACGTGTGGACAGTACTTCAGCAGCCCACAAATCGATCTTGACCAAAAACAATGATGTTACTTCTCTCTTTGAACTCGCCCTCTTAACTAGAACTCAAAAACAACAAATTGTCAATGATTTCTCAAGTACTATTAATCATTTAGATCACTCTTAGACTTGGCTCTGATACCATGTCAATTTTCAGAGAAAAAGGACAAATACTGATTGTACTATCAATCATTAAGAGTTATTGATTGCTTCATCCAAAGATCTATCAAGTTCTAGATGTTAGATCTTGATCTAGATGCTTTACACTATGATTTAAGCAAGAGCAATGGATCAAATGATCAAACACATGGATGGGCGGCCTCACACTAATAACCTCAGACTGACCATCCACAGGAGAATGATAAGCAGTGCCCATAAGTATCCTAACATCCAAGATACGCATAAGCTCTGTCCAAAAACCTGATGTAAACTTGGTATCCTGATCAGTAAGTATAGATCGTGGGAGACCATGTAAGCGGAAAATCTCAGAAATAAATATACGACCACACTGCTCTGCTGTAATAGTACGTCTGACTGGTATGAAATGAGCTTGTTTAGAAAACCTATCAACTACCACCAAACAAGAGTCATGACCACGCTGAGTACGGGGAAGACCTAAAATGAAGTCCATAGATATATCAGTCCACTGGCGGGAAGGAATAGGCCAACTTTGAAGGAGACCGCCAAGTTTTTCACGGGAATACTTGTTACGAAGGCAAAAATCACAAGTATGAATAAGGTGGGAAAGCTCACGCTTCATGGAAGGCCAATAAAAATGTTCTTTCAAACGGAACAAGGACTTTTGAAAACCAAAATGGCCACCAACAGGAGAGGAATGGGCATCAAGAAGGAGCTGTGGACGTATGTCGAGAGTGCTGGGAATACATAACGAACCATAGTGAAACAAACGATGATTAACAATGGAATAAACCTGGTGAGGGTGAGAGGAAGGACGAGAGGCAGACGACATAACATCACGAAAGTATGGGCATGTGGCATAAGCCTGAGGAAGATCATCATACCAAGAGTGGGGAGACGTAACAAGACTGTAAGTAAGAGCAGGTAAACGAGACAAAGCATCAGCAGCAACGTTACTTTTACCAGGCTTATAATGAATATCAAAATGAAAGGACTGTAAAAACTGAAGCCAACGGTACTGACGATCACTAAGATCCTTTTGTGTATACAAATAACGAAGTGACTGGTGATCAGTAAAAAGATCAAACGGAACACGATACAGATAATGACGCCACTTCTTTAAAGCAAAAATGATAGCAAGCAACTCTTTTTCATGAGTGGAATAGCGCTGCTCATACGAACGAAGACGACGGGATTCATATGCAATAACACACTGACACTGACGTAACAAAGCACCTAATCCTGTGGAACTAGCATCAGTCTCAACAGCAAAAGGCTGGGAAAAATCTAGAAGACATAAAACAGGGGCAGTGGTAAGCTTAACCTTCAAAGTATCAAAAGCTGACTGACATGCGGGAGTCCAAGCAAACGAAGTTTCCTTTTTCAACAGAGCATGCAAAGGAGATGCAAGAGTGGCAAAATGAGCAACTGGTTTACGAAGATGGATAGCAAGACCAAGAAACATACGAACATCATGAACATCAGCAGGCACAGGCCATGAAAGAATAGAACGGACCTTACGAGGGTCAAGACGAACAGTACTATTAGTAACAAAGAAGCCCAAAAACTCGATTTGTACAACAACAAAAGAACATTTAGAACGTTTAGCATACGGATGATGAGTAACTAACAAAACAAAAACAGAACGAACGTGCTGAACATGAAGAGAGAGAGTGGTGCTATAAGTGAGGATATCGTCAAAATAAACAATGACACACTTTCCAAGCATGTTATTCATGACATTTTGAAAAGTGGGCGGGCCATTGGTAACACCAAAAGGAAGGACACAAAACTCATACAGACCAAAGTGGGTACGGAAAGTTGTCTTGTGCTCATCAGGAGGATGCATACGAATCTGGTGATAACCGGAACGGAGGTCAAGTTTAGAAAAGATCTTGGCTTGGCCTAACTGGTCAAACAGGTCATCCATATGAGGGATATGGTACTGATTACGGATAGTAAGTTTATTTAAAGCACGATAATCAATACATAGACATTTAGTACCATCCTTCTTATCAACAAGTAAAACAGGAGCACCAAAAGGACTGTGGCTAGGAACAATAAGGCCTTGACGTAATAAATCAGACACCTGACGCTGGACTTCCTTGCGCTCAACAATAGACAGACGAAAAGGAGGACGAGAAGGAGGTGATGCAGAGGAAACAAGGTCTATATGGTGGTTGACATCTCGTAAAGGTGGTAACTGAGTCGGCTCTCTAAAAACATGCTCAAATTCACGCAACAGTTCAGAAAATACCTGTGGCAAAGGTGGTGCATCCGCAATAGGCTGAACTGGCTGAACAGAAAGAATAGCCGCATAGTGGGCCTTCGGGAGGCTTCGTATGAACTGCTTCTCGAAAATAAGCTGATAGTCTTGCCGAGAATCAATACCGGAAAATATATGCTGAGTACCATCATGAGAGAATGTCAATGTTTGCTGCTGGAGGTCTATTGTAACCGCACCAAGGGATGCAAACCAATCAGCACCGAGGATAAGATCGTACCGTGTAAGTGGAATAATATGAAAATATGCCTAACCAAGGAAGTCTCCAATCCGATATGAAAGTTGCTGATACATCTGCATGCTAGGAAAAGAGTGTGCGCTGGCAACCTCAACATGCAGGGGATGAGGCGTAGTGACTGGCATAGCACGAATGCGTGTAGTAATATGACTGCTGAGAAACGAGTGAGTGCTACCCGTGTCAACAAGGGCAATAAACTCACGACCAGTGATACGTCCGCGAAGACGGATATGGCGTGGACCCGACTTACCGGCCCAAGTGGCATAAGCAAGCTGAGCATGGCATACAGCTAGATCAGGGGGATCAGGAACAGGCTCAGTGGGTGTGGCAAACTGATCAACAGGTGGGTCATCATCAAGAATATGAAGGCATATGGCAGAATCAGGACTATCATCAGGTGTGTCAGCATCATGGAAATAGACGGCAGTAGCAGTGGCAGGCTGTCAACAATCACGGGCGATATGATCAGGACTCTTACAGTTGAAACATAAGCGCTTCTCACAGATCTTAGACATCTCAGACTGTGAGTAGCGACGAACAAAAACAGGGCGAGGAGAAAAAGGAGGACGTGGTGTAGAAGGAAGAGTGGACGAAGGTGAACTGACAGATGTGGGACTAGCAGAGCATGGAGAGAAAAAAATAGGACGTGTGAAAGGATGCGAAGGACGAGAAACAGAGGAAGAGATGGGAGAGTACTTGTGCTGCAGTGCGGTAGCAAGGGAGATGGCGTGAGAAAGAGTGAGTGGAAAAAAAGAAGAAACATCATACCTGAGTGCGCCTCATAGACCAGCAACGTAGCGAGAGATGAGCTCCAATGTAGAAATATATGGGAATAGATAGGAAAGCTCTGTAAACCGTGTCGTATAAGCAGCCAAGTCACCAGTGTGAGATAAACTGCGAAAGATGTCGCGCTGTCGAATAAGCCACTGAGGATCAATCATCGCTAGGCGGAGTGCTGCCATAAACTCTGTCCAACTAGCAAGGCCAAGGTGTGAAGCCGTTTGGCGAAACATGCGCCACCAAGTAGCAGCACGGCCCTCCAAATGTAAAGCAGCCAAATGTATCCGCTGAATGTCAGTCTTAGGAAACATAAGGAAGTAGGTCTCAAGCTTAGAATACCAATTCTTGAGTTCATTTCCATCGGATGACCCAAAATACACAGTAAGTTGAACCTTATCCTTAAAGTCTCGTGGCAAAGGACCAGAAGATGAAGGAGTCTCGGGTGGTGGAAATGTACGCTGTGGGGGAACAGGTGGAGATAGTGGAGAAACACTGGACTGTAATGATAGTGCAGCAATCTGGGCAGAAAGAGCAGTGAACGTCTCTTGTAACTCCTGGCGTAAATCAGTGCGTACATCACTCATGGCTTCCCTAAGAGGATCTCGGAATTCATGCCGTACTTCGTCAAGGTAAGTGGAAGATGGTATGCGAGGCTCAGAAGATGTAGGGGAAGTATCCATGGTCAAGGAATGCAGGAAGTGAAGAGAGTGTAAGAAAAGCTTAATATCGGAGGGAGCGGACTTTTGTCGTCACCCCAAATACGCCTTAGGTACACAAACGACACTAAGAGCAAGAAAGGAAATGACAAATGTCAAGAAAAGGTGTGGAAAGCAAGGAAAAACCAGCAAAGATACCTCTCGATAGAGATCCAAGCGTGTGCGAAGAGCTGGCTGGAAAATGTGACCACAAGGAGAATGAAAGTGGGCGCCGGACAGCCTCCAATCAATGCTGAAAATATGGCTGGAAATCTGTGGAAAACGTGATGAAATAGGGCGATGGACAGCCTCCGATCAAAACTGAAATATGGCTGAAACTCTGCTGGAACAATGGCTGAAAATGTGATGAAGTAGGGCGCTGGACAACCTCCAATCAATGCTGAAAAGATGGCTGGGAATTCTCTCCCTGAATCAAATGGAGGATTCAAAAGAAAGAGGGAAAAGGATTTGGAACTTGGGCGCCGGAAATAATCTGCCCAATTTTTTTTTTTTTTTCTTCCGGCCGCCAAATTTAGCGGAAGTACTTCCGCTAACTATCTGCTAAAGCTCCGCCAAGGAAAATGCTCTGATGGGAACTGACATGAAAGACCGGATGTACCTTTGCGGATTCTTGCAAAGCCAGCTGGTAAGCACTTCCTATTCTCTTGAGTATTGTGAATGACCACAATACCTTGGGGACAACTTAGGACACTTGCCTGTGCTTAGAGTGGTAGAGTCTTCAGGAACTATCAAGAACACCCGATCACCTTCTTGGAAGGTAACTTCCCTATGGATTTTATCCGCACAATGCTTAGCTCGCGCTTGCACTTGCTTCACATTAGCTTTAGCTATCTTGATCATGGTTTCCATATCCTCAAGAAACTCTCTAACACTCTGTACTTTTTCTTTCCTAAGCCCTACGGCCATGGGGGCTCTAGGCTGAAATCCATACATCAACATGAATGGACTATACCATGTAGTGGTGTGTTTAGTACTGTTATAAGCAAACTCCAAAAGTGGAAGATACTCTTCCCAATTGGTTTGCTTCTTACTAACATATGCTCGTAGCATATCTTCTAGAACCTGACCCTTTCCGTCTGACCATCCGTTTCGGGATGATCAGTGGAGCTCATAGACAACTTAATTTCTAACTTGTTAAACAACGCCCTCCAAAAGTTACCTGTAAACTTTGGATCTCGATCATTGGCTATATTGGCGGGAAGGCCATATAGCTGATAAATGTTTTCTATAAAAAGCCTGGTGACTTCTGGAGCTGTAACAGTTTTCTTGGTCGGTACAAACTGCACCATCTTGGTCGATTGGTCTACAACTACCTAGATCGAGTCATGGCCTTTACTCGTTCTCGGTAACCCTCTATAAAATCCATGCTGATACTCTCTCATCTACCATCGGGTATCTCTAGTGGCTGGAGGAGCCCGCCTACCTTGAGGCGTTCAGCCTTTATGGCCTGGCATGTGGTGCACCTTAGCACGTACTCCTGTACGTCTTTTTGCATACTAGGCCAATAAAACTTATCCTTTGCAAGAGCATAGGTCCTCTTTATCTCGGGATGCCTTGCACTGGGACTGTTGTGACTTTCCTCAAGAATTTAGCGCCTAAAGTCACCGTCCTTGGGTACACATACTCTTCCTTTATAAAGGAGGTACCCGTCCTCAATGGAGAAATTCCTCCATCGAGCATTTGCAACACTTGCTGATGGCACATCCACTTCGGATGTTTCCGCAACATCTTCAGGTGGCGCGTCCCATCCCGACGCAACTGCAACATCTTCCAATGGCCCCGCAACATTATCTGATGGCCCTGGTGTGGCTGTGGAACTCCTTCACTCAATAGCCTGCCACACAATTGCGTAGTGAGAATCACTAACACACTTTCCTCTGAGTGATTCCAAGAATTCACTCCTGAATGCCATAAAACTTAGCGCGCTTACCATGGGCATTCGACTCAGGGCATCTGCTACCACATTGTAGCGCCCTTTCCTGTACCTTAGTTGATAGTCAAACTCCTGGAGAAGTTTAGCCCGACGAGCTTTTCTTCCTTTTAAGCCGCTTTGGGAGGAAAGCCACTTGATACTTTCTTGATCAAACACGATCTCAAACTTAGCTCCATAGAGGTAGTGCCTCCATTTCTTAAGAGCATAGACTATTGCAAACAACTCCTTCTCATAAGTGGAATAATTCAACTGGTGTTTATTCAATTTCTTACTCTCAAACGCGGCTGGACGGTCGTGTTGAGTGAGAACAGCATCGACTGCCTGATCACTGGCATCAGTCTCTACTATGAATGCTTCATTTGGATCCACTAAACTTAAGACAGGAGCAGTTGCAATTGCAGCCTTTAGATCTTCAAAGCTCGCTTGTTGTTTAGGCCCCCAACTAAAGTACTTGCCCTTACCCTTGAGCAGACCTGTCAAAAGAGCAGTCAAGAGGGCATACTGATGGATAAACCTCCTGTAAAATCCAGCCAATCTGAGGAAGATCTGCAGCTTTTCCACCGAAGTTGGTGCTGGCCATCGCATAATTGCGGCTACTTTTTCAGGATCCATCTTGATCCCCTCAGCGGAGATAATATGTCCGAGGTAGTGAATCTCTTCCTTGAAGAATTCACATTTTGATTCCTTTGCAAACAAGGAATTCTCTCTTAGGACCTGGAACACTTGACGCAAGTGTTCAAAGTGCTCTTCTTTAGTACGACTAAAAGACCAGGATATCATCATCCGACTGCAGGTTGCCAAATGTTGGTAGTAACTGAACAGGTATGTGCCTCGTTTACATGAGACACGTGAACAGACTTTACCTTGGGAGACTTTCCCAAAGGTAAAACTTGAACAGTGTGAACTTGCTTCTCCGGTTTCTTAAAAGAACCATTTTGGTTCTTACCGGGAGTTTCGTCAGTATTCCCTTTGTGTTGCAACTTAGGACATTGACTCTTATTATGACCTTTTCCCATACAAATGAAGCACAAGTGCTCCCTCTTGGCTTTTTCTATGTCACTTCTCGACAATCTATACCTCTTTTTATTCGAAGAATTAGATGTCGGAATTTTTCGCTTCTCTCCAGGCTTGGAGGACTCAAGTCGGGTGTCTTCTACAATTCTTTTACCTTTTGGGTGAACTATGTCATCATAAGCTGAGCTAGGGTGATGGCAGTTTCCAATGTTTTAGGCTTCAAAGGTCGAAGATACTTTTGGTATTCGGCTTGCAAACCCCGAATGAATCCCCTTACCTGATTATAATCATCTAAGTCAGACAATTTCATGGTAGCATCCCTATAACTGGTGATGTATTGGGTAAGAGGACGGTTTCCCAGCCAACAGGTTTACCAATCTTCCCAGTTTCTATCGGTTTCATTTTCAGGGAGAAAGTTTTTTTTGAACATATCCTAAAAACTATCCCAAGTCTTTGGTTTCGAACGACTTTCCTGCAGACTTATCCACCACCTAAAGGCTTTTCCTGCAGGGAGATGCTAGCCTCTAAAGGCCGATCCTCATTAGGAATCCCTTTTAATCGAAAAGCATCATCATGCTTAACGAGAAAGGCAACAACCGAATCTTGGTTACGGTCTTTTTCTTCTCCACCAAAGGTGGGAAGGCGCAAATCCTTAGGTACTACCTTATGGGGTGATGGGGGAACAGGAGGACTACTAGCGTGGATAGTAGGATTCACTCGATACTGCGCTAAAACTTGTCTTAAAGCACTAAGGCTTTGAACACTATCACGTACTAGTCTTTCAAGTCTGGAAAGCCTTTCATTAGTTTTTTGCTGAGTATTGGCTTGCTCTTCAATAGACTCTTCTAATTTTTTAAGATGATCATACGTTTCTACTACCCACTGCCTAAACTCAAAAAGGTTTAATGGTATTTCTTCATTTTCGTCCCCCTCATTCATGTGCACATCCTGCATGTCGTCATGCAAAGAGGGATTTTGAGAGGGTTCTTGAGTAGGCAGTAAAAGAGGAACTGACTGGCTCTTTTCTATAGGAGAACTTCCATGAGGCAGACTAGACATGACTATATCTTCAAGTTCATCTACAGGAGTATGACTTATGTCTATAAAATTAAGCATGCGCAACAGAACAGACACAACAGTGTTTAAACACGCTTAAAAAATCGATTTACTAGCACATGCAAGAAGTGTGTAGTAACATGCACTGACATGCAAAACAAAAGCAAGAGAGAGAAAGCTTCTCTGATTTGGAAATGTTGGTGGTTGGGCCGCAACAGTGTGCAGTTTGATGTGGTAATTCTCGACTTTTTCCAGAAAAATCAGGAATTTTGATCAAACTTCGGATAATCACCAACGCTGATTCTGGTCACCAATCAACGAGGGATCTGTACCTCCTGGAGCGCCCTACTGTATATTAGTTTGTCGAAGTCCAACTTCTGGAATATCTGCCACCGTTTGGATTTGTAGCTTCGTCAACTCCAGAAGGTCAATTCTGGCCAGAAAATAAAAAATCTGACTTGAAACGTGAATATCTTGAATAATATAACAGATTTCAGGGTGAAATCTGTTGCATCCTGGCGCCCTCAGAAAATCAGATCAGCCTCAAACTCTGATGATTGCTTGTGATGGATACTTTTCCCTGCACCGATGCTGCAGGTCTGAGCGCCCACCACTTTGCTTGTATCTCCAAAAATCCATAACCAAAAACATATTTTCTGTTGGCGCTGAGGGAGGAAGAAGGTAGCGCTGGAAGGCGGTCAGCAAGGCAGCGCTAGTAGGAGGCAAATCGCTGACCCACAAGAGGATCCACACTGCTCTGATACCACTATTAGGAAGAATGGACAGAGGACCAACACAATTGAAGAGTGACTCTGGATCTCCACCCACTATCCTGTACCTGTCTCTACATCCAAAGGCCACCATATAGGACCAGTGCCCAACCTCCAGGAGGCCATGCACTCCTCTCACATGCACAGTTATCACTGTGCATGTGGATGCTCCTCATGCATACTGTACATGTGGGCACATAGGTCCTACCTAACTTTAGGGACCCACCCTTAGTAACTAAGGGTGCCCTCTACTTAGTGGCACTCCCTTTGGATATAGACCAAGCCCTCTAGATCCTAGTTCCTAAGGGCTATTATCCCGAACTACGGGGCTGAGTGTCACCCCGCCGGGACCCCCTAGGGACTAACGAGTCACATTTATCCCTGTATTTGCCAATGGCCATAACAGACCTGCTTGAAATGGTGCAATGGAGGTCTGTCAGGCGGTGGAGGTCTGTCCAGTGAAGGTCTGTCCCCCATCGATGGAAGCAAAGGGTGTTAGCAGGGTGGGGTGGAGAGTGGGGGGAGTTAACTCCCCCACACTTACGTGGAGCCATAGCGAAGGTTGATTGACTCTTCAAAAATGCAAGTGAGGCAGGTAAAAATAGCAGAGGCCTTGTCAAAGAAAACAGCGATGGTCAGAAGTGGACCCTGCCCCGTTTTCTGGCTTCCATCTATGCTGAATCTCTGCTGGAATAATGACCAGCGATTCTGATCAAATGCTGGAGCAACACCATCGATTTTGATCAAGTGCGAATCTGGTTCAGGTCAAAGACTTCCTTCCTGAAACGTGCTCAAAGCTTAGTTTTCAAGCGGAATCATTCATCTGGTTCTCAGCGATGGCATGGCAGCGATCGGGATGGCATGTCAGCGATTGGCAGGTGATGACATGGCAGCGATCAAAGCTGGCTAGCAAGGAGCCGGCGATGGCTGCAAGAGAGAGAGAGAGCGAGAGAGAGAGAGAGAGAGAGAGAGAGAGAGAGAGAGAGAGAGAGGTGTTTTGTGCATATCTTTGGTATAGCTCTACCAAGTGTTGCTCATGATGACAAGAAACATGTGTCCATTGAGAGTGTTGAATAGAGTTGAACTACTGTTAAGGCCAGCTAGCCCAACAATCACAAGGGTTCTGTACATTGTACTTGGTGTTTCAGAATTTATGACTCAGTTGCAGTAGAGGCTAGAGCTTTATCGGCAATATCTTTCCTAGGCTTCATCAAAGTAGAGAGTTATATATGTGAGGTTCGTACAGATCAGGAGATTAGATTAGGAGATATGGTGATCTGGTGGGTTATACATGATGGCAGAGTTGTTACGAACCAGGAAGTGCACCAGGATATCTCCCAAAGTGTAGCCCATGATAGGCATACTGAATCCTTCATGCGGTTCCAAGTTGGAGCTATCAGGAGGTTAATACATTTTGAATGTTTATTAGGAGAGAAGTAACCTAGTTGAGAACGTGATTACACTGCTAAAGGAGGGTACGTTAGAATTTAGACCACAAACCCAGGCAGGAACAAGAGACACAAAGGCAGTTGTGGAGTCTTATTTTCCAAGAGCATCTAGTAGTTATTAGTAGTAGATTTTAGATGGAGATGATTTAGGCATTGTGGTCTTCAAGAAAATTTAGTAGCCCTGGAAATTAGATTGGGGGTAGGTGATTGAGGAATCACTTGCTCCAGGAGTGTTTAGTACTGAGATTACTGGTACTACTAGTGTCACAAGGACACATGGATGTGCTAGTTGGGGCTATGGAGGCATTTTATGTACACGGAGAAATTGAAGAATGATTGCAGACAGAGACGGAAAGGCTTATGCATTGTCTTCTTTTTGAGTACATGCTCTTACTGCAGTTGAAGCATTCAAAACATTTTTACAATGCCAGAATTGTGCTCAAAGTTGTAGCTCAATGCTGAAAAATTCTCTGTTCTTCACTCTTAGTTCCTTATGCAAAATGGTCCTTTCTTAATATGACTTTTGAAAGGATGTCAATGTGTTTGCAGGGGCCCCAAACAAGCACAGTGGATCTTTGTAAGCTGTGTGAATTGCAGTTGAATGGTGGCTTGCAACTTGCATATCACAATGTCAGTGGTGCCCATTTAAAAAAACTGAGAGCTCATTTGAAGCAATTTGGCCTTGTTGGATATTGCTTTGCATGCAATGAAGAGCTTTCCAACCCAGAGGAAACCAGTGCTCATGTTCAAAAGCAGGGACATAAAGAGAAGGTGACCAAGGGTATCAGAAGTACAGGACCCTACAATGCTAAGTTCGTTTGTGATCCTTGTTGTCTTCAATTTACTGAAGTGGTTGGCTGGGAACTGCACTTGACAACCTGTGGGCAGAAAGAAGAAGGGGTCACACCGAATTGTCCAAGGCTAAGTTCACTTTTACGGCAGCTTTCTGGATCTTCATTGGATGTTGTAAGCCCAAACTTTGAGCCCTTTTGCAGCCTGTGTGAGAAAAAATTTGAGAGCTTGGACGAATTTGTCAATCACTTGGTGGCCAGAATGCACATCCAGAATTTACGGATGTCATCCTGTTATGCCTGTAAAAAGGATTTTCCGCATATTGCGGACCTTGAGAAGCATTTGTTTTCATCCAAACATCAGACTAATGTACAATCTCACAATGAATATTTGAGCAGGAGAAATGATGATGTTATCCAGTTAAAGCAAGGATATTCTTGTCAGCCATGCTTGATATGGTGTAAGAGCTGGCAGTGTTTTACTTTACATCTAATGGATGATCGACACCGCTTTTTTTCTTCAGCTAGTAAAAGCTTTTCTGGGTTAAAGGGAAAGAGTTATCTGGAACCGTCTCCTGAGCGTAATAGGGAATGGATGAGATGGAAAGAGCAAGCACATAATTTGTCAGCATGGTGCTATTGTTGTTCAAAAGTACTGATGAATCCAGAAGCAACAGAAATACACCTTGCTGAACATTGCAACCAAAAGAGTGCAGAGTTGCAAAGTATCATCGGCACAGTGGCAAGTTCAAACGTGGAAACGACTGAAATCTCGGTATGTAGTCCCTGTTCTGTTGGTTTCAGAAGCTCATTTGCCTTGACTGTGCATGAGGCCTTTCAACAGCATGGTTCTCGAATTGCAGCCTCAAAAAATTCCAAGGTTTTGCCACTAAAATTTGGACTGGCTGAGAAGTTTAATGATAGTCAGAAAAATCCTTCTGAAAGGGATCCTGAGTTCTCTAGATTGGAAAGACCTTTGTTCCAGAATGCTGATTTTCTTGCAGAAAGATACCATGAAGGAGGCTCATTAATCTCTTACAATGTTCAAACAAGATACTCGGATTTCGATGCTTCTGAGAGCTCTATCATTCGAACTAAAAATAACTCCAATAATATACAATTTGAAGGTAACAAGCAGCAGATGTCACCTCAATCAGACAAATCACTCATGTTAAATCGACCAAAACTCTTTACTTCAGAATTGGTACGCAAGAGTGTTACCCTTCAAACAGAGGAGGAATCATGTCTGCAGAAAGATGTAAGTAGTCACAAAGATGGGGAATTTGTTAAAGTTCTCGATGAAACTATAGCTGAGCAACGATTTCCCCCTGTGCAAAACAATCATGGACACTTTTCTGTCTCTTCTGTACAGCACTGTACCTGTTTTTCCTCAAAAAACTCAGAATGTTCAGCAATACCACTTGGTTCATCAACGCTTGCATCCATTTGCAACCTAGAACATTCTGTTGGAGATGGTATATTAGAGCAAAAGGATGGAAAACTGAAGATAAGTTCCAAAGATGTAGGACATTGTGAGGGTTCACAAACGGAAGTCTCTGCACCCTGCTTACGAAGCTCTCACCGTGATATAACAGAGCCATTTAGAGACGCTGCGGAGGAACATAGAGTTGTCATTGATACTTATCCAGAATGCTTGAACAAAGAAAACAAAAACTTATCAAAAAGCAGGCTTGATGCTTGTACTGGTGGTCATAATCATAATGCTGCTGCTGCTGCATGCAAGGCTGAAAATTGTCAGAGTCAAGCACGTACTTCTGTAGCTGAATTTCCTATAGTAGCTGCTGCAGTCATGTTACCTTCTCAATCATTGGAAGCGTCCCTACAATCTGCTATGAAAGTTCTATTAAGCACATTGACAGTTTCCCTATCAGCAATTTCAGATTCTCCTACTCCTTTGCCAGACAAAAAGAGAGAGCGAGAGAGCGACTTTGTGGAGGAGGAAACCAAACGTTTCAAGGTAGATGTCTTACGAGATGCTGTTGTTCATGGTCTAAGTTCTTGGCATCCGGATGAAAAGTCTTTTGGAAATAGCTCGAATGCACCTGTTGCTTGTAAGAATTGTCTCCAGACCAACATGACATGTGGGATGTGCACACAGTTAGTTGGTGATGGTACTACGACTACTAGTCTTGGTGGTAAAGCAGCTAATATCAATCAAGACAGGATTGACAACGCCGGAAATGGTAATTCATGTGTGATTACAAGTGGCCAGCTGCGTGGAGTAAGTATGGTGGTAGCTGCAGCTGTTTTTCAACCTTCAAATGATGAAGGTGAGGTCCAACGCTGCGAGAATGGAAGTAATGCCACCAGCCAACTTTGCTCCCCTGACCCTGGAAACTTGTTAGTAGGTGATTCACAGGGTGGAAATAGCAAACAAGAAATCAGTGGTGCACAGACACATCTGGTTGGTCCAATGGATCTTTCCAATTCACCTCCTTTGAATACAGAATTACACAATTATCCACTTGTTCATCCTGAAGTCAATGATCGTCCATCAAGCCCAGGGACTGACTTTTGCCCTAACTCTGCCATGAATCTTGATAGTGATGATGAATCAGATAGTCTTGGTGCACTTCAAGCTCGATTTTTTTCTGAGCTTGAGTAGAGTTGTATTCAATGAATTTTATTGAATGATGCATATGATGTTATTATAGTACCTTCAATTTTCCTCTGATAAGAAAATCTCAATACAAAGAAAATCACTTTATCAAGCCTCTTTTTGCATGGCTGCCAACTCCTATTGACCTTTCTTTATGTCTTTTTTGTTGGCTTTGCTGCAAATGGTTCCATTTGTGAATTCAAATCTGTCATAGAACATTTGCGACTTTTTTGGCAGCTTTGATTCAGAAGTAATAGTTATAATTCTAAGCTGTTCTGCAGGTTTAAACTGAATTATAGGTTATAAATTTTTGTGAATTCGAGTCCAATCGTCCCCATCTACAGAATCCTTTCCTCTTTCAATTAACTGTGAGCCTCCATAGGCATCTTCATGAGACTACAATTCACAGTTGTCTTTGAAACACGTAATTTTTGTGTTGCGTCGTTTATATAATACATTAGAGAAATGCATCAAAGCATTTTCAAGATTGCAATTTGTTTTTAAGCCCCAAGCATGGTATGGTTATCATAGCTGGGGGTTTTTTAATAATTTCTGCACAGAAAAGACACTTCATGATGTAGTCAAAAGTAACTGAAATCGGCTTCTGATACGGGCTGGAAATGTTTAATTTCAATTGATTCTGTGACGTTTGTACATGTGTGTCCCTCGTTCCACCCAGTCAGTAGGCATGTCGCTACGGTTGCGGAAGTATACGAAGGCAAAGGGTGGCTTAAGAATGTGAAGAATGGGCGTCACTTCTATTTGTTAACAAATAGCTGGTTCTGTAGCAAGCAAGTTTGCCAGTGCTGCGGAGGAGAGGTTCTATTATACCTAAGTGGATCATTGCTCAATTTATCACAAAGAGAATCAGCAATGAAAGTAAACGGTTTTGTTAATAGTCTGCAATGTAAATTATGTAAGTCGCTTGTAGGCCGATCACTGAGTACGAATGGCCCTTGGCCCATCCAGAGGAAGGACAAAAGGATATCCAAGCTTTACTATATACACGATTGTATATAGTAAATACAAAGAAAGGTTTGTAAAGGTTAAGGAATGAATGGTTGTTTGAAGACAGAATGTTAACTAATGAAAACTTTCCATAGTAAGTGGATAGAGAATGACTAAATTTAGAACTTGGATATCAGACAATGATTATGCATTAATAGCTCCTATGAATTGAGTGAAGGCTGACGCCAATAATAACTTCGAAGTGTGCATAGTAAAAAGCAATTTATAATTTGCTTGCTTTCAAAATCAAAATGATGTTGAGTTTGTGGTTTTTTCGATGGTTTTTCAATTTGTGCATCTGTACTTAAGCTGATTCTGAAACGTAATGGGCATGAGGAGTGATAGAGGACAAATGTCCCATTTTCATAGGCTTTGAACAGATGTGTTCAGAGCCATAGCGCAGGGTTGAAGGGTTGAAGGGCCAAGTACGATGGATGGTTTAAACTAGCCACACTACCTATCAAACTATTGTTAATGAGATTGTAACTAGACATGCTCAATTTTGCAAAACCTTTGCTATCAAATACTTTAAGAACACGAAGTGGCTACATGGTCATTGTTCATCTGATGCTTGTTTGAAAGAAGCTAATAATGAAAGACTTTGGACTACGTATCATATATATGTCACATCATAATCCATGTTTTATGTGTATGCACCTAGTCAAAAAAATTGCCTTTTAAAGATCATAAAATCGAATTTTTGCCCCATATCCAAATGTCATCAATTTTTTTGTAAAACTCGATAGAAACTAAAGCATGATTTGACTACAGTAATGCTAGACTTTTTACTTGGGAAAGAAGTACTACCTTTTTCTCTTATGCACTTTTATAGTTCACAAGAGCACTTTTAGATGAATTACCAATGCACACAATTGCTGCTTCTCAAGGTTAGCCACTTATTTGACTGAAACTCTTGGTATGCTAACTCCTCTCCTTATGGAGAGAGTAGGCCATAAGGCAACCACATACCAAAGTATTCTAAATGTGGATATTATCCTTTTTGGACGATGTATTTCATCTACTAAATACTGCCTCAAATTTTTACCAAAAATAATTTTTGTGGTCCGATGATATTGCTAAGTGTTATGATCTTCTACAAGTGGAAACCTTGAAATAACGACTTAAGTTGGTCATGGGAATGCAAGTGCTTTGAAGAACGTTTAAATTTAATATTGGTATAGAAAACCTATGCCAATGGAACAACTTTTTGATAAATGATTGTGTAATTAGACTAGGTGAAAAGAATTGGAGACAAGTATGGGAGATATTAATGGGTCTATGATGCTCTCCTACATGGTGTAGTTGGTATATAACTTGCTATGAAATGCAATTTATGAAATGATTAGCCAAACTTGGTGAATTAGACAATGTGCATTCCTTTAAACACATGTTTCAGTATATAGACGATGTATGCTTTCTTAAAATCCTAGACCTATGTTGCCTCTAGAAAGAAAGCAACCACGAGTGGATGTCAATCCATATTGGATTTGGAATACCTAGACATCCAAATTGATAATGTCAAGGATGATATTATGAATTTGCCAAACATTATAGCAAAGTTTGACCTTGTCATTGGAGTAGTTCACATGACCAAATATAATCAAAGAGATAATTTACCCTTTAAATTAGTACATTCATCTTGCATCCAATAGACTTATCTTTACCTTATACAAAGTCTTTCTTCCAACTCATTTTGGCCATGTATCATTGTAGTGATCAAAATACTTTCCTTCTAAAAGTATAGACTCTGGTTAGTGCTTTTAAAAAAAATAATTTCATGAGAGTAAACTCTGCAAAATTGTGAAAAGTACTTTTAGAAATAACGCCTAACTTTAACTTAATTGACAATGTTGATTTATTTTTGTGGATAGTTAGCATTCTCTTTTGTGCTAACTACCCCCTGAAAAACCCTGCTAATTGCAAACGGTTGTTGCCCTCTCTCTCTCTCTCTCTCTCTCTCTCTCTCTCTCTCTCTCTCTCTCTCTCTCTCTCTCTCTCTCTCTCTCTCTCTCTCTCTCTCTCTCTCTCTCTCTCTCTCTCTCGTTCTCGTAGAAAGCTCTCAATGTTTTCTTTCTAATGAGCATTGTAGACTCTAGTCTGATCAATACTTACGGCTACTTGTTGTCTTGCAAGGCATTAACTCTTAGCACTTTTTGTACTTAAACCAATTGTTGAAGTATCTACCTTAAAATATTTGAACAACCAACCTCTTACTAATAGAGAAACATGTGCATTTGCGAACTGTTATCGGTTCACCACGGTTCTAGAAACCGTACAGTGAACTGCACGGTTCTTTAAAATTTTGAACCGTACTGATTAATTAATTACTTAATTAATTTTTTTTTCTCCCACCCCAAAAATAGCCCAAAAATATGCCAAAAATATTTCAGAAAATGCAGATTCTCCCTACTTAGATTATTTACTTAAAATAATATAATGGCCTTTTTTTTTTTTTTTCTGACTATCCACTCCCAAAAACAGCCCAAAAAAAGACGAAAAAAAGACCAAAAAGTTGAAAAAATACCCAAATTGATAAGAGAGAGGGAGACAGGGAGAGGGGGAGGCTATCATATTAAACGAAGGTTTGTCCTGAACTTTGCCAAGCTGGCCTGCTTAATCTATCGACTATCCAACTAGAATGGACAGCTGAAGCCATTGAAGCTTTCTAGAATTAGTGCAACACATCTTGAGTCATCATATGCTATAAGGGACCACAGTGTGACAAGAGTCTCTCTGAAAAGGCAATGGTATCTCCCTATGATCTCGTAGTAGACTGGACATCTAAACGAAAAGTGCTCCTCTAACTCCACCTCAAATAGTGAACATAACTTGCAGATTTGCTCCTCACATGGGATACCATGGAAACGTCCAATCTCAATCTCAAGCTGATGTGATGAGACTCGTAGCTGACCCAACAAAAATCTCAAGCCATGGGATAATCCAGAATCTAAATAGCGTGCTAGAATTGTCCCCATGTCATCCATCTCCAAGAAATGAGTCCTGTAAATCCTAAATCCTAATTGGCCCTACTATGTGCGACAAAGGTGTGCTCTGTAGAGGAAACGTCTGATATGATCGTGAGTACCCAATGGGAAGTCCGTGATAGATATGCCAAAAGTATCTAATAAACATGATGCTTGTGAAAACCATGACAAGTGATAGCCCAGACTGTCAAGGTGCTAAGATGATATGAGTGCTGCTTGTGGATATCTTTGTGCATCAGTGGAAAGCAGCCCGAGACGCTATATATATGTGATGAGACGGAAGATGGCACAAGCTGGAGGTGGAATTGCAAACTCTACTAGGATAATCTGGTGTGGGACAGAGGGCTTAGCCCGTATCATCCGTAATAGCATAAGGACCTGGAGGCGTGAAATATTGGCCCAATCAATAGAGGTGAGCCCTGAGCATCATGTCTCCGCAGCATACAATGCAGTGGGGGAGACAAAAAAAATCAAATAACCGACACTTACTCAGGCCGTCCTTAATAAATCTCTAAAAGCAAACATGCTCAAGCTAGACCAAGGAGGCATGTCCCTTCTCAAGTCTGCTGTGGTTGCATGTCTCATACCAAATATAGGACCAGTGAAAAAAATCCAAAGATAGGTGTAGGATGACACAATATCCAATGGCAATCTACTAGAAAAAGCTCCTATCACTGCATGAAAGCCTTGGATATGTTGAAGACCATAAATTTGGTCTTCTCAATGTTAACTTTCAAACCCCATCTATTGCATAAACCATGAAGATTGTCCACAACTGTCTCTATATTTCCTCTCTGGTCGAGGAGACTAAAGCAACATCATCTGCATATAAGAGAATGGCAATCAAATATCTCCAAGTCGGAAACCTATACCACCACTCTACTCAATGACTCTCTCAAGCTCATCTATATTTAATATATAGTTTGAATAGTGTAGGTGAAAGGGAACAACCCTATTTCTCCCTGATGGTGCTCCATATATGCTCTGAGAGGCCAGTGTCACCTCGAAAACATCCAAGAACTTGCTTATAAAGTGCCATTACGGCTAGAAATGTGTGTCAGTAGAGAAGCCAAGATCACGTAGTCGTTGGATGAGAAGAAAGTGTGGAACAAAATCAAAGGCTTTTCTGAAGTCAACAAATCAACAATAAACCTTATGTTTCCTATGCCTGGCCTCTTGTTGTAAAGCTGACTCAGGTGCACCAAGTTGCCTTGTAAGACTCTAAGGGGTGACACTCCCTAAAGGTCCCAGAGCAAGTTAGGAAAGTCAAGAACTGAGCCTCCGACCTGTGGTGAGCCAACCAAGTAGTTACAAGTCATGAGCTTGCTCTGGAGCTCGAGGCATGGCCTAGTCAGGAGCCAAGTTGATTCTGCCACCGGGACGGCTCCCGAGACCCATGTCCGGGAGCCAGACTGATTCTGCCAAGCTTGCTAGGCTTAATCAGCAAAATAAAAACTAAGTCCAGAGAAGCGTGCTTTACCAGAAAGCGCTATATTCCAGGATAGAGGGGGCGCGTCGAATCACACCAGAACTATAGGGGGAGTCCGACAGACAGAAACTTGGGCAGCTCAACCAGCACCAGGAATCCAGCCGCCAGGTCTCAACTCCCTCTACCAGCATGAGCCAGGCACAATGCCCAACACGTGTTGGTGGCCTCAAGACTAGTCAGTCTATGTATGAATGTAACCTCTTCCAAATTTAATAAAGTTGATCCTTGGGGATGATTACCATTTCAGTTTCGCCTTCGGGATTGGTCAAAGTGGAAGGACCCTTACTACAATCTTTTTGCATCGCCAGTGCCTAAGCGTCCACATCATCGATGTGTGGTTCACTGCTATGCCATTTGGTCAGTTTGGCGACCACTATGCCTTGGGTTTCATGTGTGGCTTGTCTTTGCCTTTGGTTACCTTTTGGGGACGGATTCTGAGTTGGCTTTCGGGTTGGTTGGGATTCCAGTTTTCTTAAGTTTGCATGGTTAAGCTTGTTACGTTTCAAAGTTGGCTTTTACGTAAGTGCATGATGAATGAATGTTAGACTTAATGTGTGTTGGGGAAACCGCTCAAGTCCCAACGCCCTTTGAGGTGCCGGCGCAACATGTGGTATCAGAGCTGACTAGCTGGTTAGCTACACAAGTCTCATGGGGAGGACCACTTTTTGGGGTTTGTCAGAACAACCATTGTGCAAGGTGATGCCCACAGTGTAAGCACGGGTGCGTCCATGGTCGGGGTGGAGGTTGATAGAACTTGGTTTTATCCTTTTGAGAATATTGATTTTTTGCTTATCTAGATCAATAACAAAATTGTTATGATCATTCCAGTAATAGAGGATTAGATTTGACAAAAAACTAAAAAATCTCTTGCATATTGTTAGAGAGAAAGACACACTTCAAACTTTTACTTTTGAAGTTCTAATTTTGAATTTATTTTTTCTAATTTCAAAGTCTGAATGTTAAGCTATTTTTTTTCAATCATTTCTTTGGTACCTTTGTTTACCAACATCGGCCTCACCGTCCCCACTCGTACTAGCCTCTAAGGGGTCTAGTTATGTATCAATTGTCTCAAGGTGTATCTATGCCTCGTACGTGCCTTGAAATTTAATTTTTTTCTTCCTTGCAACCTCATGCTCATATTAGGTCCGTGCCCACTTTCACGCCCATCTTGCAAGGTTAGTTGTATCATCTACGCTTAAAATTGAGTACCTAGAATAAATTTTGATTTGATATTTAATGTTTGAGATTATTGGTTATGCCGCAATATTCAAGTCAAGTCTAGTTATATAATTAATAGCCTGAGAGGGCCCAAGGCACTCCAATTATGACATGTAGAGCAGTGCATGGTGTGTGATGACTATGTGCATGTTGAAAGTATCAATTGTAACTTCAAATAAGCTTAGTAGTATGAGGGTTTTCATGGCATATGCACAAGCATTTGATAGGCTATTAGTACTTATGAAAACTCATCCTCCTAAGCTTTGAGATTCCAATTTCTAGTTACCAAAATCATTTTCTCGCTTACATGCATTCACTGTTGTTAGGCTCATTTTGGCCATTACAATGTACTTGTAAATACGGGTTCTTAATTCAAATGTAATTGAAGTTCTATTGAAAATGTACAAGACACTGCTCATGCGAGAACACCGCTTCTCTCACGCCAATGCGCTGTGTGGGTTTGTCACACAATGCTCAAAATGAAGAGGATCAATAGATGATGTTGTAGCTATTATGCACATATCATTCTATATTCCCTGCTCAATTATTTTGCAGTCTCGCAAGTTGCAACAAATGAGCACTGAAGAGGCATGTTCTTTTCTCTAAAATTTTTTTATGCAGATGATATTCATGACTATTATAGCATGTCAGGGCCTGATTTTTGCCGGTTCTCTTCTATGAAGACTATAGTCTTGACACTAAACAGTTTTGGAATCAACCATGCAATTATTCTAACAACATTATAAGAATGAACCGAATTAGGAGGATCCTTGCTAAGGTTCCACTTGCAACAAAAGAGAACTTCAAAATTTAGGTAATCTCAAGAACAAAAAAGTCAATGACCCCAAGACATCATGTGACTCCACTTTCTATAGTTGATTCCTAGAGAAACTACGTGACTTGACTTGTTAACTTACTGACTTTTCAAATGGCTAAGAAGCTAACTATACATGATTCAGTTGAATATCGAATGCCCATCTTGATTCAAATCATAGTATTTACAAGGTGATCTCAAATGAATTATTGTCTGCTATTGTTCGTGTATCTCATTCACTTGTTTTATCAATTCTGCACACTGGTTCAATCTTGTTGAATGCCACTCTTGTAATTCGCGAATTAGTTGTAGATGTTTAATCCTTCTAATCTGTAAGTTACAAGAATGTGACATGAAATTGTTCACGAACTATATAATTTCTGATTTGATGCATAATATAAGTCTAATGCTAGTAAGCAAGACAAGAACAAGAAGATGAAAATTTAGAATACAGATTCGCATGCATGCGAGATAATTCTACATAGGATCTGTAGATCCAAAAGTCCGCTAGTAAGCGAGACTCGAATTCGTGAGAGAATTGTATTTCTCTCACGCCAACGCACTACGTGGATCTGCATGCAGTGCTTGAAGAATCAGAAAGATCAATAGATGATGTTGTAGTTGTTGTGCACATTATTAATCTAGATGATAGGCTTAGTTCCCATTTAGATTTGTAGTTTAACCTCCTCCCCATTGGATCGAAGCCCGTACTACAAAACAAATCACCCGGTTGGAGATCCAAACCCTAACCTTGCCCTCTTGATTGCTACGAAAAAGAAGGCACAGACCAACATTTTTTTGGTGCCACTGCCTGGGAGATGGTGCTAAGCTATTGTTAGATGAATTTTTGTTAATGTGAGCCGTTTTCTTGCAACGTTAACTTGTATGGTGTACAAAACATCTTTTGCCTTGGATGGATTTAGTGGTTACAACTAGGTTAAGATAGCACCTGCCGATTGCCACAAAACCGCTTTTGCAATAGAATGGGACACCTATGCTTACAAAGTAATGTCATTTGGACTCTGTAATGCACCAAGGTCGTTCCAAAGAGGAATGCAATTTGCTTTTAGAGATTATTTACAAAAATTTCTTGAAATTTACTTGGATGACCTGGGAGTCCATATAGTACAGATACAGACCACCTGGATCAATTGGAGAAAGTATTTGAAAGATGTCGCAAATATCAAATTTCTCTAAATCCAAAAAAATGCCAAATATGGGTTTCCCACGGATTTGTGCTTGCCCATGTGATATCGAGACATGGTATCGCCTTAACTAGACCCTTTTGCGGGAGCGACGCACCTATTGTTTAAGAGGTGTGTTTGTTCGCCCCGTAGAACATATATTGATCTCACACTTCAGTCTCAATCATGGAGAGAGAAGAGTTTATGCTTATGTAAGAGATTGAAGAAGTGAATAGAGTTCTGTGAGTTATTCTCCCTTATCTCTATTCTCCGCACTGTTGAGTGTGAGTGATCTTGAGTCTGCTAAGAATGTCTAACGCATTTCATGAACTACTCTCTGATCAGACAGACGCTCTAGTGCATTACAGTCGTTTGCTGTGTTTCCGTAAAGCATGCTCTAAAGAATTGTCTTAAAATCATCTTATTCGTCTGTCAGGAATACTTTCTTTTTGACACTTGAATAATGACTATCTTTGTGCAGTCTAGCATGATCATTGAATTAAGTTATATGTATACAAATGAGATGACAGTCCCTGTCTGAAGAATTGAGTCTCTGATCTGTTTTCCTGATTGGCATTGACATAAGTTTCTAACGTGCTCTGAAATCATCCATGCTCTTTAACCATTAAGTTGGGCTTTAGTTGTTGAGGACTATTGTCTAGGAACGAATAGTTCACGAACTCGATTAATTAATTGTCTGCACAGTCACGAATACATTGAACAATTTCCGATTCTCTGTTGACACCTTAGTCAGCCAGAGTGTAGTTTGCTGTACTACTCTGATAACATTTCATTTGTAGAACGCGCTTCCTTCAATTCAATAGAGGCCAAATTGTTGTTCTAAATTCATTAACATTACCCATTCCAAATATAAGTAATACTGGTTACTTTTTAATGTCTGTCAACAACCAGAATAACATTCGAAACCACCTGCCGTAATTACACCAAAAACATAACTTTATAACGCTATCCTCTGTGGGAACGATACTTTTCACTACAAAATCTATATTAAACCTGTTGGTATAGCATGACAATGTGCCATTCGAACATTCATTAATATAATGACCATCTTGATTGGAATTCCGACAGAATTGTACACTTCCCTGTCAAAATTCCGTGGTGACCGCTTCATCATTCCAAACAGATGTTTGTTCCTTATCATTACAGGAGTTCTCAAACTTAGAAGGGCCGTTTGTTACGAGTTTTTTTTTTCCCTCTCTGTTTATGTCCATGTGGCCCAATCGGTTCTTGACACAGTGGCTTCTATTTAACATAACTCGCCTGACCCATAAAACACAATTCATATTTGGGCAAATTTGAATTTCCGGTCCGGTAGATTGGAAGCATACTATTGGCTAGTGTGCACGACGACTGGTTGACTAAACTGCTTGGGTTAACCTCAAGTTAAAATTATCTTGGGACTCACAAATAGGTTTGGCGCCTATTATACTCTAGACTCTCATATTGACGAGTTCAAATGTGAACTCGTCAAGCTATGGCGATGAGAAGGCGACCGAGATCCTTGATATGCTCTGCAATTTTTTTTAATGAGCGGGAAGACGATGGCACATGGATTGCTCGTGAATATCATAAGGCTTCTTGGTAACTGATGCATCCATCGGCGAGAGGGGCTTTTCGCCAAAAGAAAAAGGCCAAGTATACATATAGATCTTATTGGAAAGGGCGGATTATTGATTTCAAAGTTTCTCCAGGAGGACAAACCATTTCAGAGGTGCTTATTCAACATGTTTATATTCATTCAGAACTTAATGTGGAGGTTGTAAATCCACATGATTTTTGAAAGTATAATTGTAAGTATCTTAATTTTTTGGATTGCTTGTCATTTTTAAAACGTAATCGTATTTATGAATTGGAGCTTATTATGATTTTGTATTGCAGATCTATATCCTTCAAATATACATGAATGGGAACCTGTGGTGTCTCTTTCTGGTATTATAGATGTCATCCATTCAGAAATTGGCAAATTGCAATACAGAGGACGAACGACAAAAGGACTTGCAGATTCTGGAATATTTTTTTATGATGCTATGTATATTCCAGACACAAATGGAGGAATGGAAAAACTAGAGTATATACCTCTACCTAATTTTCAAGATAACGTGTGGTGGATTGCAGTCAATGACAATATAATAAAATGCTTTCGTTCCAAGCTATATAATGATGTACAAAAGTCACTCAAAACTAGTACAGGATCAAGAAATGTGCACTTAAGCTATTTTGTTCCAATGTCATTGTTTGTCAGTTCTTTTTCAAACACGGAAGTGCATCGAACTCCCACATTGTTTGTTTGCAAAAATCTTCCAGATGATTTTTTATTCAAATTCATGGACAAAGGTTAGGATATAAGATCCACTGCAGATATTTCTTGTAGAATCAAACATTCATCCATATCATTTAGATACAGTATAGAAAAGCAAATGCTTAGTATGGTGTTTCATTATCAGAGATGGAAAGAACACAATGGTACTTGGGCCCCATTAGATCAAGATCTAGAGAACATTGGACACACTGATCATATAGGCATTGATATCATGGCAAATGGGGATTTACTTACTACTATTGAGGTTGAGCAAGACTGGACCTTATTCTACATTAGAACGGAACTGACACTTTTACAGCAAGATATCCCTGAATATTTCAACTTTATATTGGATGGAAAATTGGTATGTGAGATCCATGAATTTGTATATTAATTTATATTCATTATCCTTTTTGTCAATATTCGGATCACTAATTGTAATCTGATTAATGTATGTTTGTGCAAATACGTAAACATGAAGAAAAAATCAA
Organism: Diphasiastrum complanatum; assembly: GCA_029204225.1. Lineage (NCBI taxonomy): Eukaryota > Viridiplantae > Streptophyta > Lycopodiopsida > Lycopodiales > Lycopodiaceae > Diphasiastrum > Diphasiastrum complanatum. The sequence continues at coordinate 72,390,275 of CM055094.1, read as the reverse complement.
ATGCAAATATTTGGGTGGAATTATTCTAATAATAGAGCAATCATGTTACAAGATTTGTAAAAGCTCTCATAAATATCAATATATTTCTCATTTTTTGAGAATGTACATGTGTGTCCTGTATCTAACAACTATCTTTCTATATGCCCATAATTATTCACAGGGCATTACATCAAAAATGTATATCTCTATTTAATCTATTATTTACAGCTCAAAGTAGTATGGATTATCTCCACCCTGCACTAGTATCAGTTGTGGACTTGATTGGCCTCTCGTTTCCGCAGCTGGACTGGGTGTTGCATGAGATAATAAGTTCACCAACATCTGTTGACGAAATTCATATATCTCATTTATACTGCAAACCCAAAAGAACCGAGTCAATTGACTTATCAAAAACCAAATCTAAAATAACTTAGTTAGGCCATTCACTAGTCTATTTACCTTTCGTATATCTGGAGCCCCAGATTGCATGATGTACCACTCTAAAAAGTCTTGTACATTGTGGATGGAGAACCATCAACAACTATGTCCATCCTCTTGCTAAGTTGACTTCAATCACAAAACATATAATAGGTTAGTTGTGCACTCTGAAAAAAACAGATCATATTACCTATCAAATACTTGATGAGAAATTCTTACTTCTGCATAAACAACCTCCAGGTGGATATTTATAGTGGCCCCATTCGGCCTTGGCAAAAATGGCAACATTCTGCTGTACATCACATCCATTTCGGCATGGGTAGACTTTAAGGAGTTTATCTTTAAACAGACGGGATTAATGATCCCATCTGAATCTTCCCTAAGGGAGATTATATGCATACTCCAATGCTTACTGCAAACAAGAGATAATTAGTTAAACTAAAGGAATTACATTACCTATTAAAAATATTACTAGAATATATTCTATGTAATCACTTACTTTTGGCAGTATGGTTAAACCTAGATCCGATATTATTTTATCTACAGTCAAGTTCATATCCTCGTTATTATGGGATGGAATGGAGGGAATGGAAGAGTAACTACTTGAATAGTTAGGGGTGGTGGGAGGAGAAGAAAGCACTGCAGACTGGTGGAATGGTGACTCGCTGAGTACCACCCTTTGCTTGGCAGGCCTGGTGGGCTTGGTCTGCTTCCTTCTTCGTTGAGGAACATGACCTCTCTCTGTAGGTGGTGGCCTAGAAGTGAAGCCACTTTTAAAGACTTGATCGTATGTACTCCTCAGCCTCATGACAAGATGCATGTCCTGAGGCATGAGGGTAACCCTCTTAGCGTGCATTGTACAAAGCATGGAGTCCTCAAAGAATTTGACTTGGAAGTCCTCATAGGCAGTATGGAGGGCTTCCAGGGCTGTTATGTTCCAGTGAACATTATGTGAGAGGGACCTTGTTACCAGTCTACCATACCTGTAGAAAGGATCATGGGGAATCAGAAGATTTGTGGTCCTCTGAAGTCTCCTGAAATCCCTTAACAATGGTCTTTTGGGCCAACCTACTCTCCTACCAGTGCCCACTGCCCTTTGTAGAGGAGGGCGAGGAGGTGGGGCAAATGTGGTAAGGTGGGTTGTCTGCTTGGTACAGGCCATTGCAAGGTAGGGTATCGATATGAAGTGCCAACGAGCAGGGAAAGTAGGTATTCAACAGGGGAGGCGCGTGATGGCGATATGAGCGATGGCATATCGCCACGATGCGTGGGTGGGCCAGCTGTACTGGTATGTGGGTCCTTTGACACGTGGTAGCGATATGCGTCTAATGGGGAGTGGAAGTGAACGAAGGAAACTAAGGAGAGCCAAAGAACGAAGAATTAAGAAAATGAAATAAGACCCAAAAACATCCTTTTATACCTGTAGAACGTCCCATCATATTCGCACATGTGATGTGACACCTCCACTCCCCGCATGTGTGGTCACACGCATCCGTCACGTGTCAGGATATCAGCGGTTTGTATGATCAGACGACTGACATGCACGTGTGAGGACACGTGGTGACATTTGGGCCACACACATGTCAGAAGATGACTGGGGCATACGATAGTACAGAGCATCTGAACCGTACACGTGTCTCAGTAACGTGCGGTCAAAATTGCCACACGTGTGGAAACAACGGCGAAATCATTCTGAATGACACATGTACACTTCGGATCCTGACACGTGTGGCAATTTTGACCGCACGTTACTGAGACACATGTATGGTTTAGATGCTCTGTATTAGACAATATATATGAGTGTCATTTCTATAATTCAGTTTCGCATACTGAGTCCAATTAACTGGCCCGCTCCAAATCTATTTGTACAATATTGCTACCACGCGCCCAACAAAGACATCCATAGTTGCACTTATTCTTTGGCACGTGGTTCTGATATTCGGATTCAAGTACAATTCATATCGCCATCACGCGCCCGTGCTCACCTCGTTTATGTCCCCTTGCTAACCAGCATGTCATATCGATATGGCCTCCTCATCTGCTAGTTTGATCTATGATAAAGCTCTTAGTTCTTTCCTAGTTGATGCTGAGGTTAGCGACAAACAAGCCCATTTTTTGTCCTATTTCGATTTTCAGTTTGACATAGAGAGATTTGTTATTGAGCACAGGAAAATTTTTCCTAAACTCTACAAGGATTTTTATGAGTGCTTGCAACAGGGTACCCTTCTGATGGACGGTCTGAGATTTGTGCATTTCACAGATTTGGCTCATGCTCAGCCAAGTGCCAAGCAAAGGCATGATCGTAAGTTTATCAAACTTATCGATCTGTTTAAATGTGTCATACCTTGTGAGGAATACAATCGAGTATGTTGCTTCATTCAGGAGGGTATGGCCTTCGTGTTTTTCTTATCTGCTCTTATCCTTGACGAGGTAGAATCTTCTGGGTCATTCATGATTGGTTTGCCTGCCCCTACCACTCATGTGGCTTCAGAGGTTTCCATTACTGATGAGATTTTAGGAGATGTAGAGGAGGCCAGGCAAGTAGAACAATATATCCTACCAAGGCTCGTTCTCTGTCTATCTCTCCGTTATCTACCGCAAGCGAGATTGACCAGGGCAAAACCCTGATGGACCTCCCTGTGTACCATATGGACGATGTTGCATTCTTATCCATTAGCGACATCGGAGACGTAATGGATCTCAGAGAAGATGAGATATTATCTCTTATGTCAAGGATGATTTCTGAATTTAAAGATTTTATTGACTTTGATGATGATGACCTCATAGATGGCATCGACTATGAGGACTAGGTAGAATGGGCAAGTGACACAGATGCCCTTCAAAGGATGTTATCTAAGAGTAGGGCATATGAGGCTAATATGCCCAGTGAGGAGGAGTTTTTGGCTTTCTAGAAAAAGTATCCACCACTTCCCACATATACTATTCCAGTTGACTAGCAATCCACCATTATTGCTGGTCACAATTTAGATGTTGATGGTATGATCCAAGTCGACGAGGAGGATTTGGTAAGTACACCTTCTCATAAAATCATTTATTATTTAACGTGTAATTGATGATTGATCTGCTAGTTTGACTAACACTTGATTATGTGTTGTAGGATATCGTTGAAGTTGATGCCTTTGCTAGCAGGCATGGAGGACTGAGAGAGAGACAAGGCGGGAGACAGAAGGATGCCTCGTTGGCTCATTATTTGAAACATTTAAATAACGAAATTTGTGTTCTTCATGAAAGGTTTGTTGAGAATGCGGGATCTTTAATCATGGCCATCAAGGCCCTATCTTATTTTGCCCAAGGGCATAAATACCCAAAAAATACATATAGAATCATTTTTGTCAAAAGAGATGTTGCTCTTAAAGTGTTTAATTACATGCCAGAAAATGTTCTATGAGATCCTCTTCTCTGGCAATTCTATCATGATATATAGATTTGAGAAAAAGGCACTCGATTTTTGGATCCGTATGATAGAAAAAAGTTCCTTCATGACCACACAACAAAAATTGTCCTTAGTGACAATGAAAAAAAATAATTGTACCGTTTTTCATTTAATGTATGTGAAATTTGAGAATTTTTGATCACACGTGTTTGATCTTTATTGAATGCCATCAATCTAATTTTGGCTTATAAATTTACATGCTTTTTTTAATCTTTGATATTCAGCTGATCTTGTTGTGTATCGAGCTTGAGCTCGTCTATAAAACCATTGGAATAGTTGAATGATGTAACTATTTTTGAGGATGTTCTACCATGTTGCGTATTTCGATGAAATGCTGCTCTTGCCTGCCCATGTGATTTCTCCATTTCTTGTGAAGACCATATACTCAAACTGCCATACTTTTTTGCAAAAAATGATGCATGATGCCTTAGTATGTGCTGCAATATCAAAGATTTATGCATTGGTTAGAATCTATCAAGCAAGTTATACTAAAACTATAAAATTGTAAGACACTGTTCATATGTATCTTACCATGTAGTGGGTGATGTGATCTGAGCCCCAACCCACCCGAACTGCATCTACAAACTCTATTGTTGTTTTCTCCAATAGGAGTGCATCTGCATATGAAATTGTGTCTTTTCTAAGCACTTCGATCATATTATCGAGCTTTTTCCAAACTTCAACCTTCTTTACCCTTGTTGTTCCTTTATCTTCAAAGTCTTCTGTTGCAGAAATAACATCTTTCCAAACCAAATATTGGATCTTAGATGACTCTTTAGAATGATTTGATAAAAATCGACGAGCTTTGACTCCTCCTATGCTAGGTTTATTGGGTACATTTTCTGTTTTTCCCAAAAGCTTTTCAACTTTTTGTATTTTAACATGGCCTTTATGAAGGCTTGCTTTTGACATCACTTCCTCTAATCAAGCGATTGCTTGTTTTGATGCTGACTCTGGCTTAGTATTCCATGCAAACAAGATATGAAGATATAGTAATTTCTCTATGATCATCACCTCTCCATGAAGTATGAAAATATGCACATTTTGTAAAGGGATTGGTAGTACTGGTTTCCAGGTGGGATCTTCAATATCTCTTGAAACTCTTGTGTTCCTTGAAATGTCATTTGATGATTTCATACAATATAGACATGGATGTTTCGAATTTGCTCCATGAGATACATTGAACATACATTTCAATGACTTCAAGTCTCCAGCTAAATGCCATTCCACCAAAAATTCACCTCTTTCAGGAACACTAAGTACTTTGTCATTCATATGATCCTTTACGATATCTGGATAACTTGTTCTGCTAAAAATCCAAGAAAGAACATCGTGATCCTCCTTGATAACCTGTTCAACATATGGAATCACAAGTTTTTATGTATTCAAAACAATTACCAAAAGAAATTGCACATGAATAACAGCCATTTTTTACCTGAAAACATGCTAGCCACCATATGTTGTTTTCTGATTGCACACTGAAGTTGAGATCCCTTGAGTCTGTTGCATTGCTCAATGCTCCATTCATGAGAGTAATACTTATTCTTTCCAACTTTTGTCCTTTTATAACTTCCGATTCATCTAGCTTGACCACCAGCATAAGTTTGCTCATACTAACACTTGTAATATTATAGAATTTCACTATAAATCTCAATAAATGATTCAAATCCACAAATAAGTTATTGGTAGAATTATATGACAAATTGTCAGACTTTGAACTATAAATCTCATTGATGTGAAAAGAGATTCCAATGACATTTTGCATACCCTTATTCAATACATCTCTCTCCAATCTTATCTGAAAAGGGCGAGGAATGGAAAATTTTCTTACATGCAATTGTCCAGAAGCCTCTTTAATAATTTTAAATATACTGGCATATGCCTCCCTGCTAATACCTAAGAAATCACATGCTCCCTGAATTAACGTTCATTCGATTACCTTATCGACCTCATTCATCAAATCCTCATTGACCTTGGACTTGATTCGAGAATACCGATTATTGTCCAATAAAGACTTTGTGGACTTGGTTGTCAATACCGAACTCAGTGATTTTCCGATCAGGTCATTGTCCTTCAGATGCTCATTTGCAACCAATGCTGATCTGCAAATGATTATGAAAATCAAGAAACCCAAATAGGACACATAATAAATGTCATGCTACCTATAAATATGTGCACCACTTGCTTAATTTTGATTCCGTAATCTTTTATTCTGAATTCTCTAGCCTTCTTGTTTTTCTTCATTCTCCCGATATCGAATCGATGCACGCCAACCCTTGCGGTGCATGCTCGTATTCATTCTGGCACGCTGAATCGATATCAGCCACGTGACATTCCATCTGACAAATTAGAGTATTTTGCTAGTATTTTTTTTGCTCCCTTCAATATCGATAAGCTAGTTTATGAGAATCGTTATAATTTAATTTCTTATCTTGATAATTTTTCTCAGATTGTTAGTACTCCTGTCATGGATATAGATAATTTTTGTTTCGTTGGTATTGTTATTGTTCAGTTTTTTTATTGAGTTTGCAGTGTTATGTATCATTCTAAATTTATTTTCTTTTCTCGTTTACAGGATGCTATTGAAATGGATGCCTTTGGTATGAGACATGGAGGCGTCCAAGGTGTATCAGCCAGGAGAAAAGATGTTTCTCTATCTCATTATTTGAAAAACTTTCCAAATAATGAGATATGTATATATCATTCATCTTATAATCCATATGCAACCACTGTTATTATGGCCATCAAATCATTATCAGTTTGTTTAGGAGGCCATAATTACGCATGAGGAACATATAAAATTATTTTTGTGAAGAGAGATTTGGCTATCAAGATATTGGCTTATACTCCCAATGAGACTACCAAAAGATCATCTGCAATGGCCCTTTATTCGGGTTACATTGATACGAGCAAGAGAAAAAATTTAGAATTTTTGGATCCATATGAAAGGAGATTATTCCTTCATAACAATACCATTCATCTGAATCTTGAAGAGGATGATGATGATAATTAAATTATTTTTTGTAATAGATTTTTGATATATTACAAGGATCTCTCTTTTGTAATGAATTTGAATGCCTTTCGAAATATCGTAATACTTGGTGAGTCTTGATATCTAAATTGTGCTCTTTTGTAAAACCACTGAAAAAGTTGAACTAAATATTTATTTTTTGAATTGTGTCCTCCATGATTTGTTGCTCTATGAAATGCTCCCCTTGCTTGCCAATGAGATTTTTCCATGCCTTGTGATGACCAAATACTTAAGCTCCCATATTCCTTTGCAAAATAAGTTGCATGATGAAGAAGGATGTGCTGCAAACAATAGTTTTGATTAGTTACATCAGTAGAAAAAAATATAAGCCTGAATGAGAAAAGTTAGATTAGCACCATGTAATGAGTAACGTTGTCTTTTTCCCAACAATCATGTACAAATTTTACAAATGTGGTGCAATGATTTTGCAAAGTCCTCATATCTTATGAGGATAGGTTTTCTTTCCTGATAACACCTATGAGTTTGTCTAAGTTGGTCCACACTTGTCTCTTTTCCTCTCGATTACTTCCTTCCAATGTTCGTGTGGCTTGAACAATTTCTCTCCGAATTTTGTATCTGACACTTGATTCTTTGCATGTGTGATTGGATAAAAATCTTCTTGCTTTAGCACCTCCAGTTGATGGCTTATTAGGAACATTTCCTTTTTCCCCTGAGAGTCTGTCACTTTTTTCAATCGTGACATTCCCTTTCTGTAGTCCTGCATTTGACAAAACTATTTCCAACCTCCTAATTGCTGCTTTAGCTACTGACTCTGGTTTATGATTCCATGCTAGTAGAATATACAGGTAAATTAGTTTTTCAATAATACGAACCTCAGCATGCAATGTGCATATGTGAACATATTTTAATGGAAGTGGCAAAACACTTTTCATATTTGGATCTTCAGCTTCTCGTGTTGGGCCAATGTTTGTTGATCGTACCAAATTCATATTGTAGCAATCCTTCATGCAATAAAGACATGGATGCTTTGATGTTGCCCCATGAGAGACATTATACATACATTTTAATGTTTTCAAATCCCCTGCAAGGTGCCATTGAATTTGAAAACTTCCATGGTTTTCGATTGTAAATTTCTCACCCTCCAAATGTCTCTTTATAATCTCGCCATAGTTTGTTCTTGAAAATATCCATGATAGTATTTTATGGGTCCTCTTTCAAGACCTGTAGAGAAACAAGTAATGCATCACATGTCAATAAAAACTGGCAAGGTATGAATTGTTAATATAGATATTCTAAATGAAAATTGAAATGTATACCTGGAATGCCACCAACCACCATATGTGATTTTCCAATTGAACACTAAACGTTTGATCATCTGTATCTGAAATTTTGTTCATCAAAGTGACACTCACACGTTCCAACTTCTGACCCTTGATGATTTCAGATTCATCCAATTTTATTACAATAATGATCTTTATATTTACTTGACATTCGTCTAGTTTATAGAATCGAATAATGTATTTTAGAACATTTTCAAATATCAAGGAGAATATTATTGCAATTGTTGTAATTGAGCTCACCATATTCTGATTTGTATAATTCAGTTATATGAAGTGGTTGGCCAACTACTTTGAACATTCCGTCATTATAAAAATTTCTTGCTAATCTTACCCAATATGGATGCAGAAGATTAATTTTCTTCACCATCACTTGGGAAAAAGCTTCTTTAACTATTCCAAAAAAAGTAGAATAAGCATTTCTGCTAATTCCAGATACATCACATGCACCTTGTATCACATTCGCATCCAAGTATGATTTAACCTTAATCAAAACAGTCTCTACAATTTCATTTTCATTTTTTCAAACCGAGCATTTTTTATCATTTCCTTTGCTGACTTTCTTGGTAAAACATGACTTAAAGATGATCCAATGCATGAACGATCTGTTAAATAGTTCTTGCCACCAAACATGATCTGCAACAAACATATGAAACTCAAATTATGTTTAATAAATAAATAATCCATGCTATCAAGTGCAAATCAAACTTAAATGACATATACAAATCAAATAAACAGTTTAGATGACAACATACTTGAATGCTCGGATTCTTTTTTTCTGATTGCCACTATGTGTAGATAGGTCATCAATATTCTTCGTCGGTACTCTCTTTCTTTTCCTCTTTATCATTGCCTTATTGATAACTTTTAGATCAACAACAGATTTTAAACTCTCGGATCGCAACTTTTCCATGGATTCTAACATTTCTTGGTTTGATCCTCGAAGAGTAGTGACAGTAGCATTCAACTCTGACATAGCATTCTTGAGTGCATTGTTTTCAGCACTAGTGTGTTGCACATAATGAAGCAATTGTTGATTTGCACGTTGCAATTGTTGATTAGCAAATTGTAATTGTTGATTCAGACAAGATATGCTATGCATTCCAATATCTCGCAACCTTTGACAATATCCAAGTAATCCGCTATTTCCTTCACATACATATCTGAGAAGATGAGTTACAGACTTAAAATCTGGACACAAATTGGTAGCTGGAACATTAGGATAAATTGATCCATCCACCCACAAATCTATATTCATATGATTATTCATTCTCAATTCTCTAACTATTGCTGCAGCATTCTCTACAACTTTCGCATTTTTCTTAATAATTGGAGTGCATTCCATCGGAAGAGCAACATGCAAATGGAACATTGCCATTGTTAAAGCTACAATCATGTAAATGAATCTACCTACAATAAATCAATATGAATAGATCTAGCATTCCTTACTTTTGTAATGTTTATGTCACATTGAAAATTTGTCTCGTCTCATATCTCATTATAAGCATACAGTGATTTCAAAAGTTTCTCTCCCGCTTCAGTTTTTGCATTGAGCACACCAATATTTTTAGTCTTAAAGCTCTAGTCCCAAATTTGGGAACGAGCATGAAGAGAAGTTATTACATCTCATGCTAAACTAACTATATTCTGAAGTTAACCATACTAGTTAAACATCGGGCAAGGTCGCAAACTCGGAAAACGGTGACCAGAAGTTACCAGTTTGCATTCTCTCTCTATGTAACCTCTCTCTAAAGTGAAATTTCTTAAAGGGCCCATTTTGAGCCCATATTTCCCCTAATGATTTAAGCTTCTACTCACATGCCATGGCTTGAAGTTTATTAACAGATACTCATACGTGGTCTTACCAAACACATGCCACGAAGTTTTATTATTATTTTTTATTTTCTTTGTGCTAGCACAATTGCTAACATATGGGATGATCTACCTCTCTTCTCGGGGGTAACCCGGAAGGTAAATCGCTAGGAAAGACGTCTTTAAAATCATTTAAAATAGTTTGGAAACTCACATCTCTCTCTCTCTCTATCTCTCTCGCTCTCTCTCTCTCTCTCTCTCTCTCTCTCTCTCTCTCTCTCTCAATAGAAGAAACACATTTCTTTGGATATGGAAAAAATAAACTTGAATCACTTGAAAAAGTTTCAGAAGTAAGGAAACAAAGAAATACTTTTTCAACTTTTTGTTTCCGCACTAGCCGCTTCAACTGCACAGAAGAAACAACTGGCAAAGCCGACACACTTGCATTTCCAACCACCTTCACTTTCTCACCTCTATGAATGAACTCCAAAGTGTTATCAACATAACTACGAACAAGACCACTAGTAGATTCTAACATAAACAACCATTCACGACCAAGTATTACATCTGCCAAGGCCAAGCTCATTACTTGAAAGTCTAAAGTATCTTGATAGCCTTGGATTTGTATGGAAACTTGTGGAATGAAAGTATCATAAATACCTTTACGCTGACCATCGGCAAGTGTAACCACATACTGATGATCACTTTGTTTTTGCTCTAACTTCAACTTCTTCACCAAAGAATGGTTTAGAAAGTTATGGGTTGTCCCATCATCCACCATTATCCGAACTTTTTGGCCATTAATACTTCTTAACAATTGGAAATTAGTATGAGGTCTAACTGCAGGTTGCCAAATGTTGGCAGTAACTGAATAGGTATGTGCCTCATTTACATGAGACACGTGAACAGACTTTACCTTGGGAGACACTCCCAAAGGTAAAACTTGAACAATGTGAACTTGCTTCTCCTGTTTCTTAAAAGAACCATTTTGGTTCTTACTGGGATTTCGTCAGTATTCCCTTTGTGTTGCAACTTAGGACATTGACTCTTATTATGACCTTGTCCCATAAAATGAAGCACAAGTGCTCTATCTTGGCTTTTTCTATGTCACTTCTTGACAATTTATACCTCCTTTTATTTGAAGAATTAGATGTCGGATTTTTTCGCTTTTCTCCATGCTTGGAGGACTCAGGTTGGGTGTCTTCTACAACTCTTACCTTTTGGGCGAACTAGGTCATCATAAGCTGAGCTAGGGTGATAGCAGTTTCCAATGTTTTAGGCTTCAAAGGCCGAAGATACTTTTGGTATTCAGCTTGCAAACCCCGAATGAATCCCCTTACCTGATTATAATCATCTAAGTGAGACAATTTCATGGTAGCATCCCGATAACTGGCGATGTATTGGGTAAGAGGATCATTACCCATGCAACAAGTTTCCCAATCCTCCCCAATTCTATCGGTTTCATTTTCAAGGAGAAAGTTTTTTTTGAACATATCCTGAAAACTATCACAAGTCTTTGGTTCCGAACAACTTTCCCGCAGAGTTATTCACCACCTAAAGGCTTTTCCCATCAGGGAGATGCTAGCCTCTAAAGGCCGATCCTCATCAGGAATCCTTTTTAATTGAAAAGCATCATCATGCTTAACGAGAAAGGCAACAACCGAATCTCGGTTATGGTCTTTTTCTTCTCCACCAAAGGCGCAAATCCTTAGGTACTACCTTATGGGATGATGGGGGAACATGGGGAACATGAGGACTACTAGCGTATTAGATCAGCCTCAAACTCTGATGATTCCTTGTGATGGATACTTTTCCCTGCACCGATGCTGCAGGTTTGAGCGCCCAACACTTTACTTGTATCTCCAAAAATTTGTAACCAAAAACACATTTTCTGTTGGTGTTGAGGGAGGAAGAAGGTAGCGCTGAAAGGAGGACAACAAGGCCGCGCTAGTAGGAGGCAAATCGATGAACCACAAGAGGATCCATGCTGCTCTGATACCACTATTAGGAAGAATGGACAGAGGGCCAACACAATTGAAGAGTGACTCTGGATCTCCACCCACTATCCTGTACCTGGCTCTACATCCACAGACCACCATACAGGACCAGTGCCCAACCTCCAAGAGGCCATGCACTCCTCTTACATGCACAGTTTCCACTCTGCATGTGGATGCTCCTCATGCATAGTGTACATGTGGGCACATAGGTCCTACCTAACTTTTTTGAGACCCACCCTTAGAAACTAAGAGTGCCCTCTACTTAGTGACACTCCCTATGGATATAGACCAAGCCCTCTAGATTCTAGTTATTAAGGGTTATTATCCAAACTACGGGGCTGAGTGTCATTCCGTCGGGACCACCTAGGGGCTAACGAGTCACATGTATCCCTGTATTTGGCAATGGCCATAACAGACCTGCTTGAAATGGTGCGATGACGTCTGTCCGGTGGTGGAGGTCTGTCTAGTGAAGGTCTGTCCCCTATCGATGGAAGCAGAGCTGCAGAGGTTTTAGCAGAGTGGGGTGGAGAGTCGGGGGAGTTAACTCCCCCACGCTTACGTGGAGCCATAGCGAAGGTCGATTGACTCTTCGAAAATGTGAGTGAGTCAGGTAAAAATAGCAGAGGCCTTGTCACAGAAAACAAAGATGGTCAGAAGTGGACCCTGTCCTGTTTTTTGGCTTCCATCTATGCTGAATCTCTGCTGGAATAATGACTAGCAATTCTGATCAAATGTTGGAGCAACACCATCGATTTTGATCAAGTGTGAATTTAGTTCAGGTCAAAGACTTCCTTCCTGAAATGTGCTCAAAGCTTAGTTTTCAAGCGAAATCATTCATCTGGTTCTCAGCGATGGCATGTCAGCGATCAGCAGGTGATGGCATGGCAGCGATCAACGCCGGCTAGCAAGGAGCCGGCGATGGCTGCAAGAGAGAGAGAGAGAGAGAGAGAGAGAGAGAGAGAGAGAGGTTTTGTGCATATCTTTGGTATCGCTCTACCAAGTGTTGCTCATGATGACAAGAAACATGTGTCCATTGAGAGTGTTGAATAGAGTTGAACTACTGTTCACCTGTAAAAAGGATTTTCTGAATATTACGGACCTTGAGAGGCATTTGTTTACATCCAAACATCAAACTAATGTACAATTGAAAAACAAAGTGTTTCTGATTACAAAGCCTTGCTAGCTTTCAGTCCTTCACTTGACGAAGATGTTCGCGAACTCGAACATCTGGAGACACGAAACACGAAGAGTTTCGCGAACACGAAAGTCAACGAAAACGAAGACGAATGGTTCGCAAACACGAAGGATCCACGAACGAGATTCCTTTGCAATCCAGCAAGAGAGAAAGGCAGACGAGATAAGCAAAACCAACAGTGAAAACGAAACCCGTTATGTCCTCGCGCTCCAAGGAGTACCACCAAAGATCACGCAAGTATCCAAAAGTACAAAGATCTGACTTGATGGCATGACGCCAGCAGATACTTCCTAGGTCGTGGCTAATCTGCCACTCTTGTAATTCTTTGGTTAGTTGTAGATGCTTAATCACTCTAATCTTAGATTTGCACAGAGAGACCGTACTTACTGAATTAAAAAAGTCTGATGCTAGTAAGCAATCAAGATGAACGCAGACAGAAGCTCCGCCTGCGTGCGAGAAGATAATTCTGTCTAGGATCAGAAGATCCAATTGTCCGCTAGTGAAGCAAGACTACTACTCGTGAGAGAATCGTGCTTCTCTCACGCCAACGCAGTGTGTGGATTCGCATGCAGTGCCCTGAAGAAATCAGAGAAAATCAATATAGATTATGTTTCTGGTTGTGTCTAATCTTGGATGTCGAATGCTTATGTTGTTTATTTTTCATGTGTTTGAGTTTTCTTGTTCCCTTTGAATTCCACACCTTGATTGAGATAAAGTCGAATGTTGTATTAATTTTATGGACGTAGATCAGTAGTAACTGACTACTCTCTGGAGGATTGTAGGAGTGTTTTAGTTGGCAGTGCCCAGCGAACGCATCTGAACTCCATCCGAATCTCGAAAGAGAGTCGCGAATGTTTCGTGAATTTTCTTCTCACGATTCTCATCAGTCGTATCGGAGCAACACATGACTCCCAATAGTGGTATCAGAGCCACCTTGTCATATTATGACATAGCCGAGAAGCTAGCAGATCTAGGAGGCCAAGCATTTAGACAATCAACCATCAACAAGAAAACAGACTTCAAGAAGCAATGGCTTCAATCAACAGCATGCTGAACAAGATTTGCACTATACTTAATTCTTCAGGATCTAACTTTCTAGCCTGAAAAGTTAAGACATCTTTGATACTCAAGGGCGAAGGACCCTTCCCCTGAGTGGATGGCACAGAAGAAATGCCTACGACAGCAGGCAAGGAGCTACGCGAATGGAGGGAGAAAAACGACAAGGTAGTAGCCTTGCTATAATCTTCCATCGAAGATAGCCTTACACTTGACCTAGCTACACTCTCCAAAGCTAATGTAGCATAGGCATTCCAAAGGGAGACGAGAATCACGACTTAGCTTCCCAGCCTTCAACTCTTATCGTCCAAACCCACTTGACATACAAGCAGCCAACTCGCCAACAACGATCAGACTTAACCAACTGGAAGTTCGAAAACCAACATTGAGATCCAACCTGGCGCCATGCCAGATCGGGGGTCCCGATGTGGGTGACTTCCCTCCAAGCAAGCCGCCCGACATACATCAAACTTAACCAACTCGAAGCTTCATTACAAACGAGTAACATCCATTCTAGGCAAGTGGTCTGACTTACATCAGACTTAACCAACTGAAAGCTTTGTCACGAGCGCTGGAAGCCAACTTGGCACCAGGCCAGACTGGACAGCCATAAACAGGTAACTTTCACCCAAGCAAGCCATCCAACTCAGCCAATAGGTTAGAGCCTGTTCCCCAAGAGCTTAACCCATTCACGTTCATGCAAGGAACACTCAAAACCACAAGCCACGATAGATATGGAGACAACCAGTTCCTGGACCAAATGGTCCCGACAACATACCGTTGGCGCCGCGGACCGAATGGTCCCGACGGCATACCGTTGGCATCTCAGGATACGACCCTCAGCTATGTGCCAAATTAAAAAGTTTGAAGCGGCCTTACAACTGGCGCTTTTACCGAACACTGAAACCCAAAAGGTAATCAGAGTCAGTTTGAGAAAAATCTGGATATCATATTCAGCAACAGTGGTATTAGAGCTGATAAATAAATTCCCAAAATTCTATATCACCCAAAAAGTGGTATCTGAGCCTTCAAGTAAACAATACTCATTCAAGAACCCAACAAAGGCATGCTATAGAGGGGTTATTTGGGAAACACACTAACTTGCTCTGCAAGTTACTCAGGTATGGTGGAGATATTTATGTCTCTTAGGGCTTTGATCTAATGGTGTTCATCATAGCTTATATGTTGTCTTTTAGGGTCATGAAATGTTAAATATAGTAAGCCTAGTTTATTTTAGTCTAATATAAATTTCTAGTTTTAGCAATTTTTTTGACATATGTTTATGTGACAGTTCCATGTGCCTTGTTTATGACAAGTATAAATACCGAGTTCAGACAAGCATTTCTTAATGGGGTCTATCTTTCCATGTAGTGGAACCCCTAGAAAAGTATGTGTCTATACATGTAATTTTTTCTCTCTTTGCATAATATATAGTTTTTGAAAGTTGCTTAGGTAGTGGTACACTATTTCCTTATATCTATGTGATTTTGATGGTTGATAGCTTGTGAAAAACATTTTAGTAACAAATTCTAGGATTGATTTTCTACATGGTATCAGAGCCTTGGTCAGGTATAATTGTATAGCAATCATTGAAGAAATATGGGAGAATTCAAAAAGCTAAGAGGATTAAGGGTTCTTGTGAGGGATTTCAAATCAATAATGATCCAATTCATAAAAAAATCTTGGGTAACAAAAGAAGCTACTCTACCAATCTCACCAATGTAGAAAAATTAGCATCTACACACAAAATGAGATGCAAACTCTAACAAAACTTGATCAAACATGAATCAAAAGATAAAGTACTGTTGCTGTCCATACAAACCCAGCAAGCTACTATATTTTGCACGTGTGGATCCAAAAAAAACAAATATAGATCATTCTGCACATAGAATTGCATGCAATCACAAGTATAGTGTACCAATGGATAGTAGAACCCAAGAGAGTCATGTATAAGCATGAAATGAGATAGAGAAGAGAGAAGATGTGTCTCTCCACGATTACATCCTTTTATAATAGGTCCAAACTCTATTTGGACACTTGGCGTTCCCACCAATATGTAAACCCTACTATTTTTGGGTCTAGATTCAAAGTACCCAACATTTTGAATCTACTCAATTCAACTTCTAAATTTTCCACACTTTCAAAAAGTGTCTATTCAAATGAAATTTAGACTAATGAACTTTGAAAAGTCAAAATCTAAGTCTAAAACAATGTTGGCCTCAATTTTTCAAATATAAAAATGTAGCAAATATGATCAAACTAGTTGAGTCTTTCACACTCCCTCTTCAACTAGTTTTAGCATAGACTTTGATAACACTCCAAGTGAAGTCATATGCTTCATGAAGAAGTCCTTTCCGAATGCTTTGGTGAAGATATTAGCTACACATTCCCTTGAGGACACATGTTGAAGTCCTTTCCCAATGCTTTGGTGAAGATATTAGCTACACATTCCCTTCAGGATTGGTTGCAACCTTTGGGCTGATTGATTTTTACAAAAGACGATTGGGCTCTCTGAAAAATCCAGCAAGTGAAGATCCTTGATCATCCTCTTGATCCATACCACCTCCTTTGTGCAATTTGTAAGAGCTTTGTACTCAGCCTCACTAGATGACAATGATATAGTGGCTTGTTTTTTCGACATCCATGATATAGCTCCCCCACCTATGAAAATATGATGAGCACTAATGGATTTCCTATCCATTATATCTCCAGCATAGTCCGAATCTGAAAATCCAAAAAAGATTAGATGATGATCCCTCATACAATATGCCAAAATATCGAGTTTCAATGATGTACCTCAAAACTCGTTTTCCTAGCTTCCAATGCTCCTTACTAGGATCTTGCATGAATTGACTCAGTCTTCCAACACAATAGCTTAGATTTGGTCTAGTAATGGTTAGAAAGATGAGTGCACCAACTATCTTTTTATAGAGAGTAATGTCCTTGAAGGATCTTTCACTACCTCTTATAGTTAGCTTTACATGAGACTCCATAGGTGTATTACTAGCTTTTGCATCTACCATATGAAATCTCTCTAGAATTGAATTACCATACTTCTCTTGACAAATGAAAGTAGATTGAGAAGATCTAATGACTTCTATTCCCAAAATGTAATGCAAGTTATCAAGATCATGCACCTCAAACTCCTTAAGCGCACTGTTGATATCCTCCACATCTTGATTGTCTCCACCACTCAAGATGATATCATCCACATAGATTAGCAAGATGGTAACATCATTTCCAGTAAACCTATAACAAAGTGAATGATCATACTCACTCATAACAAAGCCGTGAGAGAGTAAAAAAGTGTTAAGCTTAGCATACCAACTCCTTGGTGCTTGCTTAAGGCCATACAAACTCTTTTGTAGTAGACATGCATGATTTGGCTTTGTTGATGAAATGTAGCTCTCGAGTTGCTCCATGTACACTTCCTCCTCAAGATCACCATTCAAGAATGCATTTGTAATGTGCATTTGCCATAGATCCCATCCATAAAGTGTAGCAAGTGAGATGATGACTCGAATGCTTACCATCTTTGTCACGGGTGCAAAGGTCTCATCATAGTCAATCCCTTGTTGTTGAGCATATCCTTTTGACACTAACCTTACCTTGTACTTGTTGATAGATTCATATTTGTCTTCACCTTGAAGATCCATTTGCATCCAATAGTTTTCTCTAACTTCACAAATTTTGCGAAGTGGCTGGGAATGTTCCTCGTTCAAAATAGACGATCTTCATCATTTTCTCTCTCTTTGGGATTTTGCAAAAAAATTGAAGGTGCCCTTTAAAAGGCGAAGGGGCCCAAAAAAAGACGAAGATGTCTTTAAAACAGTTTAACTCATGAAAATAGATGACCATCGAGAATTTTCTCTCTCTTTGCATTTTTCAGAAAAATGCGAAAAAACTGAAGGTGTTAAAAATAGTTAAACTTTTGAACTGCTGCTTATTCATTTTGGGGAAATGCGAAAAAGACGACATTGTGAAAACATAGTTCATTTCTGTAGACTATTTCGACACTTAGTGTATTTTTGTAGACAGTTGCGACACTTAGTGTATTTCTGCAGACTGTCGAAAAAGTAATGTATTTCTACACACTTGTTCTAAATGCTGATTCTTGGAAGTCCTTGAAGATGGCCAAGTCTTCAATGACTTCAAGTAATTGAACTTAGCATCTGAACTTGAAATTATGACAGGATTGGTTATTCTTTCCTGGAGATCAGCCGACAGCCCATTGTAGACGTTCTTCAAATAAATTGGTTGTCTAAGTTTGTGATTCCTGTAGGTATCAGATGAGCAGACGTAGAACCAAAGTTGGTTTCACCTGACCCTAGATCAATGATCAATAAACGTGCAGGAAGAATCATAAAATAAAATTAGTCATTCACCAAGGAGACAACTGTGAGCTTAATTTTCAACAGTTCCTCTTAAGGTCACGGTTGGTGCCTTGGTATCTTCGTCAGGTTCAGCATGTTGAAGAACTTCTGATCAAGTCATGGGAAGCACTTTGGTGAAAATGTCTATGACCATTCTGTTGTGGAGCTATATTGAAGGATCACTTGCCTTGAGGAAACTTTCTCATAAATGAAATGATACTAGATTTCTATGTGCCTGAATTTGCCATGAAATCTGGGATTTAGTAATAGTGAAATATAGCTCAAGTTGTCACACATAATAGTGGTAGCATTGAACTAAGTGTGATGTAAGTCGTGAAGTCATAACCTGATCCATACAGCTTCTTTTGAATCTTGACATACAGCTTCCTTGAGTTCCACGAAATCGGTCCCCCTGCCAGAAAGAAACAGAACCCGGAGGTAGATTTTTTGGTAGAGACTGTTCTGCCCCAATCTGATCGGAGTAGCCTCGTAGGATGAGTGGGTCAATAGCATTCCTTCATAACATAAAATGTGATCTAAACTTCCCTGAATATATCTCATCACTCTCTTTAATGCTTTCCAATGAGAGATCCTAGGATGAGAGTACGTATGACTCTAGTGCATGTAGTCAGAGTAGTATCTTTTTCAGATATTGTACACTGCTCAGATGAGAAAGTACCAGTAGTGTAGCCCTCATCAGTTATCTTACAGAATGACAACAGGTTCTTTGATAGTTCAGAAATGTGAAGGACGTTGGAAACACAAATAAATAGATCGTTGTTGAATTTGACTGTCCCTTTGCCTTCAACGCGTATGGTGCTTGAATCTCCGAGGTAGATGAATTGATCTCTACTATAGGCTGCATACTCGGTAAACCATTCCTTGCAAAAATTCATGTGTCGGGTAGCGCCACTATCCAGGTATCAGCTATCATAGTCTTCGTTGTTGTTGATGTAAGCCATTAACAAATGTATATCTTGCTCCTTCAATTTCGCCATGTTGGAGGAGTCTGGCTGCTGCTGCTGTTGTTGCTTCTTTGCCACGTTGAAGATGCGGATGTTACACTCCTTGATGTCGTGATTGGCTCTCTTGAAATATCTGCAGAGAAGCTTCTTGCGTGGTCCACCATTCTCACCTTGAGTATGAGACTTCTGTTGTTGCTGCTGCACTTGATTCTTGCCCTTGGAGTAGTCTTTCTTCTTAGTGTTTAGAGCCATGTATTTGTCTTTGATAGACAGGCTGCTAGTCTTTCTCTGCATTTCTTCTTGAAGAAGATGACCAATCACCTTTTGAAGAGTGAGGTCGGGTTGTGTGGAGATCATCACCACAAAGTGTTTATATGACTTTGGAAGAGAAGAAAACAAGGTCATGATGACATTATCATCTTGAATAGAACATCCTACAGCTGATAACTATTCTAATAAAAATTTGAAATTGTTGATGTGAGAAATGATGACAGTAGAATCAGACATGCTAAGAGTAAAGAACTTCCTTCTAAGATGTAATCTAGTGGTTACATCATGAGTCTCGTAGAGATTTGATAACAAATCTAATGCATTTGTAGAGAGAAATTTCATGTGGTAACGTGGGATATTTGGGAGTCGACCAGATTGAGTGTGATACATGCTAAGGCCTTTTGATCTTTAATCTTCCATGCCTTTGCTTGATCACCATCTTCTACTTTCAGGTCAGCACCTTCTACTACATCCCGAAGATTTCTATCTATCAATATCATAACTTCTAGAGTAGAAGTTAGAAAGGTGCCCTTAAAAAGAGGCTTTGTAGATCTAGATGTACATCTAGTATAAGGTAGTCTATGTGACTTAGACAAAGCACAAGACTCACAAACATGATTGATGCCACTTAGAGAACTTGGAAGACCTATCACAACCTTCTTTCTAGGCATTACCTCCAATGACTTGAAGTTGAGGTGTACCATCGTTCTATGCCAAACCTCTCGAATATGTATATGCTCTCTTGCAACACATCCAACTTGGTTAGCAATAACACAAGCATCTAGTTTGAACAACTTTTCTTGCCTTTTACCTTTTCCAGACAAGATATCCTTCATTTTGATCATACAAACATCTCCATCAAACGTACTTGGACTTTCTTCATTCTTTTGCAAACAAGAAAAGATTTTTCTTCTTAGAGTCAACACTCTAGTAGACTTGGATTCATAAAGCTTCTTCAATGAATCCCAAGCATCTCGAGATGAAGTACACTTCCCAACTTCCTTGAGAAGCTCATTGGTAACATTCATCTTGATAATATGTAGAGCCCTTTTGGCCCTCTTATCATACTTTATTTGATCTTGTTGTGTTGATGGTCTCTCCTCCATACCTACAACAATATCCAAAACATCATTCATCTCAAGAAGTGATTCCATCCTCACTTTCCACAATGAATAGCTACTTGAGATAAGCCTATCATTGGCTTCCAACATGACTCCACTTGATGTTGCCATGTAGCAATAACCTGGTCTTCTTTGTCAACCTGTTTTCATTGCAGAAAGCACTCCTTTGAACAACAACAAATTTTTTCAAAAGAAATCACACAGATTTGAAACTATCTCAAGAATTCTCTCCTAGCACTTATACCAAGCAAATCAACACATAGAATCATAAAATCTTGAAAACCTATGATCTATCCTCAATCTAATGAATTTTGCCACTTCCTAAGTTTGAAACACACTCAAATGAAGTACATAAACCTCACTATCTAGAAATCCAATCAAAATTAGAGTTTTGACAAAATCACAAAAAATTGATCATTCCAAATCTACATGCAAATGCTGAAAAATTTGATATGCAATTTATTAGCCACC
The DNA here is from genome assembly GCA_029204225.1 of Diphasiastrum complanatum. Lineage (NCBI taxonomy): Eukaryota > Viridiplantae > Streptophyta > Lycopodiopsida > Lycopodiales > Lycopodiaceae > Diphasiastrum > Diphasiastrum complanatum. The sequence goes on along the minus strand of CM055094.1, from coordinate 72,368,815 downwards.
ACTTAGACTGATCTAATGATCCAAAAATCAGCCAAATCTAGTATGTGAATTCAAAAATTAGAATTGATCAAGTTTATGAACCTATACAGGGTTTTGGTCTACAAAAGATTTAATCTACAAAAGCAAAAAACTTGATTTTGGTGTAGAATCCTCCCTAGCATGCTCTAGCCTTGATATCTTCACCAAATCATTGATAGATATGATTTCCTCCTTCATAAATTGAAACAAAAGCTCTGATACGATGTGAAGGATTTCATATCAATGATGATCGCAAGATCTTGGGTTACAAAAGAAGCTACTATACCAATCTCACCAATGTAACAAAATCAGCATCTACACACAAAAAAATAGAACTTGATCAAACATGAATCAAAAGATAAAGTATTGTTGCTGTAAGTGAAAAACTAGCAAATTACTATATTTCACACATGTGGATCCAAAAATAACAAACATAAATCATTCTACATCACGAGTACAGTGCACCAATGGATAGTAGAACCCAAGAGAACCATGTATAAGCATGAAATGAGATAGAGAAGAGAGAAGATATGTCTCTCCATGAGTTACATCCTTTTATAATAGGTCCAAGCCCTATTTGGCCACTTGGATTTCCCACCAAAATGTGAACCCTACTATTTTTGGTCCTAGATTCAAAGTACCCAACATTCAAGTTTGAATCTACTTAAACTCGACTTCTAACTTTCCCAAACTTTCAAAAAGTGTTTATTCAAATGAAATTTAGACCAATGAACTTTGAAAAGTCAAACTCTAAGTCTAAAACAAAGTTGACCTCAATTTGCCAAATATAGAAATGTAGCAAATATGATTAAACTAGTTGAATCTTTCACAGTTTCTGGCTATCAAAAACCAATAATCAGAATTTTGGAATATTGATTCAAGCATATGTTGTTTTCAGAGCTATAAAGCCAAGAATCATATTGAGATAGGTTGCTGGAGGACTGTCAGAGATTTCCTCAGTTTCTAACCTAATCTTGCTCACTATTAAAAGGGAAAAGTGTCTCGTGTAGAGAGAGAAATAAACTATTTTTTTTTCAAGGTCTTTTCTCCACCAAATCAGGTGAGTAAGGGTCTATTCATCAAGTTGGACCAAGGCAATCTCATTCGTAGCTTCTAGCAAGGGTCAAATTAGCTCTTTGAAATAGTAGATCAGCTTGAAAATTTGGAGGAGGGAACATTCTTCTTCTTCTTCTCTCTCTCTCTCTCTCTCTCTCTCTCTCTCTCTCTCTCTCTCTCTCTCTCTCTCTCTCTCTCTCTCTCTCTCTCTCTCTCTCTCTCTCTCTCTCTCTCTCTCTCTCTCTCTCTCTCTCTCTCTAGCCTCACACGCGCGCATGCGTGACTAGTCAGAGTGGATATGCAGTGAACCAAAGGGTCCATCTGTTTGGTAGAAGTGTCTCAAGCGGATCACATATTTGATCTTGATCATTGGATCTTGAGGCCCAGTAATCAACGATTGAGAATGAGCCATTGTGGGCTCTTGGATCGCGAGTATCCATTAGATCTTGGGGGAAATGATAAAACTTCAGGTGATTGGGACCTTAAGGGAAATGGGCCCTTCAACTTCATTAACAAATTTCACTTTGAAAGAGGCTCTGAAGTTCAAATTCATTTGAAGGAGAGATTTTCTTTTGACGGTTCATTTTTCCTAAAAGCCCATAACTAAGTGGCCTTTGCTCCATTTAGGGTTGTTTGAAAGTCGATTTCCTCCAGATTAACGGCATAAAAGAATTGTACTGTACAAGTTTGACTTCTCACAAATAGAGTGATTGATGAATCATGGGAAGAAAATGGATCGGAGGTCAAAGTGAACCATTTCAAGGGTGAGGTAGTTAATGAAATTGCATTGGAGTGTTTCCCTAATATTGGGCCAATTTTGGCGAGTTAGGTCAAATCAAGTGGTGGAGGGCTTGAAACTTTTAAGGTTAGGCTTAAAGTTGACTTGCAAGACTTCCAATCACACTTTGAGGCTTTTATTAAGATCCATTAATGTGTCAGAAGGGCAATTTTTTGGCAGAATGGCAGGATTGGGATAATCTGTACTTGCAGAAGCCAACTAATTGAACGAGGTGTCCAATTATAGCATTGGAAGTTTAAAATAAGGAGCATTCTAATGGATAAGGAGCTATGGGTGGTGAGTATCGATCCATGACTTTTATTAATTTTTTCTAGGAGCATGGAATCAAGTAACAATTTGCATAGTTAAAAGGCCTAAAAACAAAAAGTATAGTTGAAAGGAAGAATTGCAAAATTGTTGATGATGCTAGGGAAACGTTGGCACACATGGAAATTGCGGACTTGGGTAGAAATACACTATCTTTTTATTGGAGGAGAGAGAATAGGCCCACCACTTAACCCCCAATACTCCAAAAGGGTAGGCCCATCATTACTAGGGATGCCTTCATTGCATTAACTCGTGGGTAGCATCTATCAATCTCCCTTCCAAATCCCCCAAAAGTGAAATGTACTACCAAAAGGTACAATGAAAAATGGGTTCCTTTTTTGTACCACCAAACCATGCTTTTAGCCCTAATCACACAATAGATGAGGCATTCAGTAGTAAGAAGCCTAAGATGGATGGTTTGCATGTATTTGGATGCTGCGTTTATTTTCATATACCTAAGAGCAAAAGGAGCAACATGATATAATCAGCAAACGAAGGGGTATAGATGCCATGATCTACTTGGATAATGGATGCACATAAGTCGTGATCATACTCAATGAGATTCATAGGTTTGGCGATGATGAAAAAGATATTGATGAACTACCCAAGCATCTCAGTGAGGATGAAGCAATTCCACCACCATAAGTTGATTATCAAGCCGAAGATGAAGGTCGTGGTACTCCTCCACCTAATCCAAACTTCAGCCTATTTTAGGCATGCTATTTGACTCTCTTTTCTCTCTTTAGAGTCATATAGTCCTAAAATAGAAATATGAACACTACACTACCAAATTTGGTCCATATGGCCAAATTACATCAAATAAAGCTCATTTCGTGGGACTTAAACTCTATCACTTCTAAGACTATCTAAAAGTAGTAGACATTACTATTTTTAATGACATTCACATGTGAAAATTTTGATGGGCCATATCCACAAGTTTGGCCTCCATTAGGCCTAAACTAGTCAAGAAAATAGTTGACAATTCTTCACACTCCCTCTTCAACTATGCTTGCTAGTTTTACAATATAACTTCACTCTATTTCAAGAATTAACTCCTTTTTAAGAATGTATCTTTCCGTTAAAATCCTATATATGATAGATAGAAAGATTTCATAATTGATATAGAGAATATTAATGTTCAAGTTGGATGCTTTGAACTATCACTTATACCAATTTTAATAATGAGATGAGAAAAACTACATGAAGGAGTACATAGAATCCTGACGGATGGGTTCCTCCATGATTATGCCTATGATATCTTTGTATAATAGTAGCAACACACTTTTTTGGTTTTGTTGCCGTCTGGTTCGGGTTGTGTTAGGAATCTAGATTATAATAATTTTCAGTTTGTGGGTGGAGTTACCATTGGTAAGCACGGATTTGTTATCAATGTATTTGGGAGCTCCTGTTTCGGATCCAGGTCGTACTATGGTACTTTGCGGAATGGATGCTATACCTATGGGACGTACCAATGGGATGCACTCGTGGAATGACATTCCAATGTTTCAAAGGGAAAAAACATGACGACCCAGATATGCATATCCATCAGTTCCTGGCTGTATGTCAGGAGAATCACGAAGTGGAGGATATTCGATAGTCACAATATGTATTACAAGAATTTCAGGTTTGGGAGGATTTGAGAAGAGCTTTTTTGGAGCGATATCGAAAGGAGTATGAGGATGAAGAAATTTTAGATAAGCATCAAGCGATTAAGCAGAAGAGGAAGGAGGATGTAGTGGCTTACGTCTAACAATTCAAAGTACTTGAGAAAAGTCTTCAAGAACTATTGACAGATGCAAAACGCGTCAAATACTTTTGTCATGGGTTACATAAGGTTCTCAAGAGGGAAACCACAAGGGATTGGAACACATTGTTGAAGCAACTCGGTAGTTAGAGGAAGAGGAGACACGAAAGAAGTATGATCGCCATCATAAACATCGTAGGCAAAGTGATTCGCCAGAGTCGGATTCAGATACAGACTTTGCGTCTTCTAGTGCTATGGATATAAAAAAGGTCTTTTATTTAAAGCTTAACGTTGTTAAATTCAGCATTAAATGGTAGAAGTGTGATATTATACTTTTGTAGCATTGATTGTAGATGTGACCATACTTTATTTGAAATTAAGTCTGTTCAATTCGATGTGACTAATCATTTTGAAGATTGATGGATATTTAGATTGATTTGATTGACAAGCCTCTGAGTAATCATCATCGGAATACGAGCCACCACGTTTGCAAACCACCACGTTTGCAATCATTTCTGATTTTCTCTATATATCTTGATCGACGACGCTGAAATTTGTTTGCATATAGCTAATTGCATCCATGCAATATCGATTCAGTGCACTCGAAACCAACTTCCTTCAATCTGTTACTACTCATGCGTGCCCATCCGCTACTAGCTTACATAATTGTTGAGCTCCGGTATCACTTCGACGCGTCCGACCTGAGGTCTGATCTTGTAATCAACATTATCACACGCTGATTTGCTACTACACATTAATGGCGCAGACCAAGCAGACAGCACGTAGGCATTCAGGTGGAATGTCAATTTCAGGTGTGGGTCAGGAAAATCCACAACCGCCACCTCGTCCACCATCACCTCCTCATAGGCCAAGGGGTAGAAGAAGAGACCCTCCATGGCTCAAGGATATTCGGAAGCTTCAAAAGACAAATAAACTTCTGATTTCGAAATCTCACATACAGAGGTCCATCAGGCAGGTGACAAGAAGTCTATCTGCAGATGTGAGATGGACGGTAATGGCAATTGAGACACCACACACAACATATGAGGATTTCCAGATGAAATTTTTTTCTGATACTGTTGTTGCAGCTGTCCATGCCAAGAGGGTGAAAATCATGCCCAAGGATTTCATCATAGTGTTCAGGCTTCAGGACACATATGACAAGGTTCCTAAATACTTTAGACCTGCTCTCTCCTCTCTTCCAAAACAAGATTCAGAGAGGAGAAAACGCAAGCAATCTCAACCAACCTGGCTTGTTATTCGTATACAGAGCGGGAGTGTTTCAAATAAGAGGAGGTTTCTTGACCCTCCATCTAAAGCGAGGGATTTTTCCAAGCCAACTCTGAATACTATTCTTTCTTCTATTCATTCCCCTCCTAATTCTCCTTCTTCTCCTCCTAAGTATCCTTCTTCTCCTTCCACTCCATCTTTAACTTCTCTTGCTAAATCTTCCTCTCCTAATAAATCTCCACCTCCTAAATCTCCTCCTCCTCCTAAACCCGTAAATATTAGTTCCCGTCCTCCTGTTGTTGGAAGCGATTTAGATGATTTTGTTAGTATAAAGGTAGAATCAATTTTTAATGACAATTCTTTATGTGGTTTATCTGTGTTACTTCTTGCACCCCCTGCACTTGCCTTTGTAAATAGTCTTCAATATGTACAGTATGACCAATTGTTAAATAAGTATCTTAAAGGTTTAGGTCCTCGACACAGTTTTAGGATGCCGAAGACCAATGCTGGTCTCCTCCTTTCTAGTTTAGATACTGCTGAATTAGAAAGTAGGGATAAAATGCTAGGGAACAATGTAGGAGGTGGTGCCATTCAGTATTGGATGGAGTTCTTCCAGACCCCATTGTTTATAGATGTTGCATTGTTTCCCCTTCAATTCATGGAAGCATTTGATTTACCTGATTTCAAAAGTCTGCACGATGATATGCTCCAATACATCAGACTGGGGACTCCAATTCTTGTGCTGCCATACATAACAAAGTAAGTGACTATTTTTCAGATTTTATTTTATTGAATTTTTCATATGAATTTTGATTTCACATTGATTCTCATAAATTTCTTATTTTCTGATTTCAGTGATCATTCAAGCTTATATGTGTTGTCCCTGTACGTCAATGATGAGGGTGTGTGTAATCCAGTTTGTTTGAAGATGAACTCTATTACACACACACACAAAATTGCCAGGACCCATATACAGAAAATACTGGAACTATTTCCAGTACCAAATGCAAAAGCATACTCGAAGCTGAAAATGGTTGATGCAGAGGTATAAATTTTTCAATATCAGTTCGACGCGCCCTTGTAGTTATTGAATGGTTTATTTTTCCAACGTGCGCGCTGATCCGATATTCAATCAAAAAATTTTGATATCAGATCGACGCGCGCTTGTTTCCGTTGTAGATTGTATTCTTACATCCTGCACGTTGATCCAATATCTCATAATGTTCAAATTTGGATTCTGCAGTCCTCCCAGCAAGTTGATTCTGTCAGCTGTGGCTGGTATACCGTATGCAATGCCAAACACTTTTTTAATTGGCTTGCATTACAAGATGGACTTCCAAATATGGAAGTGGTAATATTCAATTAATTACTTTTAATTGTGTTTTTATTTTTTTCATATACAAACTCCTATTAACTGATCTTTGATTAATTACATTTAACTGTGTTTATGTTTTTTTGTCAGTTTAAATGCCCGAAGGTCTCCCCAATGGAGATAATGCACTTCAGACAGGAGACCATAAAGATTGTGATCGAAAATTCATATCCAATTGTAGTGGTCGAGTGGTCTCCACCCAAGCTACTTCCAACTGGAGAAATGGATTTAGAGATCATAGTAGTTGATTCTGGTTAAATATTTGTCTCACTTTATGTGGATAAGACACATATACAAATTTTTTTAATAGAAATATACTTACAGTTTTTCTATGTTTGTTCTTACATGTTTTTTTTCCCTCTTATCAATTCAGGTTATGGTTCATTCATCTTCAATTTCTATTGTTTTTCGACATGTTTGTGTTTCATAGCCTTGGTCTGCCTTGCCTTTACCATGGTCTTTTTTTGGATAAGTTCAGAATGATGATCTGATCGAACCTTTGCCACAACCAATCCAAACATGCAACATTAGTTCACTTAGATTTGTCGCAGCAAAGCTTTGATCAGATCATCATCTGAACATATCCAAATATGTCAAGACAAGGACAATACAGACCAAGGCAATGAAGACCAAAAATACAACCGATCTATACGAGACTTCAACAAGGGCAAGTGTTCAACTAGAGTTCAAGTGACTGAAGATCTCCCCAATGGAAATAGTGCATTTCCTGTAGGAGACAATGAATCTTGCTATCGAAAACTCATATTATCCAGTTGCAATTACATTGTGTTTTGTATCATGGAAATGGAGATCATAGAAATGAATGAGCCTCATAGAAAAAGTGGTTCATATATTTTCTTAAATGATGTATACAAAAAATTGTATTACATAGTACAAAATTCCATAGTTCATAATCTATGGATCTTCAATTTCGATGGATGTTCCAATGTCTTTGCATTTTATATTCTCTTTCTGCCTTACTCTTACTTGCACAAGAGAAATTGTTTAGTTATATATTTTATGAAATTGATTCACTTAGAAATAGAAAAAAAGAAATATTTTTATATGGCATAACGTACCTTTACACCATTCAATCGAAATTGACAGTACTGAGGCAGATCGAATTGCAACATGTCTAGTTCTGATCGAATGTGATTGAGACACCAATCTTCCTCGACTTCAACCATTGCAAGAATGTTGTCATTTCTTTTCACTGTTATTTGAAGTTGCTCTTGAGGGTTTATACCAAAATCTTGATCAAGTGGCTTCCAAACATTTTTGCATTTAATCCATCTTCTACAATACTGCAGCAAAGTGAGCATTTGCTTTTTGATGTGATATCTAAATGTCATGGATGAGTAACATACTCTGCACTCTTGCTGATTTTGTTTTGTATCCCAACCATCATCCAACAACTCGACGATTATATCAGCACTCAAGTCCTTACAAATTAACATTGTTTTCGTTCTCCGAACATTGCATTTGGAAAAAAAATCAACAAAAATTATAAAAGGTAGATACCAACTTAATATATTATTCTTTAATCCAGTGCTGCATTTTAATATACTTTGAATATCAATATATAGCCTAGATTGAAAACTTTCTAAAATTGCTGCATTAGGAGAAATCCATTCCTCACTCGAAAAATCTGGTAGAGGATATGGCTCTAATCTACCAACTAAACCATTTTTATCAGGAAAATATCTGCGATCATAATAAAAAACTCCTGACTCTAAAAGTGATTTTGGAGAATGACCTTTATATTGTAAAATATCGATATCCACATGTATGACATCGATTGTTCCTGCAATCGATTGAACTGATTGACATTCAAAGAAATTTGATGGATACAAATCTGCAAAACCAACAAAAACATCTCAAGAAAAATATAATTTAAAGACAATGATAAATATAAAGAAATTGAATATGAAAACTTACAATTGCATTTCCTTCTATCATTTGGATTTAGATCATGAATGTTGAGCTCATTGTGAAGATAAGCATGCTGAACTAAAACTTCCGTGATAGATTGACTGGCAGGTGATACTTTAAAATCCATTATCCTGCCTTTCCAAGAGCTTCTAATTATGTTATTTGATCTTTTTCTTTTTCGGAATGAGCCTTTTGCAGAGGGATTCATCAAGATCCATTGATATTTTCGATATATTCTTGGTATCCATTGATCTTCTGCATTTTTTTCATTGCAAATATTGATTGCATCAATGGTTCCTCTTGGTCTCTGATTATGTGTAGCCATTATTCAAAAATACGAGTACACAAGCTGAGATCGGAGAGAATTAGAGATTGCGAGGTAAACTTAAGAATGACAAGAAAATGAGAGATAGAATGAAGAAAATGAGAGGTATACGTATGAATGACAAGAAGTTCCTTATCTACAAGGATTAGTTAACCATAGTTTATGAATATTGACATCAAATCAACCTCGAGTGAACAATGACGGGCAACATAAGAGTATTCGGGCAGTAAATGTGGTCCAATCACAATTGTTTGTTCTGCCCAACGGGATATTTGAAAATCACGAAAATTTGGCCAGGAAAGTTAAATACAATTTTCGTTCGTCAACCACTATTATAATTCGTCACAGATGGACACCATTCATTGGGACACATAAGCGTTGAAAGCGTGCGAAGTCAAAAACAACATCTTGACAAAGGGCCCATTTTGAGTTCTAATATCCCCTAATGAATAATAAAATAGCTTAAACTTAGATTTAGAGCTTAGACTTAGGAAACTTAAGATTAGAAATATTTTATCTTAAGTTTTCCTAAGTTAAGAAATTTGAAGTTCTAAATCCTAAATTAGAAGTTCTTGAAAAGCTAAAAATAGATTAGTCCCATAAGTTAGTAGACACTTATGGAAGACCCTCCTTGCCATAAAAGGAGAGGTATTTGCATTGTAACCAACACTTTTGAGATTAAGCTATCTTGCTCTCTATTTTGGAGAATTATCATTCTATGTCATTTGTGTTCTCTTTGGAAAGGTGCATATCTTGAGGGAAGGTGCTCGGGCCTCCTTTTGCCTCCTTTTCATCGGTTTATTGTGGCATGTTCTTTATTGCTTATTTGCTTAATACTAGCCGCAATATTATTTTATTATCCTTTGGGTGTTAAGTAGAATTTAGATTAAACACCTTGCTAGTTGGGTAAGCCTTAGCAAGGGTTTGTATTTTGTCACCTTAGATAGTTTCATTTTTGTTTTGAGCACTAGTTGGGTAAGCCTTAGTGCTTCCGTCATTACTTCTTAGTTTTGCATTTACGTTTGAACCATGGTAGAAACTTAAAAAGTGGATGAATCTCTACATCCCTGTACTACACCTGTAAGTAGATCTAGCCACTGCATACATTAGAAATACTTCCAACATTGGCGCCATTGTGCGCCATTCTCCCTTTTTATTGTTTGCATGCCCTTTCGACCACATTTTTGCTGTGATTTCTTGTTCCACTCATCAAGATACTATCAGATTAGGTATACCAATAGTCTTCTCTGAGAAAACCACAAAAGTCATTAGTTTCAGACGAAATTTTTTCATAGCATCTCAGATAGAATTCGTCTGACCCTTTTTTCATAGAGCACGATTCATTTTTGACCTCCGAGAATTCTGTCTCAGATTAAAAAATGTCTAAAAGTAGAAAAAAGGTAGTTTTCTTCATCAGATATCCATTCTCAAAATTTGCAGACAATTTGTTGGAGCTTAAATTGATTCTCATGATTTCCCTACTATCTCCGCGAATTCTGATCAGATACATTTTTGCACTATCAGACGTTTTTCTCTTTTGGCAATAAAAAATCACTTACAAGAATTCGTGGGCCATCAGAAAGTTGCCTCACAATTTGCGACCATCATTACCAAATCGTGGAGGTTGAGGACGATCTCTGGATGAAGTTGTGAATTCCTGCCAAAAAAAGTCTATATATAGGCCTCCACCTTCTCTCCACGAGTTCATTTTAGATTGCTACTCTTGAGTTCATGCCAATTTTTTTTCAAAATTTTCAAAATTCTCAGAGCAATCTAAAATCACTGTTATCATGGCTTCCCGCGATTCCTCGCTGAGCTTGCATCGTCGTAAACCTCCCGATTCTTGTGATTTCTTGAGCAAATCCATGCTATGCAAGAGTCCACAAGTAGTCATATTGTTATTTAACATTATGAACCATGATCGTGACTAAAACTGCAATCAAACACAATACTCGTATATATAGACAATAGCGTTAATAATCGTTCACGAGCAGCTCACACTGGCCAAGGATATTCTCATGAACCTTGGATTTGATCTGACACTTTTCCGAGACCAGCAAAGCAAGAGCCTCATCTGAGCAGCCTACTCGACCTATTCGGATGAGTTCCACTTTTCGGATTACATCTAAGAGTGGCAACTATTCTATTATCAACGTCTCTCCTGGGGATCTTCAGAGCGTCGGCTTTTTAATCTCGGAGAGACAATCCATGGAAAGGGCACCAGCTATGATGCCAAGTACTTTACCAAGTTTCTGACAGACGATGGCAAAACCATTGCCCAAACCAACGACTGGATCACTATCCGCCTCATCACGGAACCCCATCTACAGGCCGCCTCAGAGATCCTCGTCACCATGGTCGTAGTACAAAGCACCAAGATGGATCGCATCCCACCGAGAGATCTCTTCTCTCTGACCCTCACCATGGAAGACCCCACTCAAAATTATAAGTGGGCTGGAAAGGTAGCGGAGAAGCTGTGCGGAGCTCTGAAAGCCCGCAAATCAACTACCGAATGTGGGTATCTCCTCCACATGTTGGTCACCAAGCAATTGGGGTCTAAGGCGGATGCTGCCATCAAGGAGCTGGATGTTTTTTATTCAAGCACAAAAAAACGAGCCACCCCCCAACCGACAACAGAACCAGTCTCACTAGCCCCACCTACTAAGAAGCAGAAAGGGAAGGCGATCAGCACAGAGGCAGATGTCCCGCATGACATTCAGAGTAGAATATGCTGAATCCGGAGGGAGCCTTAAACCATCTCAGGTCCCAAAGGAGAACTTAGAGCAGTAGGCGGCCTTACTTCACCAGGCCCAACAACACCGACAAGCAGTAGAGCAACAGCATGCAACTCTAGAACGACAAGCACTTCCGACTTTGATCCTATGGGCGTGATTCCGTCCACACAGGCAATCTCCTCACCATCACTTGCTCTCACACTCCCACCACCACCAACACCGTTTACTGCCACCTCCACACCCTCACTAACTCTCAACATAGGCTTCTCTTCCACACTTCCACAAAAGCCCTCCCCTGTACAAATCCCCACTCTACTTGACATTACAGTCAACGTAGATGGTTTTGCATTACAATTACTAACTGCATTACCATCAACCACTGTCACCACTAACCCAATCCCACACTCTCCGCCACATAGTACCTCCCCACCCCTCAATCCACAATCACCTCCACCTGCCTTTCATACACCTTTGTCAGCCCTGTTCCTGATTTTCTACCATTTAACCTCATGATGTATCCTAACTACACATGCACCCGGGCCTTACAATAGTCCTTGGGAGCAGTTACCCCTTACAGCCCAAAAAGCGGTATGGTTGGTGAATGAGCTCCAATACAATCTATTCGGCACCCTAGGGGGATAGTATACTATGCGACAATTTGACGATGGTGCTATGGCGGACCTTCAGAAAGCAAGGCTGAAGGAGGAAAACAAACAACAACAACTGCAGATCCAGAACCTCACGAATTACAATCAACAATAGTAGCAGATGCTACTCCATCTCCATAACCAGCTCCAATTGAAGGTATCCATCATGTAGCAAACCATCGATACCCTCAAAGCCGAGAAGGATGAGGCTGTAGCAGATTCACAAGTAGCATGTTCCGCTATGAAGGAACAATTGGAAATGGTGGACTTCAACGACTTCGCACCACCAGCTATTCCTGAGGGAACTGCCATTCCAGTAGTGGCCTATCAAATGCTGGCCCAAAAGCTGAAAGCCATGACAGAGCAACACTCAAAATTACAACAATCATACATTGCTTCCGTCGAGGCCCAAAAGCAGTACATAGCCACCCTGGAAGAACGTTTAAAGGCTGCTGCCCAGTCGACACCGTCGGTTCCATGCAAAGCACGCCCAATTCCATGATTCGGGGCACCAATTTGATGGACCAGACCGTGGAGATGGAGCAGGATTTCAATAGCCTCCTCCTGCCACTCAAGGATCCTCATTTCAAGGCCAACCCTTGGGGCAAGGAGCTCAAACACCAACCAATCCATCGGGCTCTAGGGGTACCAGCTCCCAACATTTTCTTTTTCCTTCCACCGCTTCTAACCCCCTCGACACCACTAACCTCACCTTTATTCCACGACAATTTTCTCCTTAGTCACAAAGAATTGCAGAAGCTAACCCCTTGCCTCTTCTATCTCCTGATACCGATCCACAAACCGAACACGAGATTGCCTTTGAAGCCCCAACCATCCGGCACAGAATCACGCCCACAGAACCAAACAAGAAGTTGTGCGCCTCTCAGGAGTTCGCAAAGAAGTATCCAACAATGACAGAGCGAGGTGGCTACATACTGCCAGATTTGGACCAGTGTTAGACACATAAAGCAACAGTCAAACTCCTGGATCCACAACCTCTCTGGCGTCATCAGCTCTTCCTGCAAAGTAAGACCTCAATGGCACGGTATCTCGAAAGTCCCTCCTACATGCGCACCAATCCTTATTACTATCCAGTAGCGAGGCGAGAACTGTTTCCTGCCACCAAGGTCAAGAATAGAATCTTTTGGCCTAAGCTCACAGGTGTGGATACCGGCAACTTAGCCGAAGACATGGTCACCAACTGTCGAGTATTCTACCAGAAGCACCATGGCAATCCTGATCGCGATGTCAGATACTTTGCGGATAATTGCGGCCTGGTGGCATTTCTGGCAGAACTCAAAGGTTTTTGGGATCGAGGATTACCCCCAATCGCCCTTGACATCGATAAACCCTTGCGGACGCAAGACGACCATATCAACGTTGCAAGGCTCTATTATCGCGCTGCACTCACTTTTGCCCTGCACGTTGATATGGTAGAGCTATGGAAAACCCATAACTTTTTCCAAGGTATGCTCCATTACTACAAACCCATGCCCTTCCTGAATAAATTACAGTGGAAAATGATGGAGGGCATCGACACGACAATCTACCACTCTCGACAGCAACAGTCTCACCTCCAAGAAGCACAAAAGATCCAGGATTAAAAGCCGTCGATTGGTGTGGGACCACCAATCCAGTAAGGAGGGGGATAATGTTAGCAACTGTGCTAACACATAGAAAATAAAAAATAATAATAAAACTCCGTGGCATGCGTTTTGTAAGACCTCGTATGAGTATCTGTCAATAAACTTCAAGCCATGGCATGTGAGTAGAAGCTTAAATAATAATAAAATAGCTTAAACTTAGATTTAGAACTTAGACTTAGGAAACTTAAGATTAGAAATATTTTATTTTAAGTTTTCCTAAGTTAAGAAATTTGAAGTTCTAAATCCTAAGCTATAAGTTCTTGAAAAGCTAGAAACAGATTAGTCCCATAAATTAGTAGACACTTATGGAAGACCCTCCTTGCCATAAAAGGAGAGGTATTTGCATTGTAACCAACACTTTTGAGATTAAGCTATCTTGCTCTCTATTTTGGAGAATTATCATTCTATGTCGTTTGTGTTCCCTTTGGAAAGGTGCATAGCTTGAGGGAAGGTGCTCGGGCCTCCTCTTGCCTCCTTTTCATCGGTTTACTATGGCATGTTCTTTATTGCTTATTTGCTTAATATTAGCCGCAATATTATTTTATTACCCTTCGGGTGTTAAGTAGAATTTAGATTAAACACCTTGCTAGTTGGGTAAGCCTTAGCAAGGGTTTGTATTTTGTCATCTTAGATAGTTTCATTTCCATTTTGAGCACTAGTTGGGTAAGCCTTAGTGCTTCCGTCATTACTTCCTAGTTTCGCATTTCTATTTGAACCTTGGTAGAAACTAAAAAGTGGACGAATCTCTACATCCCTATACTACACCTATAAGTAGATCTAGCCACCGCACACACTAGAAATACTTCCAACACCATAGAACTAATACATGGGACTAAACCTATTAGTAAGCCTCGTTATAAGTTGAGCCATTTGGAACACCTAGAGGTAGAGCAGCAGCTGCAAGAATACTTAGCGAAAGGGTTTATACGCCCCAGTAATCCTCTGTTCAGCTGACCCGATACGGTGGGCTACGCCCATTTTGTTGGTTAAGAAAAAAGATGAGTCTATGCGTATGTGCATAGACTATAAGGCTTTAAATAAACTCATTGTTAAAGATAAGTATCCTTGAGCCCATGATAGATGAGATCTTTGACCAACTCAAAGGGGCAAAGTATTTTATTAGTTTGGATATCATCAGGTACGTATTAAAGAAGATGACATTCCATTAACAGCTTTTCGTTCGCAGAATGGTCGTTACAAGTTTTTGGTTCTTCCCTTTGGACTAACCAATGCTCCAACAACATTTTTGAGGTTAATGAACAATGTGTTCAGACATCTATTGGGCAAGTTTGTATTAATCTACCTTGATGATATCCTTGTCTTTAGTCATACTAAAGAAGAGCACTTTGAACACTTGTGTCAAGTGTTCCAAGTCCTGAGAGAGAATTTCTTGTTTGCAAAAGAATCAAGTGAATTCTCGCGGTTGAATAAGATAGAGAGAAAAGGCGAGAGAATGTCAACAGCATACTTCATAAGTTCAGCCTATAATTTGTCGATGTCTTTAGTTGTATCTAAGTGCAATCGTTTGATGGCCTCTTCTACCATGTCCAGGGAGAATAGATCAAAAGTATCTGTGGATGAGGGTGTGGGAAGTGGAGGTGGATTAGAGACAGTGTACAATGATGTGGCATAGGTTACCCTTGTGCTAAGATTTGTGATCTGGGGTGGAGGTGCTCATGGGAGGAATTTTTACCAAAAGGATCTCGATGAGGGACTAAAGAGAAGGTCCATTATCTTCTTTCTCTGGCAGGTTTGATATGCAATTTTCTTTTTTTGAGTAGTTCTATGATATACATGAGATAAGTCATTTACTAGATGGGGAAGGTGGTAGCGTGCATAGATCAAATTTTGGTGGAGGTGGTTGCATTTGTGGGCATACCATGGGGTATGCGGTCGATAGCGTCGTGGATGCGTGGGCCGTGGGGATGGATAAGCAAGGGATGCAGTGGTATCGATGGTCCAAACAAGAAAAAGAGAATGGTCTGCTAAAGTATGCTCATATGCATTAGAGAAAATTTGGCTTTGAAAAGGGCCCTATAAGGATTGCCATCTAGGATGACAAATTTCTTGCAATGAAAAATACAAAAATAAAATCTTTTCTTGCCCACACAGTATTAGATGGTTAACCATTATGTGTATAGTATAGTTTGTGGCTGTAAAAAATTAGAGAAACTTAGAGCCCGACGAGGGCCTTTGAAAAAGATGCTTTTTTATTTTTATTTTATTTTCGTTGCCATGTGGACCAATTGAAACCTTAGCTTCGGGGTTCTACGTAACGTAGAGTTTTCCAAATATAAATAAAATAAAAACTTTATAAATATATTGTTGTTTCGTTGGGCAACATGTGGAAATGCTATTGGTTGATGAAGCCTGCCCTTTCAGCTCATCACTGCTTGAAGAGACCCAAAAATATTGAAAATGACTATGACAAATGGTTGAGATGAGAAAATCGATGTACCACTAATGTATACGCATTGTCAAACCATGGTTAACATGGATAACCAGAGTTAATTTTTGGCACCAAATAGATTAGTGTTTCAAATTTTCGCCAACACTTTTTCTCAGATTCATGGCTTTTTGTCTATGCAAATTTTCAGATTCATAGTTCATTGTTTCAGATTTTTGCATGCAAATTACGAATGGGCCATCAAGGAAGCCGTGCTCCTCAGTCGACTATGTGCTTCTATTCAACGAGACAGATGATAATGGATTATGGGTGCTAAGAAAATATTTAAAAAACTCTTGGGTTTTGATGCATCCATCTTCAAGAGGAGCATTTCGAAAAAGGAAAAGGTCAAAACTATCATTTTGATCTTATTGGAAGGCCAAAATTTTGGATTTTAGAACATCATTAGAAGGAAAATCTATTTCTGAATTTCTAGTCCAACATGTATATATGCATTCAGAAATAAATGTGCAAGGATTCAACCATCAGGATCACAACAAAAACAACTGTGAGTATTGATATTTTTGATACTTTGATTTTTGTCATTCATAAATATCTAATAGTAAACTTGCCAATCTGATCATTTTTCTCTTGCAGATTTATATCCACCCAACATAAATGAATGGGAGCCGAGTGGATCTTTAACAGGTGTGTTAGATGTTATTCACACTGATATTGGATAGCTGCAATATCGAGGTAGAACTGTAAAAGATCTAGCTGATGGTGGAATGTTTTTTTATGAATCAATGTACATTCCTGATACAAAAGAAAATTTTGGACAAATACTACCAACTCCATTACCTACATTTGAAAGTGATGAATGGATTGCACCAGATGCTACAGTTTTAGAATCATTTTGTTGCAAGATATATAATGATGTAAAAAATTCATTAAAAATGAGCATGAGATAAAAAACAGTCAGATTGAGTTGGTTTATTTCCTTGAATATATTTGTGGATTTCTTTTCAAGTGTCAATGTACACAAAACCCCAACGATGTTTGTATGCAAAAATTTATCAAATAGTTTATTATCTGAACTTATGGATGAAGGCTGGGACAAAAGATCAGATGGAGAAATAGAATGCGGAATTAAAATGTCTTCCATGTGCTTCCATTATCAAATTGAAAAACAAATGTTGAGTTTATGCTTCCATTATCAAAGATGAAAAAAAAATAAAGGTAAATGGGTGCCACTCGATCAAGACTTGGAAGCCAACGGACATTCAAAACGAAAAAATATTAAAATTATATACAATGATGTCGTTTTGACATGTGTTGAGGTGGAAGAAGATTGGAGTCTAAACTACATCTGGCGGGAACTATTGCTCCTACAAGATGATGTACTTTCAGACTTCAGATTCATTTTCAATGGTAAACTCGTAACTATAAACACTCGATCTTTTATGAATAGTTTCAATCAAAAATTTCTAAAAAAAACTCTGTACTAATTATAACTAACTTTGTATTAATTTTATGCAGGTACGTAAAAGACATGAGCTCGAGATCAAATGCAGAGATATTGGCAAAACAATCCAACTTATGGAAGAACATTGAGATTCACTATCAGCAAATACATGCCAATGTCTTTTTATCATTATAGAAAAATTGCATTCCATTATTAGACTATGGACACAAGCTAATTGTAAGAATCTATTGTGATATCAATAAAAAAAACCCATAAACAGGTTGTTTATTGTATTTTTTTTTTCACGTCTCTCTATTTACAAATAGATCTCTATTCAATCAATTTTTCTATATTTTCTATATCAGTATTAGGAACTGATAAAGCAAGATCTCCTTCTATAATCTCACCCTCCTCTGTTTTGGGAAGGGCCTCAATGCCTTTTAAGACAAGAGGAATATCTGCTACAAAATTGCCTTTCTCTGTATTAGGAAGGACTTTTATTCCTCTTTTATCATATAAAATAAGATCTGCATCCTAAACAATCTAAAGGCTGTTAAGGTAGGAGCAGCTTCCTTTTGAGGGCCCTCGATTGTAGGTGCAACGCTTACACCGTACTGGGCAAAGGTTCTGATCAACTCTTGCCGAAATCTATATACATCATTAGGAGTATACGGCTCAAGAGTGAACTGTCATCACAAAACACGCGAATCAGCAAATTACAAACAATGATAGTAATAAAATATGAGTCTGAATGAAATGAACTACAAATGAATAGAATATTACATTTTCAATATCTACATCCATTTGTAAATTATACCATTTAAAAAATAGCTTCGTATTGTACATGACGAACCATGCACAACTAAAAGCGTCATTTTGCTGTACACACTGCATATATAGAATGAAAATTAGTAATATTATGATAGAAATTTTATTTATGCTATGATGATACATTCGAGTTAAAAAAAGAATACATGCATATCAGAGATAAATTGAATATACCTTGAGAGATTTAATGGTTATATCTCCAATTGAAGTTGCCGTTGTCGGTATTTTTCGAATGACATTATGAAGTAGAGAATCAAATTCTCTATGTGTATTTGCAGCTGAGTTTAATTTTACACATAGAAAATTTGATACTCCCTCCTTATTTATCTTTACAAAAAGAATGTTTAGGCTCCAATGCCGACTGCAACAACCAAGATACAAATATCGTTAAATTCATATTTATGAAAAAAATCTGTTATCATTAAAGCAATGATGCAAGCAACAATCTAGATTAAAACAACAAAAATAAAAAAGCAATCCTTACTTATTTTCATATGGAATCAAATAAAATCTCGCCATAGGACTGCACTCGATAAAATAGACAGCCTTCTCAAAATTGGCTTCTTTCGCCTTTACCGCTCCCATGAAAAATGGACTAACTACAAAAACTGTACCATGGGAATCGAAACTAATACTATTTAGCAAAAAAGAAACTCCAGCCTCTACTATTGCATCTGAAATTGCTAAGGTCTTATCTTTTATCTCGGCACAAAATTTGGGACATAATTTAAAGCTTCTGCATGTATCTGGATGAAAAAAATCAAAAAAGTTGCCGAGAAGATCAATTTTGTTAGCTAGGTAGGCCTCGTATTGATTATAATGGTCAGAATAAAAAAAATCCTGGGCTGGATCGTATGGAATTCTCACAAAAATATTATGTACAGGAGCAGAAACATAAGTGGAAAGAATATTTACAGATTTCTCTGTTATTCTGTCTAGCTCCTCTTGGGTAATCAACACTTTTGGTGATGAAACCTGCAGAGGAGCTGAACGAATAACAGGAGGAGAACTGGGTGAAGATTCTCGATTCGAGTTAGATTCTCCAGCATCTGACTCAGAGCTCATGAAGACACGGGGTCTCTTAGTCGGGATACGTCTAGGAGGAAGGGAAGTAGCTGGCCTTCGAGATCCAACCTTATTGGAGACAACTTGCTTTCTCTTCCTCCTAGAGGTAGTAGGCACGTTGGTTCTATCCAGAGGCAGGTCTCTGGAGGTGCTGGCATTATGAACATGCAGACCAGAATATCTATCCTGAAGCCTTTTGAGAATGACAAAATCCTTTGGCATGATGGTGACACGATTACCATGCACTGTCAAAAGACAAGTATCCTCAAAAAATTGGGACAAAAAATCTTCTGCAACACCCTGCAAGGCCTGCATGGCTGTCACGACAAAAAGAACATCCAGCCCAAGTGACAGAATGACATTCCGTACATATCGGCCGAAACGAGCACTAGGGATCAACAATTCAGTTGATCTCTAGAGTTTTCTGATCTCCTCAGCCAAACCTGCTTCCTGCCACGCCTACGGCCAGTACCAGGGGGAACACGGGAATGGGATGATTGTACAGTAGTGATGGCATGGGCATTGGATTTGGTCCTGGCCATCATTCTCGGAAGAAAAAAATTAACAAAAAGAAGTTTGAACAAAACAAAAGTGGATCAAAACAAAAAAAATTGCGATGAAAGGACGCTTGAGATCGATACTAGCACTGAATATCGGTTTTGAGCTCAAGACCTACAGAGATTATTTGTAGAAAAGAGATGCGCAATCGAAAGCGATATTGCACAACAGGCGGTATATCGGACTCGAGCGCACTGTGAGAGGGCGGAAGCTTGAAAGATGAAAGAGCACGCTTGAGAGCGATATCGGGAGCTAAAAGGAAAAATTTTGTGAAAAAAAATGAAAATTCCGAGGACATATATATACGAAATTTTTGCACGTGTGAAAAGACGGCCGAAACACATGTCATCAGATGATTAGGCCACGTGGAATGTCCGTACTGACAATGATGAGCCAATTATGAGGCCACATGGGTTGAGACACGTGTGCGAATCCCTAATTGGTGCGTGTCATTCTCTCACGTGACAGATGTCTGATCAATCATACTAGGTACAGCGCATTTAATTTGGCTAATCACAAGTCGACACGTGTTCCTTCACCAGTTCTCCACACGTGCAAAGTTTCTTTTATAAATATGCCTTTTTGGGCTTATATTTTCACCCAAATTCACGATTGCTTTGCTGGATATTGATTTCAAGCGCGCCGCTTGCTCTCATTACATCTAGTTGGCTAGTATTCGCCTAGATCTGATACTGCATCATCCGGTATCGCATTCGAGCGTGTCTCCCAAATCTTTTTTTTTCTGCTCATTTTTCGTGCGCTCAGATTCGATACTCCAACTTTAAATATCTCTCTCTGTGAAGAATTGCCAAAAACTAGCAAATCTAGCTTGATCAAAGACCATGTAGAACATTGTAAATATTGTGTATAATTGGGTTCATTCCACACATGTAAGTCCAAGATTCCACGTGGCAACCCACTCCTAATATAGGTTAGGTCAAGTCAAGAGAGTTGGTCATGTCTATTTGGTGGTCATCCCTACTTTATAGGACCTACACCTAAGTTTAAGGTGAAAATTTGACCAACTAGCTACCTACCAAGCATAACTCTAGGAAATAGACTAGGGTTTCATTTTAGGTCAAGGAGAGTGAGTTAACTTCCTTATTACATGCTGGAAATCCACCTAACTTCAAGAAGGAAGTCGAATTTGCTATGTATTCCCTCTCTCCATAGTGAGAAGATAGAAATTTTTTGGAGCTCACTGGCAATCTCAAGCTAGTTCACTATGTACATTGAGTTTTTGTGATCCAAATGAAACCAAATCAATTTGTACTTGTTTCTCAGGTTGAAGGCCGTACTACAGCCTGTAGTACACACGTGTGGGCTAGGATTTCAATGTTGATCAATGCTTTTGATTGTTAATGCTTGTTGTTTGTCAAATTGCCAATCTAGATCAACTTTTTGATGACTAGTTTTTTGGTAGATTGTTAAGCAAGCATCCAATCACTCTTGTGGATCTTTTGTAGATCCATTTATGGTCCTAAAGTACAGTACTTTCACATGGTATCAGAGCCAAGTACAAGAGCATAAGCCATTGATCTAATGCAAATCCATTTTTAGCAAGTTTTGGTGCTAAAAGCTAGTATTGAGAGGGCAAGCTAGAATCTTGATTTTGGTGTGGAGATTTGATCCCAAACTTGGTAGGGGTCCAAATCCCTACTGTCCACATGTGTGGTCACCTCTGAACCTGAATTTAATGCATGGTATTCATTTGATCCAAAAGAAATTCAATTTGTGAGCTGTTGGTGTAATTTTTGGTGGAGATCCTAGGATAATCTACCAAGATCATTTGCCATTGATTAGATTTGAATTTGTTTCATGGAATCTAATTAATCTAGGCTGAGTTCAAGTCCTATTAAGGTTAAAAACAGGTCTTGAAAGTACACCAAGAAGGAAGAAAGAGATTAAGTCATTTTTTTGTCCAAAAATAGCCAAAATTGGCAAGATTTGATTGTAAGTAGATTTCACATCATCTTATCTTCATTCCAACTTTGTGAGGGAGTGCTAGAACTGAGATTATAAGTCTATTTGTTGGATTAGAAATCTAATTTGAGTGAAAAACTACAAGAGAGAGACCTTAGTGAGTTTCTAGAGACAATCAAATCCATTTCTTGGCAAGATTTGTTTGAAAGTAGTTTTCACTTCATCTTATCTTCATTCCAGCTTTGTGAGGGAGTGATAGAACTGTGATTATAAGTCCATTTGTTAGATTAGAAATCAAATTTGAGTGAAGCACTGCAAGTGTGAGACTTTTGTGAGTTTCAAGTCATCAAATCTATTTCTTGTTTGTAGAAGTCACTAGTAAGATGGGATCTGCTGGAGCATACCTTCTAGAAGCTAGTGAGAGATTGAATCCTACAAGTTAGGATGGAGTCACTCTTGCTGCTCCAAGACCTTCATGAGTTCTTGATTGAAGATGAAGATGAACCTTTAGGTGCACAGGAGTTAGCTAGATACAAGAAGAGATCTAGGCTTGCACTTCATTGTGTGAAGATGAATGTGAGCAATGATTTGTTGAGAGAAGTATCAGCATGTACTAGTGCTAAAGAGGCTTGGGAGTCTTTAAAAACAATCTATGAATCTAGTAACACTTCAAGAGTACTCATGCTTAGAAATCAGATTTTGCAAAGCATGAAGAGAAGTGAGGAGAGTGCACAAGATTATGTACTCAGAATCAAGTCTCTAAATAGGGAGTTGGCTTCCATTGGAGAGAAGATTCATGATGGAGAGCTTGTACAAATTGTCCTTAATGGTCTAGGAGATGACTTTGCAAATTTGGTCCAAAGTTTTGCCATCCAAGACACTTTGCCAACTATAGAAAAACTTCACAGTGTATTAGTGGCTGAAGAGTGTAGGATGCTCCATGCAAAATCTAGGATGAGTTCCTTGTCTTTGCAGGATGGTGATGAGAAAGCCAATTTCTCATTCAAGGGCAAAAAGAAGACCAATGGAAAGAAGAAGCATCCAAAGGAGGCCAAAGAAGAGGATGATGCATCAAGCTCAAAGGACAAGTCAAAGCAAAAATGTTTCTTTTGTGGAAAGAAGGGGCATTATGCATCTGAATGCTACAAGAGGCTAAGAGCACAAGTGGAGGAGGAAAAACAAGGAAACCTTGCAAAGGAGGAGGAGGATGATGAAGTAGATGTATTCTTGATGGCATCTACATCCTCACCAACAAGTAATAGCAATTCAAGAGACAATTGGTGGATCGACAGTGGGGCTAGCTCCCACATGTCTTGTGAAAAAGACTTTTTCTCAATCTTACACTCATTCAATGATGCTAAAAAGTTTCTCTTTACTGCAAATGATGAAGAGTGTAGGATAGATGGTGTTGGCACCATCTCTTTGTGTCTAGAATGCTCAAAATGCATGGATCTCGAAAATGTCCTTTATGTACCATCAATCACCAAGAATATGCTTATTGTTGGTCTACTCTTAGAAAGTGGTTTGGATGTCCACTTTAATCATGGTGTTTTCTTCATCTTGAAGAATGATGTTTGCATTGCAAAGGGATTTAAACATGGAAGATTGTTTAAGTTGGAAGCTAGTGTTGCTTTTGAAAGAATGAGCTTGGCAAAGGAGGAGATCACTCAAGAGGAGATCTTGGCAAAGTGTGATCTTGCTTGCATTGAGGAGGAGCATCAAAAGGAGGAAGATCTTGAGGATCAGCCTCAAAGCATGAGAGTTCCAAGGGAGTCCTCAATGACAATGGCCAAGTCATCAAATTGCATGCAAATTGTCCATTCAAGTGTGCATCTTGCAAGGGTGGTGAGCATTGGAGAGTCTACTATCTTTGAATACTTTTTGGAAAGTAGTAGTAGACATGAGGTGACTTGTTTCTTACCTTTAAGATTCATGGTGTTTCTTACTCTGTATGACAAGACAATGAAATGGGATGCTTTGAAATCTACATTTGTTGTTGATAAAGCAATTTCATTGGATAACTATTTTTGCAATAGTTTGAATAGAGTCATAAAAGATGAAACATCATTTTCTTTGAAAATCTTTGTGTCCACATGCTTTGTGCATGATCATTCCAATGTAAGGACCAAAGAATATCCTATTTCAATGATAGGAATAATGGTAGTGTTTTGCTCTTCAAGTAGAGATTGTAGAATCTACTTGTTTTCAACCAAAGAATTAGTCAATGGTGGAAATGTGATCTTTCAAGAGTGGAATATTTGTAAACTTGAAGAAGCACCTTTGGATCTACACCTTATTCAATTCATTGATGGTTGGAGTCAAGTCAAGTGGAGGAGCAAGCTCAAGACCTGAGGACTCCAAGAAGAACTATGAGTATCAAGATGGAGCCATCTAGGCTCAATCATATGGATCAAGCAAGGCAAGTTGTCTTTGGCAACAATATGTATGCACTTAATAGTTTTATTGATGTATCTTCAAGTGCACAAAATGCCTTGGAATCCATGGCTTGGCATGATGTTTAGTTTTGAAGAGTGCCACATGTATATAGACACATCTATGGAACATCTTGTAAGGGATCCTCTAAGAGGTGGTGAAAGATCCTTCATGGACATCATTCTCTATTGGAGTCTCAAAAGTTCTTTGTTTGTAGCTGGATTTTTTAGACACTTCTAAAAGCACTCATTCATCTAGCAAGAGAGTTGTTGATAGATCAAGCTAAATTTGAGGAGGAGTGTCAAGAATTGCCAAAAATTGGCAAATCTAGCTTGTTCAAAGACCATGTAGAACATTGTAAATATTGTGTATAATTGGGTTCCACACATGTAAGTCCAAGATTCCACGTGGCAACCCACTCCTAATATGGGTTAGGTCAAGTCAAGAGAGTTGGTCATGTCTATTTGGTGGTCATCCCTACTTAATAGGACCTACATTTAAGTTTAAGGTGAAAATTTGACCAACTAGCTACCTACCAAGCATAACTCTAGGAAATAGACTAGGGTTTCATTTTAGGTCAAGGAGAGTGAGTTAACTTCCTTATTACATGATGGAAATCCACCTAACTTCAAGAAGGAAGTCGAATTTGCTATGTATTCCCTCTCTCCATAGTGAGAAGATAGAAATGTTTTGGAGCTCATTGGCAATCTCAAGCTAGTTCACTATGTACATTGAGTTTTTGTGATGCAAATGAAACCAAATCAATTTGTACTTGTTTCTCAGGTTGAAGGACGTACTACAGCCTGTAGTACACACGTGTGGGCTAGGATTTCAATGTTGATCAATGCTTTTGATTGTTAATGCTTGTTGTTTGTCAAATTGCCAATCTAGATCAACTTTTTGATGACTAGTTTTTTGGTAGATTGTTAAGCAAGCATCCAATCACTCTTGTGGATCTTTTGTAGATCCATTTATGGTCCTAAAGTACAGTACTTTCACACTCTCGAGGGCACGTTGATTTGACATGCTTGTCGGACCTAGGGTTTGCACCTGAGAGCGATATCTGGAACTTCAGTTCTGTTATTTTTTTTTAAATGTCTAATTTTGAATCCAGTTTGCTTTCTTTTTTTAATGAATTTTCGCAAATTTTTGCAAGTGTGAAAAGACGGCCTAGACAAAGGTCGTCAGATGACTAGACCACGTGGAAATTCTGTACTGATAATGATGACCCAATTATGGGGACACGTGGGTGGAGACACGTGCGTGAATCCCTTATTGACGCGTGTCATTCTCGCACGTGACAGATTTTAGATCAATCATTCAAGGTACGGCGCATTTATTTTGGCCAATCAAATTTACGATTGCTTTTTCGGATATCGATTTCAAGCACGCCACTTCCTCTCATTACGTCTCGTTGACTATTATGTGTCTGAATCCGATACTGCATCCTTCGGTATGGCATTCAAGCGCGTTTCATATTCCTTCTGCTCGTTGTTCTTGCGCTCGGATCCGATACTCCAGCTTCCAATATCTCTCTTGAGCACACGTTGCCTTGATGTGCTTGTCTGACCTGGGGTTTGCACTGAGAGCGATATTTGAAACTTCAGTTCTATTATTTTTGTTTAAAATGTCTAATTTTGAATCCAGTTTGCATTCTTTTTTTAATGAACTTGGTATTACTGATAGGTTGGACTATTTCAAATCTCTTTTTTCTTCTTTTCTTTTCATTCTATCTTCTATACCTGAGGAACCTGGTGTGGAGGCATTTTTTGGGATATATCTCAAATTTAAGTCCCTGTTCAGTACTCCATTATTCAGGTCTCAAATAAAGACATGATTCATTATCAGGACCTAGTGGCACTCGACAAGCATATCTACAAAGCTAAGTTTGACAGAATGTTTACCAAGTTACATAATGATTTCAAGTCTGTAGATGAGTGCCCAATTCACAATAAAAAATGTAGATTTGTTGACTTTCAGTCTGCTTTTGTTTTTTTTTCTTTTGTTAAATATTTTTGACGACTCAAACTCTGTGCCCTCCACTTCTGAAACAACTTCTTCTAGTGGTACAAAGTCTGAAAAGTCAAAGATTGTAGATATAGATACCTTTTTTTTATTGACACGAGTGTTCATTTAGATGATTGTTCTGATTTGACCCTGCTCAAAATAGGGCTCTTTTTATAGGCCCTAGAACACCCACTACTCTTTCTCCTTCTGATAAACCTTTGATCACTTTGCCTACTTATATTATAGATAATAATTCCTTGTTGACAATATCGGATATATCGGATCTTTTTTACTTCACTGAAGCTGAGACTCTTTGCATTTTGAACAAAGAGCTTGATGAATTTTCGGATATAATTGATTTTGATGCTAATGATCTTCTCCCTGGTGTTGACAATGTACATAATGATAAGTTTTATTCAGGGAAAGATTGCTTGAAAATGGTTGTGGAGTAAATGCGCAACAAAGAAGATGATCTACCTTATGAGGAGGAGTTTCTTAGAATCCAAAGTCAACCTGGTTTTCCACAGCCAACTGTCTATTCACCAACAATATTGACATCGAAAGGTGGACATAATATTGATGGAGAGACAATAATCAGAGAAGACAAAGTCGAATGCGTAAGTTTTTGTCTCTTATCAAGTACTAGTAGATTTGTTATGTCAGATTATATACTGGAGCTTACTTTGTTTTTTATCATTTCAGGAAACAATTTTCCTTGATGATTTCGCAATTCGTCGAGGAGGACAGAGATCTTCTACAGGAGAATTTTCAAGAGATCATGCACTCGGGCAATATCTAAAGTCCTTCAAGAATAATGAGATAAGTGTTGCCCATTCAAAGTTTCATCAACATGGCGAAACTATGATTATGGCAATCAAGGCACCGTCTCAGTTTCTTGGAGGACATAATTTTTAAAAGGTGCATAAAATAATTTTTGTAAAGAAAATTATTGCGGTTAAAATTTTAGGATATGGACCAATGTATTCCATGCTCTGATCATCTCATTTTGCAGTGTATGCTGCTTACGTTGATCTGAGTAAGCATGAAAACTATGAGCTATTGGATCCATACGAAAGAAGAAAATTGTTGCATGATTCTAAGTTGCAACTTTTATTGGAAAAAATATTGGAAGCAGATTAGATACTGCTGAATTGTACCTTGTAAATATTTTTATTTAATATACAAAATTTTATTGTGTGTCTATAGCATACTGGCTTGTATAAATTTGCATGTTTTTTGAAATTTTTTATAATCCGTCGATTTTGTATTATGACGAGTTTGGATTCTTCTGTAAAACCATTGGAAAAGTTGCAGTATATAGCTGTTTTTTGTGCTAGTCCCGCCATGTTGTGTACTTTTATGAAACGCCGCTCTTGCTTGCCAATGAGATTTTTCCATTCCTTGCGATGACCA
Organism: Diphasiastrum complanatum; assembly: GCA_029204225.1. Taxonomy (NCBI): domain Eukaryota; kingdom Viridiplantae; phylum Streptophyta; class Lycopodiopsida; order Lycopodiales; family Lycopodiaceae; genus Diphasiastrum; species Diphasiastrum complanatum. Next base: position 72,340,927 of record CM055094.1, on the reverse strand, counting down.
TATGCTAAAACTTCCACTATTTCTTGCAAACAATGCCGAATGATGTCGTAATATGTGCTGCATGTCATAAAAACATAATCTAAATCAGTACCAAAAGTATCTAATTTAATTGCACATATTTGTCTATCGTAGTGTAAAATCAAAATCTTACCATATAATTTGTTATATGATCAACACCCCATGCACTCTGAACTGCATCCACAAATTCATTGGTTGTTTTCTGTATCATTTGAACATTTGTATTTGAAAATTTATCTTTTCTCAAGTATTTCACCGTGTTAGCTTTTTTCAAACTTCTACTTTGTGTATACGAGTAGAACCTTCTTCTTCGAAATCTTGAGTTGCTGCAATAATTATTGAACCTTAGATTGTTTGCCAGAATAATTTGATAAAAATCTTTGAGCTTTAGATCCTCCAATGCTCGGCTTGCATGGAATATTTCCTGTTTTACCTGAAAACTTGTCATTTTTTTAATTTTAACATGGCCTTTATGTAAGCCTGCTTTGGACAACACATCCTCTAATTTGGGAATAGCTTCCTTTGCAGAGGCCTCTGGCTCGAAATTCCATGCAAACAAGATGTGAAGATATATTATTTTTTCTATAATATGCACCTCCGCATGCAATGTATAGATATGAACATTTTGTAGAGGAATCGGTAGTACAGGTTTCCAATTAGGATCTTCTCGATCTCTTGATATTCTTGTACTCCTTGTCATGTCTTTTGCTGTTTTCATGTAGCACAAACAAGGGTGTTTAGAGTTAGCGCCATGAGATACATTGAACATACATTTTAATGTCTTCAGATCTCCTGCTAAATGCCATTCAATGTTGAAAGTGCCAATTCCAGGAATATTGAGTGGAACTCCCTCCATGTGATTTTTTATGGTGGCAGGATAAATATCCATGAGAGAATGTTATGGCCTTCTTTCAGCACCTATAAGAGAATACAAAAACGTGATTAGCCACATAATATTAACACAGAGAAGATTTTAGATATGAAATCCATATTCAAAAGATTATCCCTATTTATTATGCAAAGAAACTGCTATACCTGAAATGCTGCCAACCACCAAATATCATTTTGTGATTGAACACTGAAATTGAGGCCTTCTGAGTCTTCTGAATTTGAAAGTGCTCCATTCATGATCGTGAGACTGACTCTTTCCACTTTTTGTCCTTTTATAATTTTAGACTCATCTAACTTGAGAACAACTATCAACTTGTTATTGACATTCTCATTTGTAATACCGTAAAAATTTATGATGAATGTTAATAACTGATTAATGTCAATAAATAAATTGTTGGAATTGTTATATGCTAGACTTTCTCCTTTCGAGCAATACACTTCATTGATATGAGATGGATTACGAACTATTGTCTGTATACCATGGTTTAACATGTCTTTTTTTTTGAAGATGAAATGGTCGTGGGATTGGAAACTTTTTAATATTTACCTGTGCAAATGCCTCCTTTATCATCTTAAATATTGTTGCATATGCTTCCCTACTAATGCTATAAAAGTCACTTGCCCCCTGAAGCAATTAGTGTTTAATATTTTTCTAACTTCATCCATAATGCTATCAGTAACTGAAGCCTTAATCTTTTTCATTTTGTTATTATTTAACATTGATTTCATAGATTTAGAAGTCAAGATAGAGCCTAGTGAGTTTCCAATTGAAATCTCATCGGCCAAATGGTCTTCAACAACCAATGCTGATCTGCATTGCAAACATAATGTTCATGAAAATGTTAGTAGAAATTAGGACACTCATAGAATTCACAACAGTATATAATAAGCAAATCAACATAAAGTTGAAATAAATAAATAACAAAATTAGCGATTATGAATAAATCAAAAAGTTCAAGCAATTTTCAGTACCAAATAAGCTATAACTTACTTGAATGCATGGATTTGTCTTTCTCTATGACCTCCTCTAGATGATAGATCACATACATCCTTGTTTACCAGTTTTTCCTTCTTGTTGCTTTGTACCTTTCTGTTGAACAAGAGACAAATATGAGATACGCATGGATTGAAATGCAATTTTTATCTCATCATTACTAGTTGTATAATGATGCAAAGAAGATTTCAACCTTTGGATCTCCTCCTTGAGCATCTCATTTTCATCCAAACAGGTTTTCATCTTTGTAGATTTTTCTTCGCACTCCTTTGATATTTTCCTTGATTCCTCTTCCAAATAATGTATTCTTTGCATGGAATGTGCATTCCCATAGAGCATCAAATTCTCACAGTCACCCAAAAGGCCATTTTTACCATGACACATATAGATTATTATCTGACTCACCGAATGAAAATCTGGGTGCTGCAATGAACATGGATCAATAGAATACAATATTCTTGATGACCATAAATCTACATGTTTTAGTTTTTCCTCCCTGTATCGAACCATATCAGAAGTTGACAATTTGGGTTGCTTTGAATTTCTCGTCCTGAGGTGAGGGAGTGTTACGAGCTCGTAACCAGTACCGAACCCTAGAGGACACAGATAGGTCAGATACCACAGTCAGGGTCGTGTCCAGCGTACATGACCAACAGGGCCAGACAGTGTGAGTAGTGTGCCCCAGCACGGTCCACAGCTATGGCGGGCCTAACATAGCCTAGGGACCTTGTCAGCAAGATAGGGCTCCTAGTTGGGTCCCGACGTGCAGTCGGCCACGTCAGTGCCACGTGGCTCGACACTTGGCAGTTGCATGCTACCAGTCCTCAAATTGGGCTAGGAGGGGCTTACTTTATATCAGGTAATAGGCAAGGTTGGGTGGATCAATTAGCGTTTGCCCTACTATGGTGTTAGGATCTATGACACTGGTATCAGAGCCATCTCCATCCTAGGGATTTCAGGAGCAGCAGTAGAAAAAGCTATCGGAAGATAGGAAAGATCTCTGAGATTCTCAGAAAGGAATAGAGGAGGAGACTCGTTGTAGGATCAGCTTTCTAATCCTCCAATTTGTTGGAAATCTCAGTAGTTTGGAAGCATATTGCTTAGAATAGCTTCAGCGTTGATAAGTTAGTTTTCATCTATGATTTTCGAGTGTAGATCACTAAGATTTGAGCGAAAATTCAAGAGGAAGGGATGAGCAAATCCATCGCTGTATAGACAGCCCTCAACTCTGAAATTTGTATGAAGTTTTGAGTAGATTAGAGCAAGTTCTAATCTGAATTAGTGTAGCAGGGTCAGCACTGGACATGGAGGAGAAAGGGTGAAAATTCATCCCTGTTTGTTGAGAATTCTCAAGAGTTTGAGCTTCAAACTTACTTGCTACAGACCAGCGACCTACAGGCTTGGGTCAAATCGGAGATTTGAGGTGATTTTAGAGCTGTAAATCCGGTTTTTACTCGGTTTCTTGGAGCCCCACACCTGAAATCAAATCAATCAGCTACTCAACTCAAGAACTGAGAAATTTGGCACCGTTTTGAAGTTCAAACTGGCATTTTTTGGGACAGCAGGTCTGAAATCTTGGGAGATTCCTCTTCGTAATTTCTTTGGAAGTACAGTCCTCAAAAACAGCTAAGCCATCTTTCCTTTCCCTTGTACAATTGTAAATTAGTCTTTTTGATTTTTTTTTATCAGAAGTTAAGGTATCTCTCTTTCAGTTTCCAAGATGACCACTCCTCAGGGACCTGATCAACCCCCAGAGAAAGGCTTCGACGAACTTGAAATAGAAGCCTTGGCTTACAGTAAAGGGAAAGAACCTATGAAAATAGAAGAACATGAACAGTTCGCCAAAGAACTCGACGAACTGGTTACCAAAGTGCAGTTTCTCCAGTTGGTAACAGAAGTGGATGAACTGAAGTTGGCATTAGCCAATCTCAAGTCCAGTGTGGACGACTCGTTCGCTGAACTCAAAAGCTTGATTTTGAGTTCTGCAAAAGGAAGTCTTCCCTCCACTTCTCAATTATCACCTTCTCCACTTCCATCAGTTTCGGGTGAGACTTTACGGTCTCACCCTAGTGTTTTTAAAGATTTAAAGCCTCCTAATTTTAATGAAGAGAAGCATAGAAATGCAGACATTCTACAAACCTTCCTCAGCAAATGGAAGAACATTCATGCTCTTAAACAGACCCCTGACCATTTGCAAGCTATTGAGGCCAGTCTTTCCTTAGGGCCTATGGCCTATAAGTGGTGGTTAAATCTCCAGGAGACTGGGCAGACTCCCCGGTCATGGAAAGCCTTTGAAGAAGCTTTCCTAAGAGAATTTCTACCAGAAAATGAGCTTGATAGAGCCTGGGAAGTCTGGAAAAGAACAATAATAGACAAGTCCCTCATCCAATATATCTCGCAGTATGGAGAAGCAATTTTAAAGATTAAAAATATGGATGATTATCAGAAAATCAAGGGATTTGTTTGTGGCCTCAAAGATGAATATAAAGTAGAGGTCCAGAGAAACTCGCCTACTACCCTTGAGCAAGCTCTCAGATATGCTCAAATCTATGATGATTCAGTGGGTAGGAAGAGGGCAAGACAACAGCCACTTTCTGAGCAGCCTCCTCAGAAAGACTTTCAATTTAAAAAGAAATTTTTAAAAAGAAAGAATCAAGATAAATTCAAAAGTGAAGCTCCTCAGTAACGCCCTTCACTCATATAGCCCTTAAAACTAGATGATTTTGAGAAAGCCAAACAAGAACATTTGTACTTTGTGTGTATGGGCAAGGGACACACAGTCAGACAGTGTTCCAAGGGGCCTTTCACTAAAAAAGATAAAAAACAAGTTCATCTTGTTCAGACTGTATGTTTCCCCAGTGACTCGGCAGATTCCGAGATCAAAGTGTATCATGAAGATCATGAACACTGTTGCCAGCTGACCTCTGTAATGCTAGCGAGACCCTTCAGCTTTGGGCCGCATGACCTAGTACGTATGCATGGAAAAGTTGGTAACCAGTCAGTAAGAGTTATGGTTGATGATGGGGCAACCCTGGTTAAAAAGCTTAAACTACCAGAAGTACCTAGTCAGCATAGGTACATAGTTTCCTTAGCTAAGGGTGAAGATAAAAAAATATGAGAAACTATGGTAAGTAACTTGAATCTTGGTATTCAGGGGTACCAAGATGAAATAAACTTTCAGATTATGCACCTGGATCGTACAAATATTGTTCTCGGGAGAGATTGGCTCTACAGTTTAGGACCTTCCCTCCACAGAAACTATCAGGAGAACATCCTCAGCTTTCAGCATAAAGGCCGAGAGATCCAATTGCATGGGGAGCATGATGTTTCCAACAGTCCTATGGTCTGCAGTTCAGAACTTTGTTAGCTAATCGGAGACGAAGACCATCAGGTATTCTTATGTGACTTTCAGTTTATTCCTGAAGTTTCTATTTCCAGTTCTATTCAACAGAAAATCAGTAAATTAGAAACTTTATTGTCTAGATTCAAAGATGTTTTTTTTGAAGATTTGCCACATGGTTTACCACCTAGCAGAGAGGTAGATCATGTAATAAACCTAGTACCAGGTATAGCACATGTTTCTAAACCTCCGTATCGGGTCAACCGAACAGAGGATGAAGAAATAACTAGGCAGTTAACAGATTATCTTGGGAAAGGCCAAATTCAGACCAGTAGTTCACCATGGGCCTCACCAGTCCTATTGGTGAAAAAGAAAGAGGGGTCTATGCGTCTTTGCGTAGATTACAGAGCCCTCAATAAAGTCACAATTAAGAATAAATACCCTATGCCTCGGGCAGACGAGTTGTTTGATCAACTCGACGAGGCTAAGTTTTTCAGTAAAATAGACCTCAGATCGGGATATCACAAGTCCGTATAAAATCGAAAGATGTCTCGAAAATAGCTTTTAGGACTCGCCACGGTCATTATGAGTTTAAGGTGATGCCATTTGGGCTCACAAATGCTCCAACTACCTTTATGACCTTGATGAACGGTTTCCTCAGACCATACTTGGGTAAGTTTGTAGTCGTATTTTTAGATGACATCCTCGTCTACAGCAAAACAAGGAAGGAGCATCTAAAACACCTTAGAAAGGTGTTTCGACTGCTCAGAAAGCATAAGCTTTATGCTAAACAATCCAAGTGTGAATTCTTCGTTGAAGAAGTAGCATATTTGGGTCACATTATCTCTTCAGATGGGATTTAGATGGACCCAAATAAGGTTAAAGCCATACTCAGTTGGCTAAGACCTCGGAATATTTTGGAACTTTAGATCTTTCTTGGTTTGGCGGGATATTACAAACGATTTGTCAAGGAATATGCTCAGATAGCAGTTCCCATGACAAATCTTCTTAAGAGAAAGGGAAAGGAGTTCATTTGGGAGTCCGCACAGTAGAAGAGCTTTGATGCTCTCAAAATAGCCTTAGCTACAACACCAGTTTTAAAGGTCGTCGACCTCAATCAGCCATTTGTGGTCAAAACAGATGCTAACGACTTTGTAGTAGGTGCTGTGCTAACTCAGGGTGGACGACCAGTTGCGTTCGAGAGTAAAAAACTCAAGCCAGCTTAGACTAGGTACAGTGCCTATGAAAAAAAACTCTTTTCTATAGTCCATGCCCTTAAGACTTGGAGGCATTATTTGTATGGTGCCAACTTTGAGGTCCTGATAGACCATGAGAGTCTCAGATACCTTTGCAGTCAACTTGAGCTTAGAGGTCGGAAAGCTCGTTGGGTAGAGTTGATGCAAGAGTTTGACATGTCTATCAGATATAGACGTGGAAAATTCAATACAGTAGCAGATGCCCTTAGCAGAATGCCTATGATAAACGAGCTGAGTTTTACTCAGATTCGTAATGAGTTACTCGAGTCCTTCAGAGGGAAATGCCAGCATGATGTATTCTTCTCTACTATCTGGAACTTAGTCCAGAGCAGACAGTTACAGACTCTAGAACCAGTTCCCGGGGCTGGTGCCAGTTCATCCAAGAATACAACAGCTTCCGTTGAGGATGATGATGAGTCCGAGTATACGTCGTCAGATGACGTTGAGGATTCTGAGCTTGTATTATCCAAGCAAACCCCAGTGGTTGAGGGTCAGTTGACTCAAGGATTCAAATGGAAACAGTATTCCATTCAGGATGAGTACTTGCTCTATAGAGATAGAGTATGTGTCCGCAATTCAGAGGATTATAGGCAGCAGGTCCTATATGAATGTCATGACAATCCTAGTGCGGGACACCCAGGCATACAGAAGACCTATGAACTTCTTCGTAGGCAATTTTTCTGGCCCAGTATGAGAGGGCATAAATATTGGGCCCTTCTTGGCGCGCATTTGGACCGCATTTTTATCTACAGGGGGGGCAGTAGCATTTTTATCTACAATGTCTATATAGCATGAAGCTCTAGGGGGTTCGGGGGGCGGTAGCCCCCCGGTGGGGGGTTTGGGGGATGATTTGGCCTTCCAACTCCCTGAGTTAAAACACACTTTTTGGTGTTTCACACCCGAAACAGTCGACAAACTACACAGTCATAATGCTCTCAATCAGAGCTTTCATCTGATACCCATATTGCCTAAAAAAACTTCAAAAAAGAAAAAATGATTCCAATCGACGAACATTCTTCTATCTTGAAAACACGATTTCAATCTGAGTGATAGATGGATCCAATCGACGAACATTCTTCTATCTTGAAGAATGACACTTGGGAGCTCGTAAAGATGAGTAATGTCAAGAAATTGATTGGTGCCAAGTATTGGGATTTTAGCCTTTTGTCTATCCAACGAGTTTTTTTTTCTTGTAGCTAAACAGCACACTAGCAAAGCTATGTAATTGCCACTAATTTCAATCATGTATAAATGAATATTTTTTGAAGCACGAGTTCATAAGGAGTAAATCTAATCCTAAACTTTATGTCTTGCCAAAAAAAGGGTAAGATTTCAATAATCATTTTATATATTGACCCAACAGGAAGTAGCATTTCAATGATCAAAGTAGAAAAATGATATTTTGTCACTAAAATTTTGTATGAAAGATCTAGCACAACTTCACTATAACTTAGGCATTGAAGCATGGAAGAAACCAACATGTACATTCTTGAAGTATTAACTATGTACATATTCTTTTTCAAGGATTCCATATGTCAGACTACAATGCTACTCTTACTCCCAAAGCTACTCCTACTCTTACTGAATCTAACTTAAAGACCATCATCTCCATACTATCAAGTGCTGGAGGATATGCTTCGTGCATACGTCAACAAGAAGCAGACTAAATGGGAGGAGTATCTCTCGATATTAGAGTTTGCTTACAACAGTACCGAACATTCAGCTATGGGATACAGCCCATTTATGTTGATGTACGGTTTTCAGCCACGCTCACCCACAACTATAGGGTTTAAACAAGAAAAAGTTGAAACAGCCAAAAACTTTTTAGAGGACCTAAAGCAGATGATAGAACATGCTAAGCGTAGCATTAGGCAGTCCCAGGATCGAGCCAGACATTATACAGATCCACACAGATGGGATGTGCAGTTCTCCACTGGTGAGAAAGTCTACTTGAGAGTCCCAGTCGACTCTAAAACCCTCAAATCAGGAGTGTGTGCTAAGTTGTCTCCAAGGTATTGTGGTCCCTTTACCATCAGTAGGAGACTAGGCGAGGTCACCTATGAGCTAGAACTCCCACACAGTAGTAAGATTTTTCCAGTCTTTCATGTAAGTCAGTTACGAAAAGCCTTAACCAGATCAGACAATCTGGTAGGGGACAGTGTTCTAGTTCTCCCATTGGATCCTCAACAACCTCCACATGAACCAGAGGAGATTCTTGATAGTAAAGAGATGCAGACTCGTCATACTCTATACCAAGAATATCTGGTTAAGTAGAATGATCAGCCTGTTGAGAATGCCACTTGGGAAAGAGGCAACGTCCTTCGCAAGATTTTTCCAGACTTTGTCTTAGAGGACCAAGACGGTTCTTAAGGGTGAGGGAGTGTTACGAGCTCGTAACCAGTACCGAACCCTAGAGGACACAGATAGGTCAGATACCACAGTCAGGGTCGTGTCCAGCGTACATGACCAATAGGGCAAGACAGTGTGAGTAGTGTGCCCCAGCACGGTCCATAGCTATGGCGGGCCTAACACAGCCTAGGGACCCTGTCAGCAGGATAGGGCTCCCAGTTGGGTCCCGACATGAAGTCGGCCACGTCAGTGCCACGTGGCCGACACTTGGTAGTTGCATGCTACCAGTCCTCACACTGGGCTAGGAGGGGCTTACTCTATATCAGAGAGTAGGCAAGGTTGGGTGGATCAGTTAGTGTTTGCCCTACTATGGTGCTAGGACCTATGACACATATTCTGGTGACAAATCCACATGAAGATGATAAAGCTTTGTCATCTATACAATAGTATAGTAACAAACAACACAATGACAATAACAAAGCTGGAGATGGTGCTAACGACTCTGTTGGAGATAGAGATGACGTAGGTTTTTTTCAGAAATGTCACTCCTAATTCAAATTTTTGAGTGTTCCCAATTATTGGGAGGGAATATTTTAGCATTTTGAAAAATTACATTTTAACTGTGGTTAAACACCAGTGAAGTTTGATGTGACTAAACTAAGGTGCATTTATTTACATGGAAAGTAGTGCGGGCAGATGCGTAAAGAATTGAGAAAATGATATTATAATTACTTTATAGTTATTTTTCTCTCTCCTACATCGCATTTCTTATAGGGCCCTCTTTGGGCCCATATTTTCTCTAATGAATACCATTAAACCTTTTTGAGTTTAGGCAATCGGTAGTAGAAATGTATGATCATCTTAAAAAATTAGAAGAGTCTGTTGAAGAGCAAGCCAATACTTAGCAAGAAACTAATGAAAGGCTTTCCAGACTTGAAAGACTAGTACGTGATAGTGTTCAAAGCCTTAGTGCTTTAAAACAAGCTGTTTTAGCGCAGTATCTAGTGAATCCTGCTATCCACGCTAGTAGTCCTCATGTTCCCCCATCACCCATAAGGTAGTACTAAGGATTTGCGCCTTCCCACCTTTGGTGGAGAAGAAAAAGACCATAACCGAGATTCAGTTGTTGCCTTTCTCGTTAAGCATGATGATGCTTTTCGATTAAAAGGGATTCCTAATGAGGATCGGCCTTTAGAGGTTAGCATCTCCCTGATGGGAAAAGCCTTTAGGTGGTGGATAAGTCTGTGGGAAAGTCATTCGGAACCAAAGACTTGGGATAGTTTTAAGGATATGTGCAAAAAAAACTTTCTCCCTGAAAATGAAACCGATAGAAACTGGAAAGATTGGGAAACCTGTTGCATGGAAAGCCATCCTCTTACCCAATACATCGCCAGTTATCGGGATGCTACCATGAAATTGTCTGACTTAGATGATTATAATCAGATAAGGGGATTCATTCGGGGTTTGCAAGCCAAATACCAAAAGTATCTTCGGCCTTTGAAGCCTAAAACATTGGAAACTGCTATCACCCTAGCTCAGCTTATGATGACATAGTTCGCCCAAAAGGTAAGAGTTGTAGAAGACACCCAACCCGAGTCCTCCAAGCATGGAGAAAAGCGAAAAATTCTGACATCTAATTCTTCAAATAAAAAGAGGTATAAATTGTCGAGAAGTGACATAGAAAAAGCCAAGATGGAGCACTTGTGCTTCATTTTTATGGGAAAAGGTCATAATAAGAGTCAGTGTCCTAAGTTGCAACACAAAGGGAATACTGACAAAACTCCCGGTAAGAACAAAAATGGTTCTTTTAAGAAACGGGAGAAGCAAGTTCAAATTGTTCAAGTTTTACCTTTGGGAGTGTCTCCCAAGGTAAAGTCTGTTCACATGTCTCATGTAAATGAGGCACATACCTGTTCAGTTAATGCCAACATTTGGCAACCTGCAGTCGGACCTCATACTATTTTCCAACTGTTAGGAAGTATTAATGGTTAAAAAGTTCGGATAATGGTGGATGATGGGGCAACCCACAACTCTCTAAATCATTCTTTGGTGAAGAAGTTGAAGTTAGAGCAAAAACAAAGTGATCATCAGTATGTGGTTACACTTGCCGATGGTCAGTGTAAAGATATTTATGATACTTTCGTTCCACAAGTTTCCATACAAATCCAAGACTATCAAGATACTTTAGCCTTTCAAGTAATGAGCTTGGCCTTGGCAGATGTAATACTTGGTCGTGAATGGTTGTTTAAGTTAGAAACTACTAGTGGTAGTTATGTTGATAACACTTTGGAGTTCATTCATAGAGGTTAGAAAGTTAAGTTGGTTGGAAATGCAAGTGTGTCGGCTTCGCCAGTTGTTTCTTCTGTGCAGTTAAAGCGGCTAGTGCGGAAACAAAAAGTTGAAAAGGTATTTCTTTGTTTCCTTACTTCTGAAACTTTTTCAAGTAATTCAAGTTTATCTTTTCCATTTCCAAAGGAATGTGTTTCTTCTGTTGAGAGAAGAGAAAGAGATATGTGAGTTTGCAAATTATTTTAAATGACTTTAAAGACGTCTTTCCTAGCGATTTACCTTCTGGGTTATGCCCAAGAAGAGAGGTAGATCATCCCATAGAACTAATACCTGGGACTAAACCTATTAGTAAGCCTCCTTATAGGTTGAGCCATTCGGAACACCTAGAGGTAGAGCAACAGCTGCAAGAATACTTAGCTAAAGGGTTTATACGCCCCAGTAAATCACCATGGACTGCGTCCATTTTGCTGGTTAAGAAAAAAGATGAGTCTATGCGTATGTGCATAGACTATAGGGCTTTAAATAAACTCACTGTTAAACATAAGTATCATTTGCCCATGATAGATGAGATCTTTGACCAACTCAAAGGTGCAAAGTCTTTTACTACTTTGGATATCATCAGGTACGTATTAAAGAAGATGAGGTTCCATTAACGGCTTTTCGTTCGCAGAATGGTCATTACGAGTTTTTGGTTCTTCCCTTTGGATTAACCAATGCCCCAACAACATTTTTGAGGTTAATGAACAATGTGTTCAGACATCTATTGGGCAAGTTTGTATTAATCAACCTTGATGATATCCTTGTGTTTAGTCATACTAAAGAAGAGCACTTTGAACACTTGCGTCAAGTGTTCCAGGTCCTGAGAGAGAATTCCTTGTTTGCGAAGGAATCAAAATGTGAATTCTCGCGGTTGAATAAGATAGAGAGGAAAGGCGAGAGAATGTCAGCAGCATACTTCAGAAGTTCAGCCTATAATTCGTCGATGTCTTCAGTGTATCTAAGTGCAATCGTTTGATGGCCTCTTCTACCATGTCTAGGGAGAATAGATCAAAAGTATCTGTGGATGAGGGTGTGGGAAGTGGAGGTGGATTTGAGACAATGTACAACGATGTGGCATAGGTCTCCCTTGTGCTAAGATTTGTGATCTGGGGTGGAGGTGCTCGTGGGAGGAATTTGTACCAAAAGGATCTCGATGAGGAACTAAAGAGAAGGTCCATTATCTTCTTTCTCTGGTAGGTTTGATATGCAATTTTCTTTTTTTGAGTAGTTCTACGATATACATGAGATAAGTCATTTACTAGATGGGGAAGGTGGCAGCATGCATAGATCAAATTCTGGTGGAGGTGGTTGCATTCGTGGGCATACCATGGGGTATGCGATCGATAGCGTCGTGGATGCGTGGGTCGTGGGGATGGAAAAGCAAGGGATGCAGCAGTATCGATGGTCCAAACAAGAAAAAGAGAATGGTCTGCTAAAGTATGCTCGTATGCATTAGAGAAAATTTGGCTTTGAAAGCAATGTAAAATACAAAAATAAAATCTTTTTCTGCCCGTTGTCCTGCCCACATAGTATTAGATGGTTAACAATTATGTGTATAGTATAGTTTGTGGCTGTGAAAAATTAGAAACTTTTGAATGACAGCTCAAATTGAGATGATTATAGCGCCATTAAAAGGCCCTCGACAAGAGCTTTCCAATGACACTCAACATGCCTAGTTTCAATTTACTATTAAAAAGATATTCTCAGTCACAGTTTTTGTCTGGTCAAAGTTACAAAAAAAACAATTTATTTGAGGGAGCTACGTTTTGTAGATTTCAAATTTGAGTGTTTTGATCGGTCCATCTGTAAGAAACTTATGAGAAAAAGAATATGAGGTATATTTTTGGAAGGCCCCTTTTGTGCTCAAATTTTCTCTAATGAGAAGTGAGTCAAAAGTTCAGACAAGGCTTCCCTATATAGAGGAGTGTTTTGAGGGGTATAGCGATATACCGTCTTCACGCTGGGGGCTAATGGACGAGTGTGTGAGGTGTGAAGATGACCAATAGTGAGCGAGAGGTATGAATGGCCAGAGAGGGTGGAGCGGTGAACCAACAAGGATGAAATGGAGGGAAGGAGAGACGACGATCCCATGAAATAGTCAACAACACTATGCCCTCTGCTGTGTGGGAAACAAGTATAGTCACTTAAACCAGGGTCATTATAAATGGCCAATCCATGAGCCTCACCAAACTGGACCCTCTGCATCTCCAAGATTGTCCCAGTCTATTGCATGTATCCATTGTGGATCATCCTCGGCTCTACGGATCTTAATTAATATGCATATAAGAAGTTTAAGTACATGTCAAGTGTGTAGTACAAGTGGGGGCATATGAAACCATCTTTGAAGCTATAAAAGAAAACACTTGTAAAGTAAATCTAATTATAAAGCCAACAATAAAGAACAACATAGGTGAGGCTCATGCATAGGAGGGGGGGGGGGGGGGGGGGGTGGTGCTATTGCTAAAGAAAGATAATAGTAGGAGGTAGAGCTAGGATATGTTGCTGACATTGAATGCGAGAGAGAACTCTTCTCGTGGTATGATGAGTATGCAAAGTATGTGTACTATCGTTGAGGTCAATGATAAGGCATGCCATCGCCATCTTTCATTGTCATCTTCATCATCTTATGAATCTGATTTGGTCATGGTTGTCATTGGAAGAAAAAATAGGTGATATGAAGTTCTTTGTTTGGGATATGCTGATGAGAAGGCTACAGATCTCGTCATGAGAAAAGCATGTCCCATATCATAAGTGCAACACAACATGGATTCTCATATGAAACAAGTGAACACAAAGTGACTTGCGTATCTTGGAACAAACAATAATATCTCTCACAAATGTTATAGTAGGCTGGACATATGAAGATAAAGTGCCCATTTGGGTGTAGCGTAGGCATCCCAAAGGGAGCCGAGAACCACGACTTAGCTTCCCAGCCTTCAACTCTTGCCATCCAAACCCACTTGACATACAAGCAGCCAACTTGCCAACAACGATCAGACTTAACCAACTTGAAGTTCTGAAAACCAACATTGAGATCCAACCTGGCGCCATGCCAGATCGGGGGTCCCGACGTGGGTGACTTCCCTCCAAGCAAGCCGCCCGACATACATCAAACTTAACCAACTCGAAGCTTCGTTACAAACGAGTAACATCCGTTCCAAGCAAGCGGTCTGACTTACATCAGACTTAACCAACTGAAAGCTTCGTCACGAGCGCTGGAAGCCAACCTGGCGCCACGCCAGACTGGACAGCCATAAACAGGTAACATCCACCCAAGCAAGCCATCCAACTCAGCCGACAGGTTAGAGCCCGTTCCCCAAGAGCTTAACCCATTCACGTTCATGCAAGGAACACTCAGAACCACAAGCCGCGACAGATATGGAAACAACCAGTTCTTGGACCAAATGGTCCCGACAGCATACCGCTGGCGCCACGGACCGAATGGTCCCGACGGCATACCGCTGGCGTCCCGGGATACGACCCTCAGCTATGTGCCAAGTTAAAAATTTTGAAAGCGGCCTTACAACTGGTGCTTTTACCGAACACTGAAACCCAGAAGGTAATCAGAGTCAGTTTGAGGAAAATCCCACTTTATTGATAAATCTGAGAAGGTTACATTTCAAGTGTGTGACCGACCCTAGTCTCCGGGGCGCTAGCATGCCAAGGCGAGAGCCATGACAACATTCCAGCAAGGGAGGCTGAGACTTGGTTGGAGCTCGCCTTGAGTCGCAACCCGCACTCCCCTATAGTATTGGTGTGATTCGGCACCCCCCCTCATACCAAGCACTCTACCCAAGCTGGTAAAGCACGTTTTTCTCTCTCTAGGATTTTCTCTTTCTAGAAAGTCATTTTCTCTCTCTAGATTTTATTGATCCCCAGGCTTCCTTTAATCATGCCTAGATCGTGTGAGGTGATTGCACATCGATCTGAGCTCTCTGGACTTCGCTAGAACCGATCAAAGATTTTCAGCCATAGGAACTTGGCGCCGGCTGGATTCTGGTCACAGTGGCGCCGGGAGCGGCGCCGGCACCGTTGGCGCCGGGAGCAGCAGGGGCGCTGCTGGCGCCGGGGACCAACTCGAAGCTTCGTTACAAACGAGTAACATCCGTTCCAAGCAAGCGGTCTGACTTACATCAGACTTAACCAACTGAAAGCTTCGTCACGAGCGCTGGAAGCCAACCTGGCGCCACGCCAGACTGGACAACCATAAACAGGTAACATCCACCCAAGCAAGCCATCCAACTCAGCCGACAGGTTAGAGCCCGTTCCCCAAGAGCTTAACCCATTCACGTTCATGCAAGGAACACTCAGAACCACAAGCCGCAACAGATATGGAAACAACCAGTTCTTGGACCAAATGGTCCCGACAGCATACTGCTGGCGCCATGGACCGAATGGTCCCGACGGCATACCGCTGGCGTCCCGGGATACGACCCTCAGCTATGTGCCAAGTTAAAAATTTTGAAAGCGGCCTTACAACTGGCGCTTTTACCGAACACTGAAACCCAGAAGGTAATCAGAGTCAGTTTGAGGAAAATCCCACTTTATTGATAAATCTGAGAAGGTTACATTTCAAGTGTGTGACCGACCCTAGTCTCCGGGGCGCTAGCATGCCAAGGCGAGAGCCATGACAACATTCCAGCAAGGGAGGTTGAGACTTGGTTGGAGCTCGCCCTGAGTCGCAACCCGCACTCCCCTATAGTATTGGTGTGATTCGGCACCCCCCCTCATACCAAGCACTCTACCCAAGCTGGTAAAGCACGTTTTTCTCTCTCTAGGATTTTCTCTTTCTAGAAAGTCATTTTTTCTCTCTAGATTTTATTGATCCCCAGGTTTCCTTTAATCATGCCTAGATCGTGTGAGGTGATTGCACATCGATCTGAGCTCTCTGGACTTCGCTAGAACCGATCAAAGATTTTCAGCCATAGGAACTTGGCGCCGGCTGGATTCTGGTCACAGTGGCGCCGGGAGCGGCGCCGGCGCCGTTGGCGCCGGGAGCAGCAGGGGCGCTGCTGGCGCCGGGGACATAGCTGGCGCCGATGGCGCCGGAAGTAAAGCTTGGAAAGGTAGCTTTACAACATTGGGCCACAATTCCTAATAATTGTCCATCTTCGTGCAACTGCTTCTCTCATCCTACGTGTAGAACCGCCCTTTTCTCCTCCATCAGAGTTGCAAGATAATTATTCTCTTGAAAGATAATGGCTTTTGTTACTCATAGTGGATTGCTTTTTATTTTCATTTTCACATCCTCATTCATCTAGTATTTGAGATCTCTAACCCCCTATCAGATTAACAGGTCTGTGGGTAAAAAAAATAAAATTAAAGCAACCATAAAAATGTACGAAACATTCAACAATAAAAAAGTGTAGAACAATGTTATTGCACTAGTTATTATATTTATAGTATTTTTAGTCAACTAGAGTTGAGGGTAATTTGGAATCATGTTATTCGACAATGAATGAAAGTCAAGTCAATGTGGTAATTGCTACAGTATTTATTCGGGACAAAAGTATCAAACCATGGAGGCCGAGCAGGGTGAGCTGGCGTGATTGCTTGTCGGTGGGGTGTGGATGGAAAGGAAACTGAGGCGGTTGTGTGAAGTGAGGTCCTGGTAACTCCCATATCATCACAATCGATGGCTCGTATGCATAGATGGTCATCAACATCATCAAACTCTACCTGTCGCGCAACTGTTTTGGCGTTAAAATCACCACTAAGAAGAATAGAACCTCAATCTGAGAATCTGATAATATATGTGGAGAGATCAGTGAAGGGAGAACCAATGCCCTCTACATAAGAGGACAACTCTGGAGGAAAGTAGCATGCAGCAATGAAGATATCCCGTGTTAAGGCCATTGGCAAATACATGAATACAAGTGACTCGTTAGTCCTAGGGGGTCCCGGCGGGGTGACACTCAGGCCTGTAGTTCGGGATAATAACCCTTAGGTACTAGGATCTATAGGGCTTGGTCTATTCACTATGGTGGCCTAATGTGGTTTCAAGAAAATGTTTTGCTTCTTTTGGGTATCGACAATGCCACGTACCCGAATGTTGAGTGCTTTGCTGCCCTGAACTCCTCCGAGAGAGTAGCTGAAATGACCAAAGAGATAGGTGCAGTAGGTTTAATACTTTTCTTCAGCACCGTTGCCCAAGACATGGTTTCTTCCTATGTTGCTCAATCTTATCTTCCAATTCTTTGAATCGGTTTGAGGATTCCGGTGTGGCAAGAATAGGTTGACCCCTAAGCTCATGCGTCAATGAGTCCATTTCTTTCTTCATTTTATCATTCACCTCTATGAGGTCTGTCTTCAATACCAGATTGTCAGCGTGTAGATCTCCCATTTTCAACTTGATGTTGCCATTTTTTGATTCCAAATAGCTTACCCGTTGTTGAAGTTCATGCAGTTATTGTTTTAGCCAGCCTAGTTCATAGATCAAAAATCCCTCCATAGGCTGGAAAGGAGTGTAATTGTGAGATAGATGAGCAGAGATAGTTGTTGGAAACGGGGTGGAACTGCCATGTGTGGTGTTCTATCCTTTGACAATGTTGTTTTGGTGCGGTGGCAGCTGAGGTTCTACACTGGATGTGGGGGCGATGACCTGCAATGGTTGTTGATGACTTGTTGAGGGAGAGCAGGGTGGAGCATGTCCTTGTTATGTGACCTGTCCTGATGTGGCTATGGTGGGCTGACCTTATTAGGAATAATGGACAGAGGACCAACACAATTGAAGAGTGATTCTGGATCTCCACCCACTATCTTGTACCTGGCTCTACATCCACAGGCCACCATATAGGACTAGCGCCCAACCTCCAGGAGGCCATGCACTCCTCTCACATGCACAGTTACCACTGTGCATGTGGATGCTCCTCATGCATACTGTACATGTGGGCACATAGGTCCTACCTAACTTTAGGGACCCACCCTTCGTAACTAAGGGTGCCCTCTACTTAGTGGGACTCCCTATGGATATAGACCAAGCCCTCTAGATCCTAGTTCCTAAGGGTTATTATCTCGAACTATGGGACTGAGTGTCACCCGGTCGGGACCCCCTAGGGATAACGAGTCACGTGTATCCTTGTATTTGCCAATGGCCATAAATAACATCTCCTCCCCCTAAAAGGAGCTTTCGTCCTCGAAAGTGATATCTTCAAGGATGAAATCAGGATACCTTTTACGAAGCTTGCTTACAGACTCCCAGGTTGCCTCTTCTTGGGACCCATCCTTCCACTTGACCAAAACTTCTCGAAAGACCGTATGACGAGTCTTGCGGCTTCGGATATTCAGAATTTCTTCTGGTTCATGTGGCAAGGAAATAGGTTCCTCAAAGTCTATTAGGGTTTGTTCTGAGACAATATTGTCTCCTTCTTGCATCACCCGCTTCAGTCGACTGACATGAAAGACCAGATGTACCTTTGTAGACTCTAACGAAGCCAGCTGGTAAGCGAAACTTCCAATTCTCTAGAGTATTGTGAATGGACCTTCTTGGAAGGTAACTTCCCTACGGATTTTATTCGCATAATGCTTAGCTCGCACTTGCGCTTGCTTCACATTAGCTTTAGCTATCTTGATCATGGTTTCCATATCTTCAAGAAACTCTCTAACACTCTGTACTTTTTCTTTCCTAAGCCCTAAGGCCATGGGGGCTCTAGGCTGAAATCCATACATCAACATGAAGGGACTATACCTTGTAGTGGTGTGTTTAGTACTGTTATAAGCAAACTCCAAATGTGGAAGATACTCTTCCCAATTGGTTTGCTTCTTACTAACATATGTTCGTAGCATATGTTCTAGAACCTGATTAACCCTTTTCGTCTGACCATCTGTTTCGGGATGATCAGTGGAGCTCATAGACAACTTAATTTCTAACTTGTTAAACAACGCCCTCCAAAAGTTACCTGTAAACTTTGGATCTTGATCACTGACTATATTGGCAGGAAGGCCATATAGCTTATAAATGTTTTCTATAAAAAGGCTGGCGACTTCTGGAGTTGTAACAGTTTTCTTGGTCGGTACAAACTGCACCATCTTGGTCGATCGGTCTACAACTACCTAGATCGAGTCATGGCCTTTACTCGTTCTCGGTAACCCCACTATAAAATCCATGCTGATACTCTCCCATCTACCACCGGATATCTCTAGTGGCTGGAGGAGCCCGCCTACCTTGAGGCGTTCAACCTTTATAGCCTGGCATGTGGTGCACCTTAGCACGTACTCTTGTACATCTTTCTGCATACTAGACCAATAAAACTTATTCTTTGCAAGAGCACAGGTCCTCTTTATCTCGGGATGCCCTGCACTGGGACTGTCGTGACTTTCCTCAAGAATTTGGCGCCTAAAGTCACCGTCCTTGGGTACACATACTCTTCCTTCATAAAGGAGGTACCCATCCTCAATGGAAAAATTCTTCCATCGAGCATCCGCAACACTTGCTAATGGCACATCCACTTCGGATGTTTCCGCAACATCTTCAGGCGGCGCATCCCGTCCCGACGCAACAACAACATCTTTCGATGGCCCAAGAACATTCTTTGATGGCCCTGGTGTGGCTGTGGAATTCCTTTATTCAATAGCCTGCCACACAAGTGCGTAGTGAAAATCACTAACACACTTTTCTCTGAGTGATTCTAGGAATTCACTCTTGAATGCCATAAAACTTAGCACGCTTACCATGGGCATTCGACTTAGGGCATCTACTACCACATTGTAGCGCCCTTTCATGTACCTTAGTTGATACTTAAACTCCTGGAGAAGTTTAGCCCAACGAGCTTTTGCTCCTTTCAAGTCGCTTTGGCAGGAAAGCCACTTGATACTTTCTTGATCAAACACGATCTCAAACTTAGCTCCATAGAGGTAGTGCCTCCATTTCTTAAGAGCATAGACTATTGCAAACAACTCCTTTTCATAAGTGGAATAGTTCAACTGGTGTTTATCCAATTTCTTACTCTCAAACGCGACTTGACGGTCGTGTTGAGTGAGAACAACACCGACTACCTGATCACTGGCATCGGTCTTTACTATGAATGCTTCATTTGGATCCACTAAACTCGCTTGTTGTTTAGGCCCCCAACTAAAGTACTTTCCCTTTACCCTTGAGCAGATTTGTCAAAAGAGCAGTCAAGAGGGCATACTGATGGATAAACCTCCTATAAAATCCAGCCAATTCGAGAAAGATCTGTAGCTTTTCCACCGAAGTTGGTGCTGGCCATCGCATAATTGTGGCTACTTTTTCAGGATCCATCCTGATCCCCTCAGCGGAGATAATTTGTCCAAGGTAGTGAATCTCTTCCTTCTGCATTCCCCTCCACATGGTTCACAAACCTTATCCATCCTATCCAAGGTGGTGATCCCATGAAAGTCGACAACTATCGTACCACCATGATTGGCCACCTCTTTACCAAAGTTTATGGCTCTATTCTTCAGTCAGAGATCAGTGCAGAGATGGACACCAGAGCACTTCATGAAATTGGCCAAGTCAGTTTCTGACCAGGATATACTACATCGGATCATATTTTCACCTTGAGATCCCTTTGTACCACATCATATTATACTGGCAAAGTTTGTTGTCCCCGCCATTCAAATTGACTGCGGATAGTGATGGGTCAGTTTCAGGTTTCTAACTCGTAACCTGGACTCCTATTAACTAGTATCTCCTATCTACAAACTTCTGACTAACTCTTCTAGAATCTACTCCTATCTCACCCATGACCCCTTGTATCCCTCTCTAGCCTCAACTTTCAAGTTTCAAAAGCTAAGAGCTTAGATTTTAACTCCCTACTCTCTCTCACACTTTCTCCCTTGTCACACTCCTTCCCCTCTCTTCTCCTTCTCCATCCCTCCTTGCTCTTCTCCTCCTCTCCATCGTAGTCTCCTTCTGTGAACCAAAGATGACTCGACAAGATTCACCTACGGTACTTCAGTGCGACAATCAGAATTGTATTAAATTGGCAAAAAATCCAGTTTTTCACAGCAGGACAAAGCACATTGAAGTACAACAACACTTCATTAGAGAGAAGATTCAAAGTGATGAAGTGGAGCTTATCTATTGCCCTATGGAAGAACAAGTTGCAAATATCTTTACCAAAGGACTTGGCAAAGAAAAATTTCAAAAGTTTAGAGAATTTCTAGGAGTAATAGATAACAAAGTAACCATTAAGGGGGAGTGTTAGGAATTAATGTTTATTTGATACCCCTTAAAAATCATATTTTATTGCTTATGCATGTAGGTGGGTGCACTACTAATAGATTAGGATCTATTTAGTACTTAGTTCATTTTTGGTCTTTACCAAAAAAAGATAGTATTATTAGCAATTAACTTTTGCTATTTTGCTATTTGCTTTAGGCTCTTAGCTTTTCTCATTCATTAGAAAAACTATTTAAGTAGGCTGGCGCCCCACCACAATTATTCCAATGTGCTAGATCATTGCTCAATTCTCCTATGATCTGAATTCTCTCTACGCTTGGTTTTGTGTGAGTGCTAGTAGGACTAGTAACTTCATCTAGAATTTGTATCACAAATTCTAACAGATATACTAGCTGGTAAGTGGGAATCCATGGATTTCATAGTGAATCTGTCTAAGACCCAGAAGGGTCATGATGCTATTTGGGTCACAGTTGACCAGTTGACCAAAATGGCCCACTTTATTTTGACAAGAACACCCGTTAGAGCTCTAGAGTTAGCAAGGTTGTTTATAGAAGGGCTATTTAAATTATACGGTCTTCCTTCCGGCATAATCAATGACTGGGATAGTAAGTTCGATGAAAATTTTTGGAGAGCAGTATTCCATCACCTACATACCAAAATAAATATCGGCACTACAGACCATCCACAGACGGACGGTCAAACAGAAAGAGTAAAACAAGTGCTGGAGGATACGCTTCATGCATACGTTAGCAATAAGCAAACCAACTGGGAAGGGTATCTCCCATTGTTGAAGTTTGCTTATAACAGTACCAAACATTCAGCAATGGGATACAGTCCATTTATGCTGATGTATGGTTTTCAGCCATGATCACCCACAGTTGTAGGCTTTAAGAATGAGAAAGTTGAAGCAGCCAGAAACTTTTTAGAGGACCTAAACCAAATGATAGAACATGCTAAGCGTAACATCAGACAATCCCAAGATCGTGCCAGACATTATGCAGATCCGCATAGATGGGATGTGTAGTTCTCTCTTGGTGAGAAAGTCTACTTGCGAGTCTCTAAAACCCTCAAAACATGAGAGTGTGTGCGCTAAGCTGTCTCCTAGGTATTGTGGTCCATTTACCATTAGCAGGAAACTAGGCTGTTAGAAATCCATAAATCATAATATGGATGGACAAACCAGGATTCGCACCCAGGACCTCCCTCATACCGGATGGGATGCTCTACAACTGAGCTATCTGCCCTGTTTGATAGTTCTCTCTAGAGTGTGGATTGATATTCCAACATCCCCCCTCAAGTCACCTGCCCCCCAACTTGGGCCACCTAACCATGGCTTTGACACCATGAACTGTTAGGTCTAACTTGGCTCTGATACCACGTTAGAAATCCATAAATCATAATACGGATGGACAAATTAGGATTCGAACCCATGACCTCTCTCATATCGGATGGGATGCTCTACCACTGAGCTATCGGCCTTGTTTAATAATACACTATAGAGTGTGGATTGATATTCCAACATAGGCGAAGTCACCCACCTGCTAGATCTCCTTGCAGCAGTAAGGCTTTTCCAGTTTTTCATGTAAGTCAGTTACAAAAGGCCTGTGCCAGATCAGATAATCTGGTTGGGGACAATGTTCTAGTTCCCCCATTGGATTCTTGGCAACTTTCACATGAGCCAAAGGAGATTCTTAGACCCATCATACTCTAGACCAAGAATATCTACTGAAGTGGAAAGACCAGCCTGTTGAGAATGCCACTTGAGAAAAGGGCAGCCTTCTTCGCAATTTTTTTTCCACGTTTTCTCTTAGTGGATGAAGACAGTTCTTAAGGCGGAGGGAGTGTTGCAAGCCCTCCTCAATCCATATTCAGATTGTTTATTTTAGTCGAAATCTTCATTTAGCACTACCAACATACTTTCCAACACAAGAGTAAGGTATTTATGGTTGTAAAAAGTATGAGAATTAGATTGCTTTTGTTCAGATTTTCCTCCAGGAATTGAGAAAGAATTTGCCCTAAGGTTTGCTAATTTGACCACACATGAGTTACAAACATTAGATTTTCTATGCAATATAATTATAAATAGCTAAGCTTATCTCCAAATTACAACTACTATATTTGCCTTTCCTTCTCAAGTGTGCACCTGCATAAGTAGGGATGTTTGATGACCTATACATTGGATTGTTGTATGGGAATTTGCATTACAACTTCAACATTGTTATTCAATCTCTATTTTGTTGTACATCATTGTGCAATAATATCATCCTTCATTCAAGAGGAAATCAATCAACTGATTGATGCATTGTAGAATTTTTTTGACATGAGATTTGTAGTTAAATTTAAAACAAACAAAGCTATAGTCTTTGATGCACACAAACTTATTTTGTGTTGACTCAATTGATCTCATGTTTTCCTAATTGTCATGAAAAATTTGGAATTTCAAAACAGTTTCAAGAAAAAAAATAAAAAATAAACAACCAGCTGATATGTATGATCTTTGCATATTAATGATTCATGATTCATTTACACCCTAATTTGTCAGTATGGCCGAGATGGCATGCCATGATCTATCTGAATGCGCTTGGTTGGCCATTGCATTGGCTTGGAGACGGATGTGTCCATAGCAGCTTGTTACTTCCCTCTTGAGACCTCCCTATTTGTGGAAGCCTCTCCAAATGCATATTTCTTTTTGTGAGCCGGGATGAGTCCTTTTGGGGAGCTTTAATGCCAAGACCTCATATAGACATATGGGTATACACGATGTTGAGACAAATCCCTTTCGCATGCACGCACTTGATGATGAGAAACTAGGTATGAGAAGATCTTCAACTGATAGGAGTGGTCTAGTTACTAAATATAGGGAGCATCTATTTCATCTAGGGGAGATTGGTCATATACAATGGCCTTTCTCAATGGTCTTCATCTTTCATCCCACTCATCTAATATTCCGTTGTCTCTCCCACCACTCTATTTGACCATTCCTCTCTCTTTTTGACTTGGCTTGACCCACATACCCCCACGGACAACTAGCCCTCATCTTGATCGTATGCCACAATACACCTTTGGCTCTTATGCTCCTTTATATAAGAAATCACACCGCTCCCTCCTTTCTCATATGCCATATGATAGCACATTAGATTCACATGTCGCTTTCCTTTCTACTCGCTTCATATCGTTGCCTCCATTGCTTTTCCTGCCAACTCACATATAACAAAATCTTGTTTCAACTTTCCCTGTGATACATTGTACGATGATGAATGCAAACATCCTCATCCACTTGTCATCCACACTCAAACCTCCTATGCTAAAAAATAATAATGCCTCCTCCTTCCCCAACAAGAGAGCATACATGGAAGCCGAAAACAAAAGACTCCTAGAACTGTTGTGCATCTCTTTGTTAGAATCCTTCTGCGTAAACTCCTTCCACACGTACCTCCTGCTCAACTGACCAACCTCTACACATGGACCCAATAAGCCATCACTCTCTCCAAATTGAACTTTCATAGGAGTATGTCTAAGTCTGCACTTGTAGCAATTCTTGTTTGAGTAATTAATGCTATTTAAGGAACACTATGATAACTATCCAATCTAAAAGCAACATTTGCCAACTTTTGTTCATGCAGGGAAAACCTAGAAATACTACTTGCATAGTCTAGATCACACCAAATATTAGAACTCTTCATCCATATTGAGATTGCTTGATCCTACAGGAGTTGTTTGTGCTGCGGATTGGAGGAGTGCTGGCTCCATGCTAGCTTTTCTCAAAGGAGCCTACAGGATGTAGATAAATATCTAGCAAAAACATACGGCTTCAAACACTTCTGTAATGCGGTATAGCATTGCATGGCTTTTCATGGGAAAAAGCTGAGAACACATGCTACTGTGAAAAACAGACTGAAAACGTTAAAAGGTTGTAAGGCAACAGCTTTGAATCTGTAGAAACAATCTCTCAAAAGGTGAACTTGTAGATGGAGGAGGACTGGAAGAAAGTAAGAATTGCAACAGTGAAATCAGAGGGCGTTGAAATTTGAAACGCCTTCTAAATATGTTCCTGAGTTATTGAAGAGTTTCCTGACAATGTCTCACATATGGAGAGTCATGCAGATTCGTATTGTGTGTTGATAAGTGGATTGCCAACAAGCTGAGGACTATTTGCAGTTCCAAACGTAGACTAGAAAGGCTTTAGAAGCCAGAAACTGCTAAAATCTGAACTCATCGCCAAATAAAAATTCCAACGTGAAGATCAAAGAGACTTCATGTTTTCAATGCCAGACAGAACGGATGTACCTGAAAAATATCAACCGAAATTGCTTCTGGATGAAGAGGGACAATGCGCACAGATGCCTGGGCAGACCCTCCCTTGCAAATCCGCCAGAAATTCAGCCTCAGTTCTCACTCATGATCAAAACACAAATGGTTTCAAAATCTATCCAGCAAATACGAAGGCATATAATAAACATGTACTCAAAGAATATATCCCGTAATTTGTGTCCGAACTTGCGCTTGCAATGAAGTAGCATGCAGATTGTTGTGAGAGCGAGAAGATTTGGAGAAAGATTACACAAAAGATGACAAAAGATGGGGATGATCAAGACCAGAAACAGTAGAGAAAGACGAAGGACAGGGAGAGCGCAAGGCGTGTTCGCTCCTTCTTGTGACGTTATATACAATACTCGCGGTTGTCGTTATTATTAGATTAGGGTTAGGTTTTGATTAGGTCAGCTCTAGGGTAACGTTAGGGTGTGTTTAAGCTAGCATTAGGAGATAAACTAGGTTGTAATTAGGTTTATATTAGGTGACCGTTGCCACAACTTGCAAATTCATACTTGAACATAAGGCTGTTTTTGACCCTGCCGTAGGCAAGGGCTTATTGTATTCAGGTTTGGTTTTAACCTGCTTGTGATCTTTTCATTTTCATTTTTCTTTTTTTCAAATATTTATATATAATTTTTGAGACCTTCACAATTTTCCTCTGCTTGACACGTGGTAATTTCTCTATTTTTTTAAAAAAACATAGTTTTTTCATTTCCCAGGATTTCACGAAACTCAAATCATCTTAGAACGTGACAATTTGACGTTTGGAGTGTGAAATTTGAAGTTCTCTAGTGTTTCTCTATCACGTTTGTTTCGATTCTAGATCTCTTCGTTGTCGCTGCATGCATCATCCAGGTGTGGTTGTCTTCTTACAGATAAATCAAATCATTATCTAGAAACTTATATTCAATTAACATCGTTTCATGTACATATTATGGTATTTTTCAACACATACGGTGAAATATGGAAAAGACAACGGAAGACAACCAGCTTCGAAACTTTAGCATGGTTGTCTTCAGGTGAGAGAGATCAAAAGAGAGAGTGTGTGTGTGTGTACTTAGGGTACGTGTTAGAGTGGGTCTTTAAGGATGTGTGTGTGCGTGTGTGTTTGGGCTGAGCTCAGAGCTCAGAAAATCCGGCATGCATGCTCCATCCCACTTGAGTAT
The DNA here is from genome assembly GCA_029204225.1 of Diphasiastrum complanatum. Lineage (NCBI taxonomy): Eukaryota > Viridiplantae > Streptophyta > Lycopodiopsida > Lycopodiales > Lycopodiaceae > Diphasiastrum > Diphasiastrum complanatum. The sequence continues at coordinate 72,314,127 of CM055094.1, read as the reverse complement.
AGATTTGGGATCACTTTGGTTTTGGAGCATGACCAAAATGGGTTAGAATGTATTGTGCATTCTGGACAGTATGTTCTGGAGCATAGTGGTCTAAAACATGTCAAAAACATTTCAAAATGCCCTAAAAATCACTTAAAAGGCAGTACGTACTAAAAAAGGGATGATCTAATTTGTCTGAGCACTACGGATGGAGGATGTAGTTTTGGTCTCATGGATCCAATAACATCGATCTAAAATCTGAAACAATGAGCACTATGTTGATCAACTATTGCTGGTTTGTTAGAAGCATATGTTAGAAGTACACTGAGTCACTGCCTGTGACATGCCAAGCTTAGCCTGGTCCAAGTGTTCATTCCGATTACTGATCATCACCAATTTGATGGCCTCAGGTCGTGAACGATGGTTTTGGTATATAGTATATAAAACTATTTTAGAGAGAGAATGTGTGAGGTGCCGTAAAAAATGTCACGCTTTGCCGGCAAAAAACGTCACCCATTTGCAAAAGGAAAAGCTAAATAGGTTCTAAAAAATGATAAAAAAAACACAGCCTCCAAAAATATATAAACACTTTTTGTGGGTAAGTGCCCATTGCCCGTCATCGACTGGCACAAGATATATATATCTGTGTGTGTGTGTATATGTATGTATGTATATGATTTAACCCAAGCAGGGCCATGTGGCCTCGGCCACTGACCCTTGTTTTTTCATGGGGGGAAGTTCCTGTCCGAGGGCCTTCCACCCTCAGGGCCCACAGAGCGTGGCACAAGCCCGAGTGCAGCCACCTTCTCCTGCATAATGACAAGAGTGAAGTTTCTTTTTTGTGGGTGCTTTCTGGCGAACTTCTTTTTTCACTTATTTTTTGTGTTTGTTTATCTAGAATATTTTTCTTTGTAAAATTCTTTTGTTTTGTCTTCTCGTTTTTCTCGAATTTTTTTACATTTTGCAGAATGTGCATGCACTATGTAGCATTCCATCATTGGTCATCCACATGCACATTATATCATAAATTTCATGTGCTCTACGCCAAACTTTTATTGGATGTCCACATGAAAATTATGACAATAATGCTAAAAAAAAAGGTATGAATCTCAAATTACATCACATTGTGCTTATGGAGGTGGCTCAAAGAATTGAAACAAAATCTAAGCACTTGGCACTACGTGATGAAATATTAGCCATATTATTATCAAAAGCATATTCTAGTGATAATTACCGGCCACATTATAAAAAATAAGAGAGGAAAAGGGAAATTTTTTATATTTTAAGTGATACATGGAAGGTCGATAAATTGCAAAAATCAAAATTCTCATTTTCTTCTCTTTTAGTTAATTTTTACTTTTGTTTTTTTAACTTTTTAAACTACAATACATTTCTTGGTTTTCATTTTCTTATTTCTTTTAGGTGACCTTGAATTGAAACTTTTATTCTTTTTTATCATCCTTTTAATTTGCAATACTTTTATTTTTCATTTGCTAGCATTAATGAAGGGGGGGGGGGATAGTATATTAAGTAATACATGAGAAATTCATACAATTTCCAATGTGATTTCTCCCTTTGCCACAATAGAGATAAGCTATTGTGATGATGCTCTCAAAGCTTACATGTCTCTTCGAGGTAATTTAAAGATGAATAACGCTTTTTCCCTTAATCCTTTTGAATTGCAATTTTTTTCTTCTCATTTTCTTGTATATTCTTAATGAGTAATGGTATAATGGTTTTTTTTTTTATCCTTTTAAATTGCGATTTTTTTTTTCTCATTTTCTTGTATATTCTTAGTGAGTAATGATATTAATTTTCTTTTTTCTTCTAGGCGAGTTTGAGATTAGTTTTTTTTATCTAATGCACACAAAAAGTTGCCCTCATTTGATCTTCTTCTTAGCTCACACCACCCTCCCTAAACCCCTACCAATCTACATACTAAAAGGTTTTATAGCATTAACAAAGGCCTTTTCAAGTTGCACATGTAGTATCTACAAGGTTTGGTGTTAGCAAATTCCAGAGAATCCCCAGATGCCGAGCCAAGATGAAAGAACAGAGCATCTCTCACCCAAGACCGAGGAGGTCTCAAAAGCAGGAGAGCAGGAGAGGCTGAGAGCCAAGCATGAGAGCCGAGGATTACTAGCTAGGATTACAGATTGTTTCCATGTGAGCCTGCATGGTGAATCCCAGAGAAGGAACAACCATGTAGGAGCTAGTAACATTCCTAGGCAATGTAAATAAAGGTAGACCCCTCTTAAATAAATTAGAGTGAGCCACCTTTTGATGGTGACCTCTAGTGGAAGGGCTATTTCCACTTGTAATTTCTAAATTAGTGGAATTGCCACTTAGGCTCCACATGGGCAGCCCTCTTGCTTATTTAAGGGCCCCCCTCTCTTGTGAGGGAGCTTTTATTGTATTGTCATTTCTCTTGTATGAGTGAAGAAGATCCTCCACAATTTATTGGCAATTGAGAAGCTCCTTGTTCATGGCTATTGTATTGAGTGAAATTCCTATGAACATGCTTTGAATTCTTTGTTGTGGTTGTGGATTAAATAGATTTCCGGTTTTCTTTATTGAAATGTGGAATGTAGATGTAGATGTAGATTTCTTGTTTCTTGATTTTGTAACTTTCAGCATCCAAGTAAACTAAATAGGCTGGGATTGTAGATCAAATCTTGCATATTCACTAACAATCATGTCCTTGATTGTTCTTGGGATTCCAAGCATCAAGACTCGGAGGTGTATTTCTTGATTCTTGTGATGCTAGAATGTTGTTAGGTAGTTAGCTTTCTTGATTCTTTTTTTTTGTTCTGTAGATTAATCTTGATGTTGTATTGTTTCCTGATTCCTTAGAGTAGTTTAGTAGACAGATTTGTAGATTGCTCTCTGATTCAGAATGCTAATCTGTTGAGCAAGGATTGATTACATGGCTTGTAAATACATGTAGATGGAGTGAACCACCTAAGAAGAAGTAAACGAAGAAAGAAGTAAACGAAGAAAAAAATAAAAGAAGAAACCGTGTTCATAGGTTCTGGCTGGAATCTGTGAACATTTGGCTCCATTTCCACCACTACACAGACACTTATACTCATAAAACCATTCCGATCTATGCTACCACACCATCTCTCTGAAGTCTCACATACAACATCTTCACAAAGTTCATCACTCTGGTCGCCCGTTTTCGACCGAGTCTTCACGCTCCTTACCTGACCAAGTTCCACGACTCACGTCTGGACCGGACCGCACCTTGTTTCATTGCCCATTGAAACCACACGACCACTCCCGACCAAGTCACTACCACCAATATCTCGACCAAGTCAAGAGTTTAAATCTCATCCGACACTTCTCGATCAGATCTCAACCGAGTAATTTCATTGCAATCTTGACCGAGCCTTTCTGTGAATATCTCGACCGAGCATTTCTGTGAGCATATCGACCTAGCCATTTAGTTGACATCTCGACCGAGAGTCTTCTGTCAAATCTCGACTGAAGACTTTCGTCACGATCTCGACCGAGAGTCTTCTGTCAAATCTTGACCGAAGACTTCCGTCACGACCTCAACCGAGGGTTTTCAGTACCATCTCAACCAAGAGTCTTCTATCAAATCTCGATCAAAGACTTCCATCACGATCTCAACCAAGGGTTTTCCTTCAAATCTCGACTGAACCCTTTTGTCACGATCTCAACTGAGTGCTTTGTTAACAATCTCGACCGAGTGGTTTGAGGATCATCTCAACCGAGTGTTTTGCTGACCATCTCGATCGAGTTTGGGACATCAAATCTCAATCAAAACTCGACCAGATCTTCTCATGTACAATCTCGACTGGATCAGAGTCATAACATCACGACCAGATCCAGACTTCAGAAAATCTCCATTGAATAACGTTGTGCATTCTTGACCGGGGCATTCTTTTCAGATTTCGACCGCGCCCAAACGATCAAATATCGATTGCGACCTTGGCTCAGATCTCGACCACGCCAAAACCTTCAGCTCTCAGCTGCGCCACTCCATTACACTCTTGACCGAGGATGCGGACTCCATCAAGTTTCAATACCATCTCATCTATTAATCATTCAAAATCTCTAACGGGTCTCCATTGCATCTTGATCGAGCCAGCAGTTGCTCAGACTTCGACCTCACCAGCACGCGTGATCGGGTCTTATATTGATTAACTCAACTGAGACTTACCTCCATCACGCACTCGATTATCACCTTCATGTAAACCCTCTTTAAGCATGAAACATGGAAAACATGATGAACTTTACAATCCCGAGGCATGTTAGTTTATAAGCAACATCATTAACCTTTTTAACTATTTTCTAGGGTCCACAATAACGCAGAGATAACTCGTAACACTTCCATGTCTTAAGGGAACTTGAGTCATTTGGAATCAGGAGAAACACCATGTCTCCTTTCTCAAACTCTCTTGGTGTGCTATTCCGATCAGCAAATGTCCACGTGAGCCATCGCATGTTTCACATTTTTCTTGGCTAACTCAAGCATCTGTACCATATGAGCTAGAAAGTCAACCACACTAGGCACTCTATGAGGTATCCCTAAAGTAATTGGACTAACTGTCCTAAAACCATAATTCAACTTGAAAGGACTCATTTTAGTGAAAGCATTATTTTTATCATTGTAACCAAACTCCAACAATGGCAAATTAATATTTCTCCAATTTTTTTTTCTTAACACTTACGTATGCCCTAAGTATGTCCTCCATGGTTTGGCTAATACTCTTTGTTTGACCATTTGTCTTTGGGTGATCAGTACTACTCATTCTCAACCACACCTCAACCTTATCCATTATATAGTTCATAAATGACCCGTAAAATGTGGATCTCTATCAAACACTATGGATGACAGTAACCCATGAAGTATGAATACATTCTATATAGATAGATCAGCTACCCCAGCTGAATCTATCTTGTAATAGGTCGAAATTAAACGAAACATTTTTGTGAGTCTGTCAACCACAACCATTATGGTATCATGTTGAAGCTGCGTAGGAGGCAAGTGTGTAATAACTTTAATTGATACACTCTCCCATCTTCCCTCTAGAATAGGCAAAGGGGATAACTATCTAGGAGCTTTAATCCTTTTGACTTTGTTAACTTGACACTTAAAACAACGTGTCACATAACTATGGACATATTTTTTAATCTTAGACACCAGAAACGACGTCGAATTGACTCACAAGTCTTATCCACACCAGGGTGACCTGTGTTTGGAGAAATACCTGAAGGTATCATGATCAGTGTACACATAAAAGTTGGACCCGTACAAATAATGTCTCCATACCTCTAACACCTGGATTATGGCAAACAACTCTTTCTCATGTTGGGTAATTCTGCTGTGCCGAGGAATGCCATGTAGGATATACAAAAGTATCAAAATAAATAAAACAATATTGTTTATTTGCTTGCCCACCACTCCCAAGGCCTCCCCAACTCCCAATGATCTAACCACAGTGTCTATAGTCACAGTTAAGAACTGGTAACAATTCGCAGTATAACTTGACTAAATTCAAAAATATTCTCTCGATTGGTTACAAAAAGAGCAATATTTTCACTGGATCTAGAATATGACCGCCATCCCCAAATTCGAATCAGAAAAAATTGCAAAATGTTTACATATGCATTCCTTCCACGAGAATGGAAATATGAGCGCCAACTACCTATTGGAATGAAAAAATGAGCGGCATTTCCAAATTTGAATCAAGCATACAAGCATGGAGATTGGATTGATCGTACAAAGTATATAATATAATCAAAGATGAGTATTTTGTTTTGCTTCATAGAATTTGGTCATATTGCTTTGATGCAACTGATTACTCTATTATTTTTTTGATGATGACATTATATCATCTACATGTGGATATCCCTGTTGATTTGGCACCTTTGCAGAGAAGAGGAGGGAAAGGAGTTCAAATATCTGTTGAAGATCGTTCTCGTTACAGGGCAGAAGAAAAGAAAAACGTGGATTTGTGGACAGATGGAACATTATATCCACAAGATCCAAGCACTTTGATACATCCCACATTCTCTTCAAAAACTCATTTAGTTACATGGATATGCAATGGGCATAGTGGATTACTAGGATATTGTGAAAGATTGCAAAACCATGGAAAACAATTTTATATGAATAAAGTTTACTTTTTAGAAGGTGAGTTAATTTGGATATTCTCTTATTGTTAGAATAGAGATTGTCATCTCCAAAAGACGTTAGAAGAAAATGAACAACTTAAAAAAAATAATGAATCATTACTGAAGATAGCAATCAATATCAAATCAAAACTAGAGCAAATGCAATCAGTCTTACAGTCTATTCGTATTGAAAACTTACAATTACTGAAGGATGTGGATTTGGTGAAGAAGAAGGCTGAAAGTAAGAAGCGAAAGTGACAAAGTTGCAAGGATATTCAAACGCTTTCAAAAGGAGGTTATCGAAATAGAAGGATCCGTGCATTCAAGTAAGCATATTCTAAATTTTGTAAGTTTTTCAACGACATTTGGATTTAATTTCAGCTATGGTGATATTTAGTTAACTATCTATTTTTTTTGCAGATCTGCATTAGTAGCTCCTCGGAATATTAAAGTCAATGCTTTACTAGGAATGTCATTGGGCACAATATTGACTTGCAAATCCACTGAGTGTATCATGATGAACAAAAGGATTTCAAATGTAAAGTGTAAAATAGCAGAGTCTTTGATGGTGGACATTCAAAATATTTTAGATAAGACTATAGTTCAAGGTGCTTGTGATTTTGCAGGTACTAGTAGGGAAGCATATGCAACAATATTTAAACTAATTAGAGAAGCTTTTAAGCAAGTTCAAATAAGAAAAGTCCCAATCCCTAGGACATACCACTTGAAGAAAGAGAGGGATACATTAAACATAGGTATGCATAAGATCACTGGAACTCCATTTCACATTGAGGAGGTGTATGAAACTGATGGAAGATTGATATTCTATAATTCATCAAACAATTTATTTGTTGATCTAAATTACTTGCTGAGATACATCGTCACATTCTATGATATAACCTATGAAAAGGTGAATGACAAAATAATCATAGTACTTAAGTTAGATGAGTCAGAAATTGTGAAAGGGCAGAAGATGGAAAGAGTTAGTATAACTCTCATGAATGGTGCTCTATCCCAAACAGAGAACCAAGAAGATTTCAAATTCAGTGTCCAGTCAGAAAATGATATATGGTGGTTGGCAGTGTTTCAGGTAACTAGCCTCATTATTACACTACATTCATTGAATAGTATTAATACATTGTAAACTAAGTATGATTAATTCTTTGATCATGATATATTATCATGATATATTATCAGGTGCTGAAAGACGATAATGATATATTATCATGGATATTCTCAAGGACATCTTATCCTAGGATCATCAAGGATCATATGGATGGAGGATTTCTCAATGTTCCAGGAGTTGGAGACTTTGATGTTGAATGGCACTTAGCAGGTGATTTGAAAACATTGAAATGTATGTATAATGTCTCTCACGGTGCTACATCGAAACACCCTTGTTTGTACTGCATGAAAATGGCAAAAGATGTAACTAGGAGTACAGGAATTACTAGAGAATATGCAGATCCAAATTGGAAGCTTGTGTTGCCTATCCCCTTAAAAAATGTGCATGTTTGCACTCTTCATGCAGAAGTTAGATTAATAGAAAAGATCATTTATCTTCATATAGTTTTTGCTTGGAATACTAAGCCAGCATCATTAGCAAAGAAAGCTATCTCTCGATTAGAAGATGTTTTATCAAAAGCAAGACTCCATAAAGGACATGTCAAAATTCAAAAAGATGAAAAGCTTTCAGGAAAGAATGGGAACATGCCAACTAAGCCAAGCATAGGAGGAGCAAAAGCACGTCGTTTTCTATCAAATCATACTGGTAAGGCTTCTAATATTCAACACTCAGTTTGGACAGATATTATTGCTGCCACTCAGGACTTCGAGAAAGACGGCAAAACCAGAGTACTAAAAGTTGATGTATGGAAAAAGCTTGATAGTATGATTGCTATTTTAAGAAAAGAAAAATAATCTGATATTGATAAGAAAGTTGTCCAAAGGACTTGTGTCGAGTTTGTTAATGCAATATCAAAAGCATGGGGAGACGATCACATCACTCATTACATGGTTAGTATAAAATTTTCAAAATGCTTTTAAATTTTCATATATATTTAGATCTAAACATAAGACTAGCATTATGATTTTGACATATGCAGCACATACTAAGAGGTCATACAACATTTTTTGCAAATACATATGGAAGCTTGAGTGTATGGTCATCACAAGGGATGGAGAAGTCACATTGGCAAGCACGAGCAGCATTTCGTCGAAATACACAACATCGAGGAACCAATGAAAAACGAAACTACATTTGTCGATTGTTTCAGTGGTTCTACCGCAGAGTTCAGATTCGACATATAACAAAGTCCACACAATACAACAAGTTTAGAAAAGCATGCAAGTTCATACAAGAAGAGAAAATTAGATGATTGGTGAGTAGAAGGTCATCATGACATGTTCAGAATTGCTTTGCAAATTTATTGAACAAGAGAGGAGAAATACCCAATGTAAATGTATTGATTGTATTTTACAAAGTGTCAACTATTCATCATCAGATCTTGTATCAGATTCTATGGTAGTATTGTCATGAAGAAATTCTTTGCTAGCGTATGCATCTAATAGATGTGCATTATCCTTATTTCCACTAAGCTCAATATAAGTGGAATACAATGAATAATGGGAGCTCCTTAAAGGAGCATTCCCATCAGTAAAGCCTAAAATGTTCAAAACATAAGATCTTTTGACAAAAATGATCTTATTTGTCTTAACAAGTTTATGTCCTCCTAAATAAAATGATAAAGCTTTAACTGCCATTATAAGACTCTCCCCGACTGGGCTCAGCTTGGAATGAGTAATACAGATCTCACTCTTCAAGAAATGTCAAAGATAGTGGCCCAGTCCACTGTCCCTCTGGAACGAGGATGGGTGTTGTCTGAAATCACCTCATCTCGCAGCAAAATCATCTATTATGAGAGCATCCTGAAATAAGAAATATGCTAGCAAAAACACATTTAGTGATTGAAAACATTCAAATGCAAGGAAGATTAAACACTTACACATTCTTCATCATCAGCAACAACCAGATTGGGATGATCAATATAATGACTACGTACTGAAGTGGAATCATCAGTGAAATGCATTAATGATGGACGAGAGAAGCCCATCTGGGATTGAAATGCCGTGAATTCTTCATCGGATGGTATGCCTCGCCCATACTTAGCTATATTTGATAAAGTCTTATTCAGGCATTCTTCACCGGTCATAAGACGCTCCTCATCATCAAAATCAATACCAACAACAAGGTCATATGTCTCAAAATCTACAAAGTCGGAGAATTAAAAATTTGTGCCGGATAATAAACATAGAACCTCGTCCTGACGATAGTCAAAAAATTTACATAAATCAGCAGTAGTAAGATATACATCGTCATTAATATAATATACAGGCAAATTGAAAAGACATTTTGAATCCTCCATGGATTTGGATTCATCATCAGATGTATTTTGGCCAATGAAAGAATCTCGGAGAACATCAGTATTTAAATCAATGAAGTCACTTTCTTTATCAGGAGTGTCAATAAGAAAGTGACTGATATCCTTAATGGCTGACTGAACAGAGGAGGGTGCAAAAGGAGGGTCAGCAACATGAAACTCATCATCATCTGGGATCTGAACTAAAAGAAAAAGTACGATACCACTCTGATATTCAACCAATCAACATTTCTTGTTGCAATACGGATACATAGAACTACTTTTGAAAAGATCAAACAATTTGGTGAACATTCTATCCAGTCTATGTCTAAAAGCTGGGAAGAAATGAAGAAGATCAGTATAATGCATGTACTGGAGTTGACCTATGGAGAAAACAGGCTTGCTAAGTATATCTCTTAATCTGACATAATATTCATAAAATACATCAGAATTTGGTTGTGCAGTCCTGAAAACATGTAGATATGGCCTGAATAGGCTGTGGAAGTAGTCCAAATTTTCAGTAGTCCCAAATCCACTCAGAAATGAACTCAAGCCTGATTCTCGTGAGGATGATGAGGAAGAGGCCATGGCAGTAGCGTGAATATCGCACTTGTGCGCGCGGGAGAACTGAACCAAAACTAACTATCAAAATGGCGCAGAAGAAGATGGATATGTACGGCAGACAGATACAGAACATCGCACTTGTGCGCGAGTAGGTATACTTGCAAGCAAACGGACAGCAATGAGCGTGCACAAAAGCGATATGTCTCGAATTTCGAGAACGCAAAAGGTAAAAAATTATTCGGTTCTCGTGCCATTTATACTAAATTTTTGCACATGTGGTCAACGAACTGATGACACGTGTCTACTTTCAATTCGACAACAGGTGCAGGCACATTTGGGATGACACCTGCACATGTGTGAAAATTCTATTTCATAATTGATTTCCTGTGTGCTGAATTATTTTGTAGTCACCCCAGCAAAATGATTCATTCAGCTGTGGGTGGTACACATTGTACAATGCCAAGCTGTTTTTTGAGTGGTTCATCCTTCAACAAGATGTTGATATTTCTAAGGTAATAAATTCTGTTTATTCTTATTTTGGAATCATGATTAGTTTTCTATTCAAGTGATGTCATTGGCCATTACTAATACATGAATGTTCTATTTTGCAGTTTACACTTCCTGAGTACACATCAAGCCAGGTGTACAGATTTAGACAAGAAAGTATTCTGAGTATACTGGCTCGGGCAAGGCTTCAACCTCCCGTTATTGATGATGGTGCAAAGGATGATGTAGTTGTACTAAATTAAGATCAGAAAAAATATAGACAGCATAGAACAGAAATACATGTATAGACTTCATAGAAAAATATACATTGATATATCAAATACTGCTCCAGTTTATGAATTTGGGAGCACAAAATACATGTACAGATACCCAACTTGGGCTTTTATTTATTGAATGAAAGGGTGTATACACAGATTTTTACTAAAGTTTATTTGAAACTATTGTTCTCCCACAATGGTGATTGTTGTAGGTAGATCTTTGCAGCACATTATCAGCTCTTGTCTTTTTTGCATATGTGACATGGCAAATATTAGTGAATGTGCAATTGTAAATGATGACATTTTCTATTATTTTGTTCTATTTTGAAATGGCAATAAACATAAAGTACTTACGAGTCTTCCGTTGATGATAAATCTGAAATATGTTGGTAGATTGGTTTGTAATAGCACGAGCTTTGTTATGATAAAATCAAGCTTCCAGTGTTCTTCCAGCTCAACCATAGTCAAATATTCCTCATTGTAGATAATGCTTATCTCCATTCGGTTTGTGTGATCATTTAGTTCAAATTCTTGATCCAGTGGTAGCCATGTACCTTCAATTTTCTTGTATCTCTGGTAGCTAAATGTGAGACTCAGGATTTGCTTTTCGATATGATAACGAAAGATCATTGAGGACTTTTTAATCTTGCATTCTATGTCATTATTTGTTTTACTATCCCAGCCTTGATCCATGAGATCTGACAAAGTCTCATCTGATAAATCCTTGCAAACAAATAAAGTTGGTGTCCTACAAACACTAGCACTCGAGAAAAAATCAACAAATGTATGCAATGAGATAAACCAACTTAGGTGAACAATTTTTGAGCCTGTGCTTATCTTCATAGCATTTTTGATATCAACGAGTAGCTTGCATCTCAAGGATCTAGAAACAATGTTGTCAGGAGTAGGCCACTCATCACTTTAAAAACTAGGCAATGGAATTGCTTCGAGCTTGCCAAAACCTCCATCTGTTTGTGGCGTATATAAAGATTCATAAAAATAGATACCACAATCTGCAAGTTCCTTTGGACTTCTTCCTCTGTATTGTAGCTTTCCAACATCAGAGTGAATCACGTCTAATATTCTTGCAAGTGATTGTGCGGGCTCCCATTCACTTAAGCATGATGGATATAAATTTGAAAGAAAAAAACAATGTTGAAGCATTTAAATCATAATCTGAAGAGCATCAATAAAGGAAATCACCTATGATTGATGTAGAGTGCATATGTTTTGATATACTTACAATTACATTTTTGATGATCACGAGGATTGATATCATGTACTTTGATTTCTGAATGCATATATACATGTTGCACTAAGACTTCTGATATTGATTGACCTCCTGGGGTAGTCTTAAACTCCAAAATTTTTGCTTTCCAATAAGATTTGTAAGTCATTTTTGCTCTTTTCTTTTGTCGAAAATTGCCCTTTGACGATGGATGTAGCAATACCCATGAGTTCTTTGTATATTTTGTTGGCTTCCAGTTATCAGCTTCATCTTTCTCATTGTAGACCAAACCAAGTTCGAAAGGCAGTTTTACTAACATCCTCTTCACGAACTCTAACTTGATGATACCCACTCTCATACCAAGGGAAAAAGGGAGTTCCGAAAAAAAACTGAGAGGAAATGATATGCTTGTGATTCGCCATATCATCTATTAAGAGATTGTCCAGTTAAAGTAAAGATTAAACAAATGCAGACTAGAGAAGTGCCGAACTTAGCTGAGGAAGATGAAGAAGATGTAGAACCTGAAGAAAGATGCATGCAAAACTAGTGTCAAAAGGAATCAATCTAGATGGATGGAATGAAAGGAAAGAGACTAAATGCAAACAGTGCGAAGTTTGTCTTAAAGAAAAAATGAACAAGAAACCATTTGCTAAATCTAGTGAGCATTTTAGCAAAAAAGTGTTTGAGCTTGTTCATACCGATCTTTGTGGACCCATTGAAGTGTTATCATAGGGTCAGCAAAATACTTCATAATGATTACTGATGATTATTCTCGCTATACAGTTGTTAAGACTATAAAACTCAAATCAGAGGCTTTGTCTATTCTTAAAGAATATGTGACTGCATGCAAATCACAAAAGGGACAATTAGCTCTAACATTGAGAACAGATAACAGAGGAGAATATGTCAGTAAGGAATTTGAACTGTTTTGCAAACAAGAAGAAATTAGAAGGCAGTTAACTTGTCCACATAACCCACAACAGAATGGCGTTAGTGAAAGGATGAATCAAACTCTACTAAACAACATGAGGTGCATGTTATATGGTAAAAGCTTGACTAAAGCCTTATCAACAGCTGCATATGCCTATAACTGCTTGCCAGTACAGAAATTAGGATGGAAAACGCCTAATCGGCTCTGGACAAAGTCCAAACTAAAGCTAGTTTTTGGCTGTTTATGCTTTGCATTAGTGGAAGACGTTGCCAAAAGAAAACTTGACCCAAGAGCACGAAGATGCATATTTGTGGGGTACCTTGACAAGCAGAAAGGATATAAAATTTATATCCCAGAAACTAAGAAAGTGACAGTTTCAGGAGATGTAGAATTCTATGAGGACAAAATGTTCTATGAAACAATTTCCTAGAAAAGCCTATCTAGAAATAGAAGCTCAAATAAAGCCAGATGATCCATTACAAGATCAGTTCAAATAATAGAAGCTTAATGTGGAACTGGAAGCTTAAGTGCAGGACAATGCAACAGAACATAATCATGAAGAAGAAAAGAAACCAGACCAAGACAGTTTTCTAGGTGACATTAGAAAATCAACAAGAGTCAAAAGGCCGTCGAAAAAGTATGGAGACATGATATATCTAATGGAAGTGAAATATGATCTCATACTAGAGCCAAAAACCTTGGCAGAAGCGAAGCAGTCCAAGTATTGGCCAAGCTGAAGGAGAGCGATGGAAGAGGAGATTCAGTTCATGGAAGAAAATCAGATATGGGAACTCGTAGACATGCCTGCAAACTCAAAGGTAATTGGAAACAAATGGGTGTACAAAGTAAAACTGAAAGCTGACAAAACAGTTGACATGTCTAATGTCAGGCTTGTGAGAAAGGGGTATAGTCAAATAGAAGAAATAGACTATACTAATGCACCAGTGGTTAAATTACCTCTATAAGAATTATGGTTGCAATTCACTACAAGGAAAGGTGGCAAAAATTGTGAGAAAAAATGGCAAAAATTGCGAAATTTTTTGTAATTTGGCCATTTTTTGCCAAAAAAATTGCGGAAACAATTTTAGCAATGTTTTTGAAATACCTGCAATTTGTTGGCTAAAATTGCAAAAGATATCACCAACCCTAAACCCTAAACCTCGATAGCAAGTTCTTTACCTCAGATAATGGTTGAGCTAAACATGACTATCGTGGCGTCGGATCCTTCTCTAAAATTGCACGCTACATGACATACAAAAAAGATTATGAAATTGTAAGAAAACTTATCTCTATCTCTCTAATGAGGTCCATACTTTTTATAAGGCTTTCACAATTTAGAGTATGAAATCCCATGCATTGTCTTATGTCTCAAAGTACATGTGCAATAATTAGACTCGTAGAAAGAAGTGAGGTTAAATCTCTTTAACTGTAGATAACGGCTGAGCTGAACCCAATTGTTGTAGCATTGGATCCTCCTCTACAGCAACATGATGCATGATCAAAACTGAAATAAGGAATATATCTCATTCTCTGTCTCGTTCTCATTCTCTCTTTGTCTCTCTCCCTCTCCCTCTCTTTATGTAGATAGCTAGGACCATACCAAGTTTCAAAAGAAAGAGATGGAGAGAGAGAGAGAAGAAATGAGAAAGCGAACTAACTTGGGATAAACTTTTCATCATCTTCATCTATATCTATACAGTCTTTCGGAGTTCTTCCATTTCTTCACTTTGTCTCTCTATCTCCTTCCTCATTTCATCTACTTGGGAAGAATACTGCATCTCTTTTCTATAGACACTTAGGCCTCTTACTCTCTTTCATCCCCGACTATTTTCTTCTAAAATCTTCATTACTTTTTCATCGGGGTTTGTTCCTGACATATAATTAATTAAAATCTTCATTCTACACAAAAAAAAAGCATAGCTAATCAAATTGACATGCAAAATCATATATATGTTCATCATTACATTTTATAAAATTAAATGTATTTAAACCATAATTTTAAAAAATATATGTTATTATATCTCATGTTGGGTGTTACCTTCAAAGTCTCAGCCACAAGTCAAGATCCAACTCACCTGCGTTTAGTTTGCCAAAACCTTTGCTAGTATGAGCATCCACATAGATCTTAGCAACAATTGGAGTCCTATTCTTTTCTTGTGCCTAGAATTTGGCACTCAACAATAGAAAAAAATAAATGACCATGAAAAAAGAGGTTTTGCATATCGGAGTATACAAATGCAAGTTTTGTTGTATACACACATACCAGTCTCATATTGATGCCCGCATATCCAGTTCGATCAACATTCGGCATCTTTTGTTGTTTTGATCTGTTGATTTTATTTTGTTGACTCAATTTCTAAGCAAATTATTGTACACACATCAAGCAAATGAATAATAAGTCAGTAGTAAGATAAATAAATCATGCACTAACTAGAGATGACCAAGCATTCAAGTCAAATTTTGGTTTCAAAATACATAGATAAAACAAAAAAGTGGAATACAATTTGGAAAGTTTTGCTTTTTAAGTATTGACATAGAAGCTGCCATCTCTCCTTTTCCATCCACTCAGGACATTTTGGCGTTAAATTTTCTACCTCTACTTTATCAATGTCGTTCTTGAGTCTTTGTCTCAATGAATGAAAACTGGACGAGAATTTGTCCTTGAAGTACTGTGATGAAAACTAGCAATCATATTCTGCCTGTGATATGAAATAAAACTCATCAAACTATCTCTCTCTCTCTCTCTCTCTCTCTCTCTCTCTCTCTCTCTCTCTCTCTCTCTCTCTCTCTCTCTCTCTCTCTCGCATACACACACACACACACACATGATCTATATAAGATTCAAATAAAAGTAGAGTAGTACTAGCAATGCTTGACGAATTGCCTCAATTTGCACCTTTGGTACATCTCTGATTGTTGGATAATGTAGATTCAACTTGGGTTTCATCAACATGAGTATGCATATCTTATCTATCATTACTTTATCGTTGGTGTGCTCAAGGGGATTAAGAAATCGTCTCTTTAAATCATCTATGACCCGCCGCTTCTCAGTGATAGGGACAACCCTCTAGTCTCTAAACATATTCCTATCAAATGCCCCATGACAAAGCTCTCTCATATAAGCTAGGACCTCCTTCCCCTTAACATCCTCAACTATAGCCTCTGACGTATCAATGTCATAGTATAATATTGGATCGGCTCTAGCAGGTGGGGCATTGTAACCAGGTGGTGGTGCATTACGCACGGGTGAGTCATCTTTATATCTAGGCTCCTCGAAATCATCGTTACCTCCACAAGCAAAAAAACAACCACCTAAATGAATCTTACGTGGTGCTGACCTAGCAACACAAGGTGTGGAGGTTTGAGGAGTGGACCTATGTGGTGAGGGCCTTTATGATGGAACATGTGAGCACTAGTGGGGAGCCTCTGAGGACTACCCTGTTGTGAATGTGCACTAGTGGGGAGCCTCTGAGGACTACCCTGTTGTGAGGCCGCTGGAGAGTTTAACATGGACCTATATTGCTGGAAAATAGCATCCATTTGTTCTCTCTGCCTAGTAGATGCACTACTTAACCAGTTCATACACTCTTCATGAGACGGAGACCCAAGAGATGGAGGGTCAGACATCTGCATATTAAAAATGAACTACGATTAAGATAACAATGATGAACATAAAACATAAAATTAACTATAACCACAAACCTAAACATAAACTTTATCCTCTTTTTATTCAATTTCTCTCTGATAATCCTTACCTTTGATCCACTGTTTCTAAATCTTTAATTTAAATCTTTTACCCTAAATCTCTTATATCATGTCCTCATATATATCCTTTCTATAAATCCTTTAATCTAAACTCTAAACGCTAAAGCCCTTTTCAGCTATCTTACTTGTTTTCATGATTTTAAAATGTTTATCTTTATCAAGTTGTAGCATATGATCTGCACATTATTTTAGAAAGTTTCAATTGAAAGAAAATACCCACAAACAAAGCAACAAGATTTTAACAAAACAAAACACCAATATTCCAACAAAACAAAGAAACAAGATTCACAATAATTAATGCTCACCTTGTCTCAAAAAACTTTGTTTCAAAAGCTTTACCCCAAGAAACTTTACTCCAAACTGAGGATATTGTGATAAAAGTGAGAAAAAAGAGTGTTAATGAGAGAGAGAGAGAGAGAGAGAGAGAGAGAGAGAGAGAGAGAGAGAGAGAGAGAGAGAGAGAGAGAGAGACAGAGACAAAGAGAGAGAGGGAGAACAAGCTTTACTCCAAGATTTACTCAAACTACTTTAACTCTAATGAAAGGGAAACAAAAGAGTGTCAATGAGAGAGATAAAAGGATAGAAAGTCATCAAGGTTTTCAAAAAACTTACTTTACTCCAAGCCCTACTCCAAGCTTTACACCGTTTTAAATAGCTTTACTCCTTTTGAGAAGCTTTCTTATGCTCTCTTTGAAAAGGTTTACAAGCTTTTAAATAGCTTTACCTAAAGCTTTTGAAAAGCTTTAACTCTGATGAAAAAAAAAACAAGAGAGTGTTAATGACAGAGAGAAAAGAACATAAACAACAATAAACACAAATGTAACAAAGCAAAACAAGTAAACTTTTGAATGTTGGCTTTGGTGCTTACCTTTGTGTCCAATGCTCAACTTACTGCTCAATCCTTGGCTATGGTGAGAAGGTAAAGAGCTTTGGCTTTGACAAAAGAACATAAACAACAATAAACACAAATGTATCAAAGAAAAACAAGTAAACTTTTGAATGTTGGCTATGGTGCTCACCTTTTTGTCCAATGCTCCACTTTTTCTCCAAGCCCTGGCTAAGGCGAAAAGGCAGAGAGCTTGGCTGTGGCAAAAAAGCATAAGAAGGATCAAGCATCATTAGAAGAGCCATAGAGAGCAACAACACTGCTAGGCGCAAAAATATCCTCCTCTTCGCGCTCAAAAATCGAAAATCGAAATGAAAAGAAACTGCGACGCACCGACAATTCGGCTTTCGGTAATCGACTCTATGGTCGACGCTAACAACGTCGATTACCAGTATTTAGTAGACGCTATGGTCGACGCTAGGTAAAAAAATTGCAGAAATTTTTTTCTACAATTCTTGCCGTGATGGCAAAAATTGCAAAAAAATTATGTAATTTTGTCCGCAATATTTTGCAATTTTCTCCGCAATTTTCCACAATTTTATCTACAATTTTCCACAATTTTATCTACAATTTTGTCCGCAATTTTTTGCAATTTTGTCCGCAATTTGCAACAATCCGCAATTTTGTCCGCAATTCCCGCAATTTTTGCCATGTCTAAAAATTGCGGAATTTTCTTTTGCAATTTTGTCTACGATTCCTACCATGACGGGAGAAATTGCGGAAAATTTTTTGCAATTTTTTCTGCAATTTCAGCCGCAGAAAGTTTTCCGCAATTTCTGCCATGGCCTAAAAATTGCAAAAAAAAAAAATTCGCAATTTTGTATGCAATTTCTAGCACGATGGAAAAAATTGCAGAAAATTTTCTACAGTTTTTTTTGCAACTTTTGTCGCGGAAAGATTTTTCGCAATTTCTGCCATGGCCCAAAAATTGCAAAAATATTTTTTCACAATTTTGTCTGTAAGTTTTTCCACGACGGGAGAAATTGCGCAAAATTTTATTCAACGTTTTCTGCAATTTCTGCCGTGAAAATATTTTTCACAATTTTGGCCACGACCAAAAAATTGCGAAAAATCTTTTCTGCACTTTTTTTCGCAAATTCCGTCATGACGACAAAAATTGCAGAAGTTTTATGCAATTTTTTTCACATTTCTTGCCATGACGGTAGAAATTGCGGACGATTTTCTACATTTTTGCCATAACGGTATAAATTGCGGAATTTTTTCGCAATTTTTTGGCTTTCCGAAATTTCGACCAAAAAAAATTGCAGAAATTTTTTTTCCGCAATTTTTGCCACCTTTTCTTGTAGTGATTGCCACTCAAAAGAATTGGAAAAATTGGCAGTCAGATGTTAAAACAGCTTTTTTGAACGAAATACTTGAAGAAAGCATTTATGTGATACAACCACTTGACTTTCAAACAGGTAACAGTATGTGTTATAAGCCAAAGAAAGCTATTTATGGTTTAAAATAGGGATGCAGACTATGGAATCAGAGATTTGACAAAGCTGTAAAGAAACTTGGGATGAAATTGTGTATGTCTGATGGGAGCATTTATACTCTCATAAAAGGTCAGCATGTTGTCTTACCGGCAGTATATGTAGATGACATACTGATTACAGGAAGCAATGAGTACAATATCAGAAGAATCAAGCAGGCGTTAGCACTAGAATTTAAAGTAAAAGAACTGGGGAAAGTGGCTTATTGCTTGGGGATTGAGATAGATAGAAACATTGTTGCAGGTATTACCATTATGAGCCAATCTAGGTACATCCAGGAGATGCTTATTCTTTATCAGATGACTGAGTTAAAAATCTTGAGTACTCCAGCAGAGAAAGGACACGAGTCGAGCTCTGATATGCCACCTAAAAACCTTGAAGAAGTGGAAGAGATGAAGGACAAACTATTTTGAAATCTCGTTGGTTCTTTAATGTATGCAACTGTGTGCACAAGACCATATATAGCCTTCAATGTTAATAAAGTGAGCCAGTTTGCTAACAACCCAGAAAAAGCACACTAGAAAGCAGCTAATAGAATTCTCGAATACCTCAAGGGCACATCAAATTGGGGTCTTACGTTTTCATCTGATTTTGATGTTAAAATAACAGGTTATGCTGATACAGATTGGGGGGGAGACAGAGACACGAGGAGATCAACTTCAGGATATGTTTTTGTTTGTTCAAATGCTGCCAAAAGCTGGGGATGTTGAAAGCAGAAGAGTATTGCATTATCAACAGTGCAAGCAGAGTATATGGCACTCAGTTATGCTGCCAGACAGGCATTGTGGATACAAAATCTCTTGGCAGAATGAGAAATGAAACAACAAAGATTGGTCATAAAGAATGATAATCATAGCTGGATTTTCGTTTGCAAAAATGGAGGCGAACACAAAAAGAGTAAGCATATTGAATTGCAGTGCAGGTTTGTCAAGGAGCTAGTCGATGATGACAGGCTTGCTGTGGAGTATTGCAGAGCAGAGTCTATGATAGCAGATATGCTTACCAAAGCTCTTCCAAAGGAGCAGCGCTTGAAGCTTACTGAGTTAGCAGGATTCCTTGTGGGGGAATTTGTTAAGGCCATAGATCAATGAACAGTTTTCTGTTAGATTAGTTAGGCGAGAGTAGTTTCAAGGTCAGTTGACATATCAGATGGTTGGTAGTTAGGTAATTAATTTGATTATGTTTAGGCTGGAAATATGCGCGTAATAGGTGCTAGAGTCGTGATAGCTAGTAGATAAATGTGTGATGATGTGGCAGTCTAGACATGCTTCATGCTGAGTAGTGGACAGATGTTGTATGGAGATTACATGTACTAGCAATCATCAATGACATGACTATGTACTGTTTTGGAGTAATGAAGAAGTCCTTTTAGCAGTATAATATACCGTTGTGTGGATTGTGTAGATTTATGCTTGATTATGCTTATTGAATGTGTCCTTTGGTTGCACCATGCATCATTAGTTAATCAATGCATGCTTAAAACACTTAACAATTTCCAACTAGAAAAGTACACCTAGCAAATTTACTTTCTATAATTTCTATCGATGTCTTTGATCGGAATCGAACTCCTGACCTCTAGAAGAGGAAATGTGATTTCCAAAGAGGAGCTCCCATATCATTATAACAGGTTCTCTTACTTGTCATCAGATAAACAGTACAGTATGTACACTACCGTACACGAAGAATTCCTACAGCACCCTCTTCCTACAGTACCGTACTGCCGTCTGTATCAGACTTCAATCATTCTTGTTTAAGTACAAAATTTGTGTTGAAGAAAGAAACTCAGATTTTAAAGATCCATGAAAAATAATGTCTCTCCAACTTTAATCTACCATCTATAATGATCTGTATGTAGGGCACTGTAGCTGGCGTCTCATGATATATAAAATAGCAGAATAAAAAAGACCTCAAATCCATATAGCGCTTGAGGATCAACTATAAGCCAATTATTTCTATCACAAATGGCATAAGAAATACAACTGAATTTTGCCCAGAATTCTAGCTTTATTTATAAGAACATACAAAGGACAAACCTTATAAGGCTAGGAGGCGTTTATGCTGAGTCGAACTTTTTGTTAGCCGGAAACTAAAGAAGCAAAAACATAATTCAAAGCTACTCTTTTCACTGTCACTATGTAATAGGGATATATACTCGAAAGAACTACTCTCAGCGCATTGCTTTTGACCATCAGCCTTAATTAGAACTGGCACGATCGAGCACCAAGTGACAAGTGAGATCACCAACCGCCTTAGCAGAAGCGAGCTAATTTCTTATTATAAGGATAATATGCAAAGCGTGCTATCTTATATTAAGTACAATATCATAATAATAAATCTTCAGACAAAACCGAAGTAACACGGCTGCTTTAGGAATGCACCGTGCACCTCCCCTCCAACTTGCAATTCTACACCTTAGCGACACGGGATAGCGCACACTTATACTCGTAATGCCATGTATGCGATCTTCTGCGTTTATTACACATAGCTGGCCTATGGAACAGATCGGGCTATTATTGAACAAGCAATTCTCCGGACTCCAAATCCGGAGTCCAGATATACACGATACGGGACGTAGATTCTAAAAGCGGACATAGCTCCTGATACCGCTAATGCTGGCCAGCCATTCCGACTCTGCATGTCAGCATGCATCCACGATCGCAGCTGCCACCAGCTGCCTTCAACTAGCTTCCCAAATCCCGAATCGCTGGAATAGGCCTCGAGCCATTACACGGGATTATAAGTGGAATAGGCCTCTTGCAAAATCAAACCTTGAATTGCCAATAACTCGAGCCATTAACTTTTCGGCATGGCTCTGACTTATTGTGGTTCAGCCAGGGACTGCAAAGAAATTATTCTCAAGCGATCGCAATCCTCTACGTCGATTTCGCCAGTTACGTGGGCGTGGGCATGAAAATCACGGGCAGCTATGTAAGGGATGAGTAAGTTTAAATGTGTTTATCACAAAGAACGAACGGGAAGATGGGAAGTCTGGTATGTCTTGAATAGCATCTCAAAAGGTGTCCTTCTATCCAAAATAGCACTCGGCCACCTATTGCACAAGAAATTGGCACACAACAAAGCTTGATCCCAGAATGGCTTATCAAGGTTAGTTCTTAACTTCATGGATTTGGCACTTTCACATAAAGTCTTGTTCTTCCTCTCAGCCACTCCATTTTGTTGTGGGGTCCTTGGTGTTGTATACTCCCTCTTGATCCCATGCTCATCACAAAAAGCCTTTAACTTGGTAGATATGTACTCTCCACCATTGTCACTCTTTAAGCACTTGATCCTTGTGAAAAATTGGTTATCCATTGCATTCTTGAACTTAACAAAGACACCATACACTTCATCTTTGCTCTTTAGTAGATAGATCCAACAAAATCTACTAAAATCATCAATGAAAGTTACATACATCCGAGCTCCACTATTGCTAATTGTAGTAATTCCATGAACATCCAAACGTACAACTTGAAAAGGCTTTGTAGATCTAGATGTAGATCTAGTATAAGGTAGTCTATGTGACTTTGACAAAGCACAAGGCAATTGACTCACACTAAGTAAATTCTTGGTAATAGATGGAATGAACAAAACATCCTCCAAATGAACATTCCAATTTGTCATGAAGACATCACAAAAACATCATCATTTTCATTTTGAACATCCAAACCATCCGCATCAAGAGTAAAATTACCTTGCTTGTCTCTTTGATCTCTCTTCTTCTTGTAGCACTCACCTGCAAAGTGTCCTTTGATGCCACAATAGAAGCACTTTAGCTTTGATCTATCTTTCTTTTTGCCATTTGGAGAAGCCTCATCTTGATCTTGTCTTTTGGACCACTTACTTTTGCTTTTGCCCTTCGTGAACATAGCCTCCTCTTGAAGTGTCGATGTAGATCCACCTCTTGCTTCATTGATCAAGATCTCTTGAAGATCCATCAAACTTGGCAAAGTCTTTTGAATAGAAATACTTTGAACAATATTAGCATGAGCATCCAACAATCCATTAAGAATAACTTGAACAAGCTCTCCTTCCTTAATGCTCTCATCAATGCAAGAGTCAACACTCTAGAAGTAGACTTGGATTCATAAAGCTTCTCATCAATGCAAGCTAACTCATCATTCAATGCTTTCACTCTCAAATTAAAAGTATATGGACTTTCTTCACTCTTTTGCAAACAAGAAAAGATTTTTCTTCTTAGAGTCAACACTCTAGAAGTAGACTTGGATTCATAAATCTTCTTTAATGAATCCCAATCATCCTTTGATGAAGTACTCTTACCAACTTCCTTGAGAAGCTCATTGATAACATTCATCTTTATCATGTGTATAGCCTTTTTGGCCCTCTTGCCATACCTCATTTGATCTTGTTATGCTGCTGGTCTCTCCTCCAAACCTACAACAATATCCAAAACATCATTCATCTCAAGAAGTGATTCCATCCTCACTTTCCAGAATGAATAGTTACTTGAGGTAAGCCTATCATTGGCTTCCAACATGACTCCACTTGATGTAGCCATGTAGCAATGACCAGATCCTCTGTTTCAACATGTTACAATGCACAAAGCACTCCTTTTGACAACAACAAATGTTTGCAAAAGGAAATCACAAAGATATGAAACTACTCGATTCGCTTCAACACATAGAATAGTGAAATTTAGATCATTCTATGATCTATTCTTAATCTAATGACTCTTGCCACTTCCTAAGATTGAAACACACTCAAATTAGGTTCAGTAACCTTACAATGTAGAGATCCAATCAAAATTAGGGTTTTGACAAAATCACAAAAAAATTGATTATTTCAAAATCTACATGCAAGTTGATATGCAATCTTGTAGCTACCACTTAGGCTTTTCCAATGCTCTAAAAATCGGCCAACTTACCTTCACGGTAGTCAGTTTATAGTGTATACAGGTCACCAGCCTCTAAAGTACTTTTGTAATTAGAACGATCTAAGGGGTCCTAAAGCTCGTTGGACTGAGCTTATGCAAGAATTTGATCGTGAGATCCGATATGTCAAGGGCAGCTCTAACCAAGTTGCGGATGCCCGTAGTCGGATTGGTGAACTAATGAACTTTCATTCACCCAAATTTTCACTCATCTATATCTTTCATTGAGAGGGAGGTGGGAATCGGATTCTCATTTTGGTCCCATCTGGAAGATGGTGTAGACAAGAAAAAATGAGAGTGGAATAGGGGTCTCAGGTTCCTAGGAAAGATAAAAAGTTAGTAGAACAATTCTCTATCCGAGGTGGTTTACTATTTCGGAATGGGAAAATTTGTGTACCAGCAGATGATGAGTTAAAGAAGAGGATTCTGTATGAGTGTCATGACATTCCCTGTGTAGGTCATCTGGGTATACACAAGACTTTGGACTTGGTCAAAAGAGAGTTTAATTGGCCAAAACTCAAGCCTGTCGAGTCTTATGTGGTTAAATGTACACCTTGTCAGTTAGCCAAAGCTGAACGCTTGAAGACTAGAGGGATGTTACATCCCCTAGATATCCTTCCGAAATGATGGGAAAATATATCTATGCATTTTGTGGTTGGACTTCCAAAGACCCAACGCCAAAATAATTCTATTTGGGTTGTGGATGGGATTTGGAGATATTGCACTCAACGAACTTATTTTATGTCGGTTTCTTGTTGTGTATTTTGGAAAGCTAAATGTATGCTTACTTCATAGGTAGGCTTTAAAATCCAAATATTGTGATTCGGGTGACGTTTTTTAGGTATGGAAATGTGCATACCCTGATTTGCTACAAAGTTACATTTTACCATTTTTACATGTTGCGTCGATGGTAAACATCTTCAAAAATTTCTCCAACTACCATAGTTATTGGAGTGCTCATGACAACATACAAATGATTTTGTTCTTACTAGAATGATGGTGATAACAAAAGTAAGGCATCCAAATATTCTACAAATTGTGATTGAGTTGTTGAAGAGTGAGGCTAAAATAGTAATCACTTTTCACACAACAATATGGCAACCAAAAATCACTCAAAACAAGGAAAAGAATGCAACCTATCAAGCACCATGTAACTAAAAAAAATGGAATGTAGCAAGAAATAAGCTATGAGCCATTTGTTGCTCTATCATCGGCACCAAACATATCGAGATTATTTTATGGAGAACTCTCGTGTGTCATTGTGGTACAAGTGGCACAGTTTGATCCAATGAGAAGAGTTGAAGATGGGCTCCCACTTCTTACCTTATTGATCTTCACAAATAACAACACTAACAAGTAAAACAAGACATGCTAAGGAAATGTGGAAGCACATAAGAATGAGAATACATTGCATTGGAAAGATCATTTGAACCTACATGAACTTCCGTGATTTCTATATTAATATTTTGAACCTTTGTAGAATCACAACAACTCCGAAATTGACAACAAATTCTGCAGCTGCATCCTCAACTACCCTATTAGGGCGAAAATGCATCACATGTTCCAGCCTCAATTCACCCAAATGGGTTTGAATAGACTGATATTAACTTTGGAACGACGTATGAATTTAGGTAGCTTCCTCGCAATTGTCACTCAACTCACCAGAAAAAAATAAACATCAATCGCAAAGTGCATCCTTAACATAGAGTGTTTTCTTTTAATCTATCCTAAGACTCATAGCTTGGAAGAAAAAATAGGTGATATGAAGTTGTTTGTTTGAGATATGCTAGAGATCTCGTCATGAGAAAAGCATGTCCCGTATCATAAGTGCAACACAACATGGATTCTCATATGAAACAAGTAAAGTGACTTGTGTATCTTGGAACAAACACTAATATCTCTCACAAATGTTATAGTAGACTGGACATATGAAGATAAAGTGCTCCTCAGTCTCCACCTCGCCCAGGGAATAGAACTGGCAAATTCGCTCGCGGGGTACCCTGAAAGCGTCCAATCTCAATCCCAAGCTGATGTGAGGAGACACGAAACAGACCCAATATGGATCTGACACCACGTGATAGTACAGAATGCAAATAGTGTGGTAGAATTGGGATCCCTGACATATCTATTTTCATAAAGTGGTACTTGATAGAAGTTTAGTTTGTCCCCCAAGTGACCCTGTCAAGCTCGGTCAAGATAGCTCTGTAGATGACCCGATGAATGTAATAATGGGTACTTGAGGGAAGGTGGTACAAACTCTAAATCCGTAAACTGCTTGGTGCCAGTCAAGCACAAGAAACTGAATGCTCATGTTCCACCCCACTGTAGGATGCAATCCAGATACCCTCCGTGCCCTAGCTTGTGGCCTAAAACAAGCAAGATCCGACCTCCAATCCTAATTGTCTCCCATACCACCGTGAGAGCTCTTAGCCTTCTCCTACCTCTAGCCAGCTGTCATCCTGGCTATGCACATGCGCAGTACCATCCACCTTCTCCTAGGTATATTGATTGAATGGTAAGTGAGATTTCCTCCCCTTCTATACCTCGAAGGTAGAAGTCCCCATGCCAATCACATATTTTACTGATTATGACAAGTGGCATGCATGCGGTCCACGAGTCATTGGTCAAGTCAATAGGCCTAGTCCAATGTTCGGTTTCAAGTTAAGTGTGGGACAGGTTCTTAACATTCCCTCCTCCTTCAAAGACTTTTCTTCTAAGAAAGGAAATTTGGGAATCTTAGTCTAAGGTCTTGCTCTATTTCTCAAGTGTCCTTGTCCTTGAAACTACCTTTCCAACGAACCAAGAACTTAGTCACCTCATGGTTTTTGAGCCCATGTTGACGTACATCAACAATGGCCTGAGGTTTAGAAGGTACAAAGGTTGACAGATCCTCTATTTGCACTAGGTCGTCCTACTGTATTAAATTATCCTTTTCCATCGAGTCATTCCTCAAAAAACTAACATCGAAAACTGGATGTACTTTGATTCCTTGAGGAAGATCTAGTTGATAGGTATTCCATTGAGTTTCCTTACAATACGGAGGGGCCCACTGTAATGAGGGGAAAGCTTAGGACATTTTCCAGCCCTCAGTACCTTCAAGCCTTTTGGGACTTTAGGATACACCAAATCTCCTTTCGCAAAGACCCGAGGTTGTCGCTTTTGATTGGCATAAAAATGGGCTCTATCCTAAGTCGTTTTTATGCTATCGTGGGCGACTAGTAGCATATCTTGCAAAAAATCCACCACTACTTTTACCTTGAGACCTTTGAGGCCAACGGAGATAGGTGCATACGGCTAAAGCCATACATTCGAATGAATGGACTAAAATTCATACCTGAGTGATTTGCATTGTAAATGCAAACTCAACCATTGGGAGGTAACTTTCCCAATCCTACTGTAGTCTGAAACATATGCATGAAGCATATCTTCCACAAACTGGTTTGTCCATTCATTCAGTTTGACCATCCGACTCTTGATGATATGAAGAGCCTAGACTTAAAGTGGTCTCCAATTTCTGAAAGACCGCTTGCCAAAATGTGACAGTGAACATTGAATCCCGATCACTAACAATATCATTCAGCAAACCATACACCCTGAACAACTTTTCCATGAAAAGCTAAGGAAGTTCATAAGCTTTGACAGACATTTTGGTTAGAATGAACTGTGCCATTTTGGTTTAGCCTATCAACTACGACCCAAATAGCATCATTCTTCCCTATCCGAGGTAGCCCAACCACAAAATCCATGGAAATACTTTCGCACTTTCTTTTGGGAATCTCCACAGGAAGTAACAAGCTAGCCACCTTAAGTCTTTCAACTTTATTTACTTGGCATTGTCTGCACTTGCGGACATAACGCTCCACTTGATCCTTAAGTTTTGGCTAGTAAAAGTTCCTCTGAAAAAGAACAAGTGCCTTGTGTGCTTGGAGGTAGGGACCGTGGGACGAAATTGAAGGCCTGCTAAAGTTAATGAAGCAACAATAAACATGTTTTCTCCTCTGCTGAGCTTTCTCAATGATGGCTCTGAGAACACCACCATGTCTCCGATAATCATTGTCAACCCATACACTTAATCATCTCTCTCAACTCTCACCAAGACACATCTTCATAGCTAGAGATACATCTTGGCTATGTGCATGCTCATACCATCCATAAATTAGTGAGTAGATTGAATAAATAGTGATTCAACTCCTACGGAGGAATTTTTTGAAGAATTTTCTTTTTTTCTTTATTTGTATATTATGTAGTGATTATGCTTTCTCTAGCATTTTCTCAAAAGCAATGATCATATTATTGATATTCACAACATTCAGAGTAAAATATATTTATAGCCAACCGCATAGGCTCTAAGAAGCATAGAACAAAATGTTGTAGAGAGAGACATGAAGATTTTAAAGTTTATAAAATCTCAACAATCTTCAAGCTTATGACCATGCAATCAAAAAGTATACTAATATGAAAAGTTGAAACTTTAGGAAATTGGAGTGCAAAAACAATCAAGCTAGGCCAGTAAAGACTAAAAGTGTTTATAAAGGCAGGCCCCTACCATGACAAAAGCACATTTGGTTAAAGTAGAAAGCCCAATTGGCAGCCTACGAGTATAAGCCCAAGAGGATTTATTCCGCAGAGATTACAAGATTACACTTAGAATCATAATTTGTTTCAAACATCAAGTTGAGCTTTGTAACTTGTAACTTGGGCATAAGTCCCACAAGTAAAGTGCACAAAATGTTCCTAGTAATTCTCTATTAAAGAGACCGTCATGTACTCAATGATTTGATTCATTAGTGAAAGGACTACAAGTTATTATATGTGAATGCTTTGCTCATGCATGAGGGGCATCCACATGCACAGTGCATGTGAGAGGAGTGAATGGCCTCCTGGAGGTTGGGCGCTGGTCCTATATGGTGGCATGTGGATGTAAAGCCAGGTACAGATAGTGGGTGGAGATCCAGAGTCACTATTCAATCGTGTTGGTACTCTTTCCATTTGGGATAGTGGGTGGAGATCCAGATCACTCTTCAATCGTGTTGGTACTCTTTCCATTTGATGTTGCCATTTTTCGATTCCAAATAGCTTACCCGTTGTTGTTCATGCAGTCACTGTTTTAGCCAGCCTAGTTCATAGATCAAAAATTTCTCCATAGGTTGGAAAGGAGTGTTGACTACTTACATCTTTCTGCAGACATGATTCCTCCTCTGTTTTAAGGGTAACACTCTTGCGTACCAATTCTGAATTAAAGAGTTTTGGTCGATTTAACATGAGTGATTTGTCTGATTGAGGTGACATCTGCTGCTTGTTACCTTCAAATTGTATATTATTGGAGTCACTTTTAGTTCGAATGATTTGAACATTGTAAGAGATTAATGAACCTCCTTCATGGTATCTTTCTGCAAGAAAATCAGCATTCTGGAACAAAGGTCTTTCCAATCTAGAGAATTCAGGATCCCTTTCAGAAGGATTTTTCTGACTATCATTAAATTTCTCAGCCAGTCCAAATTTTAGTGGCAAAACCTTGGAATTTTTTGAGGCTGCAATTCGAGAACTATGCTGTTGAAAGGCCTCATGTACAGTCAAGGCAAATGAGCTTCTGAAACCAACAGAACAGGGACTACATACCGAGATTTCAGTCGTTTCCACGTTTGAACTTGCCACTGTGCCGATGATACTTTGCAACTCTGCACTCTTTTGGTTGCAATGTTCAGCCAGGTGTATTTCTGTTGCTTTTGGATTCATCAGTACTGTTGAACAACAATAGCACCATGCTGACAAATTACGTGCTTGCTCTTTCCATCTCATCCATTCCCTATTACGCTCAGGAGACGGTTCCGGATAACTCTTTCCCTTTAACCCAGAAAAACTTTTACTAGCTGAAGAAAAAAAGCGGTGTCGATCATCCATTAGATGTAAAGTAAAACACTGCCAGCTCTTACACCATATCAAGCATGGCTGACAAGAATATCCTTGCTTTAACTGGATAACATCACCGTTTCTCCTGCTCAAATATTCATTGTGAAATTGTACATTAGTCTGATGTTTGGATGTAAACAAATGCCTCCCAAGGTCCATGATATGCAGAAAATCCTTTTTACAGGCATAACAGGATGACATCCGTAAATTCTGGATGTGCATTGTGGCCACCAAGTGATTGACAAATTCGTCCAAGCTCTCAAAAATTTTCTCACACAGGCTGCAAAAGGGCTCAAAGTTTGGGCTGACAACATCCAATGAAGATCCAGAAAGCTGCCGTAAAAGTGAACTTAGCCCTGGACAATTCGGTGTGACCCCTTCTTCTTTCTGCCCACAGGTTGTCAAGTGCAGTTCCCAGCCAACCACTTCAGTAAATTGAAGACAACAAGGATCACAAACGAACTTAGCATTGTAGGGTCGTGTACTTCTGATACCCTTGGTCACCTTCTCTTTATGTTCCTGCTTTTGAACATGAGCATTGGTTTCCTCTGGGTTGGAAAGCTCTTCATTGCATGCAAAGCAATATCCAAGAAGGCCAAATTGCTTCAAATAAGCTCTCAGTTTTTTTAAATGGGCACCACTGACATTGTGATATGCAAGTTGCAAGCCACCATTCAACTGCAATTCACACATCTTACAGAGATCCACTGTGCTTGTTTGGGGCCCCTGCGAACACATTGACATCCTTTCAAAAGTCATATTAAGAAGGGACCATTTTGCGTAAGGAACTAAGAGTTAAGAACAGAGAATTTTCCAGCATTGAGCTAGAACTTTGAGCACAATTCTGGCATCGTAAAAATGTTTTAAATGCTTCAACTGCAGTAAGAGCATGTACTCAAAAAGAAGACAATGCATAAGCCTTTCCGTATCTGTCTGCAATCATTCTTCAATTTCTCCGTGTACATAAAATGCCTCCATAGCCCCAACTAGCACATCCATGTGTCCTTGTGACACTAGTAGTACCAGTAATCTCAGTACTAAACACTCCTGGAGCAAGTGATTCCTCAATCACCTACCCCCAATCTGATTTCCAGGGCTACTAAATTTTCGTAGAAACCACGATGCCTAAATCATCTCCATCTAAAATCTACTACTAATAACTACTAGATGCTCTTGGAAAATAAGACTCCACAACCGCCTTTGTGTCTCTTGTTCCTGCCTGGGTTTGTGGTCTAAGTTCTAACGTACCCTCCTTAGCAGTGTAATCACGTTCTCAACTAGGTTACTTCTTTCCTAATAAACATTCAAAATGTATTAACCTCTGATAGCTCCAACTTGCAACCGCATGATAGATTCAGTATGCCTATCATGGGCTACACTTTGGGAGATATCCTGGTGCACTTCCTGGTTCGTAACAACTCTGCCATCTGTATAACTCACCAGATCACCATATCTCCTACTCTTATCTCCTGATCTGTACAAACCTCACATATATAACTCTCTACTTTGATGAAGCGTAGGAAAGATATTGTCGATAAAGCTCTAGCCTCTACTGCAACTGAGTCATAAATTCTGAAACACCAAGTACAATGTACAGAACTCTTATGATTGTTGGGCTAGCTGGCCTTAACAGTAGTTCAACTCTATTCAACACTCTCAATGGACACATGTTTCTTGTCATCATGAGCAACACTTGGTAGAGCTATACCAAAGATATGCACAAAACACCTCTCTCTCTCTCTCTCTCTCTTTCTCTCTCTCCCTCTCTCTTTTGCAGCCATCGCCGGCTTCTTGCTAGCCAGCGTTGATCGTTGCCATGTCATCACCTGCCGATCGCTGACATGCCATCCTGATCGCTGCCATGCCATCGCTGAGAACCAGATGAATGATTCCGCTTGAAAACTAAGCTTTGCGCACATTTCAGGAAGGAAGTCTATCACCTTAACCAGATTCGCACTTGATCAAAATCGATGGTGTTGCTCCAGCATTTGCTCAGAATCGCTGGTCATTATTCCAGCAGAGATTTAGCATAGATGGAAGCCAGAAAACGGGGCAGGGTCCACTTCTGACCATCGCTGTTTTCTGTGACAAGGCCTCTGCTATTTTTACCTGACTCACTCGCATTTTTTAAAAGTCAATCAACCTTCGCTATGGCTCCACGTAAGCGTGGGGGAGTTAACCCCCCCCACTCTCCACCCCGCCCTGCTAACACCCCTGCTTCCATCGATGGGGGACAGACCTCCATCGCACCATTTCAAGCAGGTCTGTTATGGCCATTGCCAAATACAGGGATACAGGTGACTCGCTAGTCCCTAGGGGACCCGACCGGGTGACACTCAGCCCCGTAGTGTAGTTCCGGATAATAAGGAACGAGGATCTAAAGGGCTTGGTCTATATCCATAGGGAGTGTCACTAAGTAGAAGGCACCCTTAATTACTAAGGGTGAGTCCCTAGAAAGTTAGGTAGGACCCATGTGCCCACATGTACAATATGCATGAGGAGCATCCACATGCACCGTGGTAACTGTGCATGTGAGAGGAGTGCATGGCCTCTTGGAGGTTGGGCGCTGGTCCTATATGGTGGCCTGTGGATGTAGAGCCAGGTACATGATAGTGGGTGGAGATCCAAAGTCACTCTTCAATTGTGTTGGTCCTTTGTCCATTCTTCCTAATAGTGGTATCAGAGCAGCGTGGATCCTCTTGTGGGTCATCGATTTGCCTCCTACTAGCACTGCCTTGTTGTCCTCCTTCCAGCGCTACCTTCTTCCTCCCTCAGCACCAACAAAAAACATGCTTTGATTACGGATTTTTGGAGATACAAGCAAAGTGGTGGGCACTCAGACTTGCAGCATCGGTGCAGGGAAACGTATCCATCACAAGCAATCATCAGAGTTTGAGGCTGATCTGATTTTCTGAGGGCGCCAGGACCTGATTTTTTAAAGCTGATAGTTGGGTATCCATTCGTGATCAGAATTGGATCAGAATTTGAGGATAGGATTTGCAGACTACTCGCTGGAGGATGCAATGGATTTCACCCTGAAATCTGTTATATTTTTCAAGATATTCACGTTTCAAGTCAGATTTTTTATTTTCTAACCAGAATTGACCTTCTGGAGTTGAAGAAGCTACAAATCCAAACAATGGCAGATTTTCCAGAAGTTGGACTTGGACAAACTAAATATAGTAGGGCTCTCTAGGAGGTACAGATCCCTTGTTGATTGGTGACCAGAATTAGCGTTGGTGATTATCCGAAGTTTGATTAAAATTTCTGATTTTTCCAAAAAACGTCGAGAATTGCCAAAGGGCGCTGGGCTATGGGGCATTTCAAAGATTTCGGTGGCCCCAAGGGGGTCGGAATCATCGAACATATCCATGAAGAACTGTGTGTTGGGTGAGGTTGCTTCGGTGTGCGGAGGTGAGGTGGCCTGGGCAGCTGTGATGGGAATGGTAGGCCCAATGGTCACAGACTGTCCTTGTATGGGAGCAGAGGCGAGGGAAACATCAGAGGCGAGGGGAATGAGAAGTTCAGTGCAAACAACAACAGGGGGTGGAAGCGCAGCTGACGAGGTATGCCTAGTGCGATGTCGTGACGCGGAAGGCGAGTCAGGAATTACGATCTCACATGTGTGGACGACGACGACTATGAGAACTTGAGGCCTGATGAGATGATTCTGTCGGTGCTTCTTCGTAAATCGAAAGCACAGAATCCAGGTGGAAGCCATGGATTCTGTTTTCTAGGTGAGAAGCGGCTAAGAGGGACAATAAAGAGCCAACGGCGAACTGCTGCTTAGTATTGGCCTTAATAGTTTGCTTGAGCTCACCAGAAACAGTCTTGAACCAGTTATATGGTTCAAGAGGGGCTTTGGCCATATAGTCACTCTATTTCGTGTATCTCTTGGCCTTGTGCTGTGTCTCTTGATTGTTAGAATAAAATATGTTTTGTGATGCGTAGTCGAGTGTCTGGGATCCCGTAAGAGCTTCCGCACAAAAAGAAAAATCAAAGACAGAAAATTGTTCGCGAATCAGAACAGAGAAGACGAACACGAAACGAAAAAGCTTTCGCGACAACTCTCGCAAAAAGTGAAAATTTCACTGTTTGCAAGGGTTCAAAACCACTAATTTGGCTTGATCTTCACCAAAACTCAGTACTAACTTTCGCGGGCTTCTTCACTAATGGAAATTGACATTCTGGATTAATTGAAATGGTCTATGAGAGTTCTCTCTTGAAGGATTTGCTGGATCTTCACTTTTTAGTGACTTTTTGACACTTAAATCCGTATAAAATGCAAAGTGCGTTTCCATGAGGTAGTGATGAAATTTTCGAACATAAAAAATCATGGCTAGCACTTCACGTTCTGTTGTTGAATAATTCTTCTCTGAATCTGTAAGCTGTCTGCTTGAAATTGTATAGGATAATCCTTCTTATAGTCACCTGGCTGCGTCAAAACTGATCCAATGGCGTATTTTGAGGCATCCGTATGAACATGAGACTCTAATGTCCAATCTGGAGAACGCGGTATTGGTGCTGAAGATAATGCTTTTTTTAATTTTTCAAAGGCTTCTAACGCCTCTACTGTCCAAATAGAAACAATAGTTAGTTTGTATATAGGTTGTGCTAAATCTGCAAAGAAGATAATAAAAATTCGATAGTAGTTCGCATGACCCATAAACACATAAACTCCTCGAATTGTTGTTGGCGGTGGCAATTCCACAATAACTTTGATCTTAGAATAATCGGTGGCAATACCATGTCTTGATATCACATGTCCAAACACAACTCCGTGAGAAACCCATATCTGGCATTTTTCTGGATTTAGAGAAATCTGATATTTGCGGCATCTTTAAAATACTTTCTCCAATCGATCCAGGTGGTCTGTATCTATACTATGAACTCCCAAGTCGTCCAAGTAAATTTCAAGGAATTTTTGCAGATAATCTTTAAAGGCAAATTGCATTACCCTTTGGAATGAACTTGGTGCATTACAGAGTCCAAACGACATTACTTTTTAAGCATAGGTGCCCCATTCTGTTGCAAAAGCAGTTTTGTGGCAATCGGCAGGTGCAATCTTAACCTGGTTGTAACCACTATATCCATCCAGGAAACTATAAGCTTCCGCTCCAGCAAGGCGATCCAAAATGCTTTCAGTAAAAGGTAACATAAAGTGATCCTTCCGTGTCACTTTATTCAATGCTTTGAGATTCACACAGATTCGCAATTTCCCATTTTTCTGAAGAACAATGACAATCGGTGAAATCCATTCGGTATGCTCGATCTCATAAATGAAATCGACGTCAAGCAATCTCTGAAGTTCTTTCTTTATCGGATCTGCCACATTAGGATTACAGCGATAGAACTTTGTAACCTTTGGTACTGCATCAGGTACTAAAGGTATGGTATGTTCAATCACTGATGTCGGAATAACTTCAAATCTTGAATTGTCCATACAAAGCAATCTTGATACTTAATAAGTAACAAACGAAGTGCTTCAGGAGTAAGTCCCACTTGTACAATCATTTCCGATTCTCTTGGTTCGGCAAGATTCACCTCTAATTTATTTAAGAGGGGTCTACCTTTATTTACATTGCCTAGGAATGTTACTAGCTCCTACATGGTCGTTTCTTCTCTGGGATTTACCATGTAGACTCACATGGAAACAATCTGTAATCCTAGCTAGTAATCCTCGGCTCTCATGCTCGGCTCATAGCTTCTCTTGCTCTCATCCTTCTGAGACCTCGTCGGTCTTGGGTGAGAGATACTCTATTCTTTCAGCTTGGCTTGGCATCTGGGGATTCTTTGGAATCTGCTAACACCAAACCTTGTAGATACTACACGTGCAACTTGAAAAGGCCTTTGTTAATGCTATAAAAACTTTTAGTATGTATATTGGCAGAGGTTTAGGGAGGGTGGTGTGACCTAAGAAGAAGATCA
This sequence comes from Diphasiastrum complanatum, assembly GCA_029204225.1. Classification (NCBI taxonomy): domain Eukaryota; kingdom Viridiplantae; phylum Streptophyta; class Lycopodiopsida; order Lycopodiales; family Lycopodiaceae; genus Diphasiastrum; species Diphasiastrum complanatum. The sequence continues at coordinate 72,278,222 of CM055094.1, read as the reverse complement.
AAGTTCAAGATTGAGGGCAACTTTTTGTGTGCATTAGATAACAAAAATAATTTCAAACTCGCCTAGAAGAAAAAAGAGGATTAAGGGAAAAAGCGTTATTCATCTTTAAATTACCTCGAAGAGACATGTAAGCTTTAAGAGCATCATCACAATAGCTTATCTCTATTGTGGCAAAGGGAGAAATCACGTTGGAAATTGTATGAATTTCTCATGTATTACTTAATATACTATTCCCCCACCACCCCCCCCCCCCCCCCCCCCCCCCCCCCCTTTTCATTTACACTATCAAATGAAAGATAAAAGTATTGCAAATTAAAAGGATGATAAAAAAGAATAAAAGTTTCTATGTTTTGAGAATAAAAGATCTTCATGGAGAGCTTGCTTTTGTTGATGTCACAATCAACCAAGATGAGCTAGTACAAGTCATTCTTAATGGCTTAAAAGAAGACTATGATAATCTTGTTCAATCCTTTGCTATGAAGGAGGAGTTGCCCAATTTGGAGACTCTTCAAGGAATTTTTATTTCTGAAGAAGCAAGGCAAAGTTACAAACTTTCAAGGATGAACAAACTCGAGCATATTGAAAAAGACAAAGCTCTCTTTGTCAAGGACAAGCATAAAGGGAAGAGCAAGAATCAATATTCTCAAGCCTTCACCAAAGACAAAGATAAAGATAGATCGGAAGATGACTCAACTCATCCTTCTACTTCCAAGACCAAGCAGAAGAAAGTAAAGTGTTTCTTTTGTGGAAAAAAGGGGCATTATGCCTCTAATTGCTTCAAAAAGAAAAATCAACTCAAACAAGAAAATCTCTCTAACGAGAAAGAAGAAGACTCTATAGTAAGTGAAGGAGAAGGATCCCTCATGGTGTCAAGCTTTTCTTCAACACCCTTCAAGAAGGATGGAGCATGGTACATCTACAGTGGTGCTTCATCACATATGTGTTGTTCTAAGAAGTCCTTCGATCTATTTGTACCTTATGAAGGATTCAAAAGATCTATATATATAGCAAATGATCATGAGTGCTCTATTGAAGGAATTGGAAATATTCCTTTAAAACTTGCTTCTTCTAAAGTTCTACCACTTTCCAATGTTCTTTTTGTTCCTAAGCTTACAAATAACTTGATAAGTGTTGGAAAATTGCTTGATTGTGGTTGTGATGTGAAATTCAATGTCAATACTTGCATTATTAACAAAGGTGATGAGATCCTAGCTCATGGATCTAGATATGGTGGCATCTTCAAGTTAAATCCTTATGAAAATGCAATTTTTTGTGAAATTGCTTTTATTTCTAAGGAGGAGTTATGGCATAGGAGATTTGGACATCCCAATTTCAAATATATGCTTTCTATGATCAAGGATGATAAGGCTATTGGCCTACCAAGATCACTTTCCAAAAATATCAAGCCATGTGAGACTTGTGCCATTGCAAAATCACATAGAAAGCCATATCAAAAGTCTTCCATCAAGACTACTCATCGATTGCAATTAATACACTCGGATGTTCATTTTTCTTCCTCAAAAAGTATTGGTGGTGCTACATGTTTTGTTACCTTCATTGATGATTTCACAAGATATACTTGGTTATACCTTCTTTCTTCAAAAGCTATGGCATTTGATTACTTCATAGTTTTCAAAACTTATGTCGAGAAACAATTTTCTTATAAAGTTAAAGCTTTGAGATGTGATGGAAGAGGTGAATACATCTCCAATAAATTCCATGATTATTGTGAGCTTGAAGGGATCAAGAGAGAATTTTTTTGTGCTTATTCCCCATCTCGAAATGGGGTTGCCAAAAGGAAAAATAGATCTTATGTGAATGTGTTAAAGCAATTCGAATTGAAGCTTCCTTGCCTATTGAATTTTTGGGAGAAGCAATAAATTGTGCAAATTATTTGTGCAATAGACTACCTCACAATACTCTTGTAAGATGATCACCATATGAAGTCTTATTCAAGAAGAAGCCTAAGGTTGATCACCTTAGAGTTTTCGGATGTACTTGCTTTGTACATATCCCCTTGGAAACAAGGAGAAAAGATGATCCAAATTCAAGCAAAGGGATCATGGCTGGGTATTCATCCAACAAGATGACATACAGAATTTATGTTCCTTCTACCTCAATTACAACTGAGGGTAGAGATGTTATATTCCATGAAAACCAGAAATACATCTTTGATGAGGCCGAGATCAAAGAATCACAAAAAGGTTCTCCTATTGTCTCTCTTGAAGATTATCGTGGAGGGATGGGGCCGAGAATTGAGGAGGAGTCACCTAGAAGATCACTAAGAGAAAGATCCGAGCCTAAGAGGCTCTCATATGGTGAAAAAGACAAACAAATGGATCTTGATTCCACTAGTTATGCATATTTTGTCTCACATGAGGAGCCAAAGGATGTTCAAGAGGCACTCAACTCACAATATGGTTTTTAGCCATGAAGCAGGAATATGATGCATTGATCACCAACAAAACATGGGAGCTTGTGGATCTTCCATCCAACAAGCACACTATTGGTTGAAAAATGGGTTTTTCTAGTCAAATATAATCAAGATGGCACAATCAACAAATATAAGACAAGACTTTGTGCAAAGGGCTTTGCCCAAATTCATGGACTTGATTATGAAGAGACCTTTGCACCTATTGCAAAGATAGTGTCAATAAGAATTATCATATCCATTGCTTGTTTTTTCAAATGGAAGGTGTTCCAATTAGATGTCTCAAATGCTTTTTTAAATGGATATCTAGAAGAAGAAATCTACATGGAACAACCTCAAGGATTCATCAAAGATGAGTCCCAAGTTTGCTTGCTCTTCAAAAGTCTTTATGGACTAAAGCAAGCACCAAGATCGTGGTATGCTCGACTTAACTCTTTTCTTATCTCACTAGGGTTCATTCTTAGTGACTATGATCCTTCCATGTATATCAAGTTTAGGCCTAGAGATTGACTTTCATAATGATAAAGCTTTTATTTGTCAATCCATGTATGCTCTTTCAATGTTGAAGAAATCTAATATGTGATTGTAAGAGTATTGATATTCCAATAGAGCAAATTGTGAAAGATCCTAATAAAGGTGATGAAAGATCCTTCGTGGACATCACTCTTTTTAGGAGTCTTATAGGCTCCTTAATTTGGCTTACCATAACTAGGCCTAATATAAGTTTTAGTGCTCATCAGTTAAGCCAAGCTATGCAAAATCCTACAATTCATCATTGGAAAATGGCCAAAAGGGTACTTAGGTACATATGATTATGGATTGTTGTACAAAAGTGACGACCTTTCTATGATTGGATATTTTGACTCGGATTTTGCTAGTGATAAATTGGATCGGAAATCTACAAGTGCATATGTAATATACCTTGGAGGAAATTTAATATCTTGGCTTTCCAAGAAAGCAAGATACCATATCTCTCTCATCTTGTGAAGCTGAATATAAAGCACTTACTACTACAACAAAGGCAGTACTTTGGATCAAGAGGTTGCTTTTGGAGCTAAAGACTATCAAGGAAGATGATATACCTTTGATCATGTGTGACAATATTTCAGCACAAGCCCTTGCCAACAACCCAATATTTCATGCAAAATGCAAACACATCGAAATTGCACATCACTTTGTGAGAGTAAAACTCATTGGAGGGGAAATCTATTTGGAGCACATTGACACATCATCATGTATTAAAAATTTTCTCACCAAACCTTTGAGCAAAAATTCCTTCATCAAGCATAGAGCCAATCTTGGATTAATTCCATGATCCATATTCATGTCAACATAGATTATTTTTTAGGAGTGTTGAAATAGAAAAATCATCTATCTTGACTTTTGGTTGTGATAAGGTTTTTTGTACATGTATGTAATGTTTCATATTGCAAATGCCAAATTTGGCCTAGAGAAAATTTGAGCTACATGGACTATATGAAGTCTAGTTGGTCAAGTACAACATGCATATAGATTGTAGGCATAGATATGCCAAATATGAGCTTGTAGAAACTCGAGTCATATCACATCCAAAGATTGTAAGTGTTCCAAAGTGACATGCAAGGCATGCACAAAGTGTAATGGACACATGCATAGTGATTTGGACAATTCTAGTTTAGAAATTGCCACATGGTAAAAGTAGGTAGATAGATATGCATGTAAAGTGACATATGTCATTAGTTTGTTAGTTTTCACTTTATGATGTGGAAGAATCCATTCACCATAAATGTATGAGAGTTCTCTCACAATTTTTGATGATGAACCAAGCATTGGAGCCATTTCTTGTCAATTTGGATCTATTACCTTGTATGCTTGAATTTTGCACTCTCTCTCTAACTCGAGGAGGAGGCTATGCTAATGCATTAATTTCTTTGTACTTTCCCCATTTGAAAGTGAAAGTAACCATTCTTTGATTACTAGTATGCTAGATTGTGTTTTAGTCATAAATTCTTGATCTAGATCTTGATATTCAATTTAGAATCAATTTATGTGCTAAACACGAAGCTTAATACGATCATCCACACTTGCAATTGGTTTTCCCACACATGTGAACCTGATGGATTTCAACAACCAGTGCATATCCAGTACATATTATTGTAGATTTTGTTCATTGAATCTAGAGGATGAAAAGGTCCTATTGAGGCTGCTATCAACTGTGAGATAATCTGCATTAAGCTGCTTTTAATATGTGCTTAATCCATGATCACCTAATGTACGAACATAATTACCTTCACATAATCAATAAACCTTTGAAAATGAATAGGTTATAGAGACAAATTGAGTTAAGGCTCCTCCTGGTCTTCTAAGGTGTAGTTGAACATCCATTTTAGCATTTCATGATCAGCACCCAAAGAGTATGAGTAGGTCTCAGGCCCAGGCGTATAACCATACTAGCATTATGCATTTATAGAACCAGTAGGCCAGATTTCTATAATTTCTCTGGAGGCAATAGCCCCCAAATGAAGGTTGACTTGAAAGAGCAAAGCCAATCAAGTGAAGGCCCTAATTCTTGATATGTATGTGAGGGAAAGTACATGTGAGCATCTTGTCAATTAACCTAAATCTAGAAAATGTAGGAGGTTTGCAATATGCACTGCTAAAGCTAAACATAGTCAGCAGGAACCAGCTCGTTAAATGAATCAATAGCTAGTAAAACCTTGTTGCTCGATTGCAGCATAATACTTGCAAACAAAGGATCTAAACTAGCCACTTCAAAAGCATGATTTATGCAAAACCAAATCATATTTGTAAGAAAAAAGCTTCACATCAGATAGAATAATAATTTGCTTATCTAGTGTTGTTGGGCATTGATAAGGGTGTTGAAAGCATACTTTCAATCCAAGAATGACCTATGTAAGCGTGGCACAATACAACAAAGCTTCTTTTTAAAAAACTACCTTCTCCAAAGGCATTAGTAATTTAGAATGTTATGCACACCTAACAAAGGCTCTTTTGCCATTTTTTTAGACATGTAGAGTAAGTGTTGTAAAGCTACCTTTACAAGCTTTACTTCCGGCGCCATCGGCGCCAGCTATGTCCCCGGCGCCAGCAGCGCCCCTGCTGCTCCCGGCGCCAATGGCGCCGGCGCCGCTCTCGGCGCCACTGTGACCAGAATCCAGCCGGCGCCAAGTTCCTATGGCTGAAAATCTTTGATCGGTTCTAGCGAAGTCCAGAGAGCTCAGATCGATGTGCAATCACCTCACACGATCTAGGCATGATTAAAGGAAGCCTGGGGAACAATAAAATCTAGAGAGAGAAAATGACTTTCTAGAAAGAGAAAATCCTAGAGAGAGAAAAACGTGCTTTACCAGCTTGGGTAGAGTGCTTGGTATGAGGGGGGGTGCCGAATCACACCAATACTATAGGGGAGTGCGGGTTGCGACTCAGGGCGAGCTCCAACCAAGTCTCAGCCTCCCTTGCTGGAATGTTGTCATGGCTCTCGCCTTGGCATGCTAGCGCCCCGGAGACTAGGGTCGGTCACACACTTGAAATGTAACCTTCTCAGATTTATCAATAAAGTGGGATTTTCCTCAAACTGACTCTGATTACCTTCTGGGTTTCAGTGTTCGGTAAAAGCGCCAGTTGTAAGGCCGCTTTCAAAATTTTTAACTTGGCACATAGCTGAGGGTCGTATCCCGGGACGCCAGCGGTATGCCGTCGGGACCATTCGGTCCGTGGCGCCAGCGGTATGCTGTCGGGACCATTTGGTCCAAGAACTGGTTGTTTCCATATCTGTCGCGGCTTGTGGTTCTGAGTGTTCCTTGCATGAACGTGAATGGGTTAAGCTCTTGGGGAACGGGCTCTAACCTGTCGGCTGAGTTGGATGGCTTGCTTGGGTGGATGTTACCTGTTTATGGCTGTCCAGTCTGGCATGGCGCCAGGTTGGCTTCCAGCGCTCGTGACGAAGCTTTCAGTTGGTTAAGTCTGATGTAAGTCAGACCGCTTGCTTGGAATGGATGTTACTCGTTTGTAACAAAGCTTTCAGTTGGTTAAGTCTGATGTAAGTCAGACCGCTTGCTTGGAATGGATGTTACTCGTTTGTAACGAAGCTTCGAGTTGGTTAAGTTTGATGTATGTCGGGCGGCTTGCTTGGAGGGAAGTCACCCACGTCGGGACCCCCGATCTGGCATGGCGCCAGGTTGGATCTCAATGTTGGTCCTCGGAACTTCAAGTTGGTTAAGTCTGATCGTTGTTGGCGAGTTGGCTGCTTGTATGTCAAGTGGGTTCGGATGGCAAGAGTTGAAGGCTGGGAAGCTAAGTCGTGGTTCCCAGCTCCCTTTGGGATGCCTGCGCTACATGTGGTATCAGAGCCGACTGGCCGGTCAGCTATGCGGATCTCACGGAAATGGCCACGGTTTGGGGTTCATCAAGACAACTGTTGTGCAAGGTGCTGCCCACAGTGTAAGCACGGGTGCGTCCACGGTCGGGGTGGTCGGCAGAACGGGGGACTTGATGAGTCAAGGTGCTGCCCTTGAGGTGTAAGCACGGTCAGTTCTCGCGGTTCGGGCCTGGCGTTGTCTGCACGTAGGACGGATGAGGCAAAGTGCTGCCTAGGGAGGTGAAAGCACGGTCTGTACCTTGTGGGGTGCGGGGCGACATATTCGAACTGTACGGGTTAACCATTGATACAGAGATGCTGCTCGAATTCGGGTGTAAAGCACGGGTGGTTAGCTGCCGGTGCGGGATAGCTGCCGATCGTTTAGCTATAAGGGCTATCGACCAAAAAGTGGTGGGGCGTGACTGAGGCAATGTGCTGCTTAATGGTGAAAGCACGGATGGTTGGAGGGGTGTCCTATGTGGGCTGATTCCGTGATTGATTTGTATGGGCGCGGCTAGGCAAAGGTCCGTTGGCAGGACCATCTCAAAGGGGGACCTTGTCTTTGTTACTTGTTAGTAAACCTGCCTAAGTGTCTTACTTGTACGTATTCGTGGTGAGTCTTAGTACTCGTGCTTTGCCTGGTTTGCATGATTGCTTGTGATACAAGGAGCTGATGGCTCGAGAAGGAACCTTTTCTTTTGAAGGCTGATACCATCAAACAAAGAGGACTACAGAATCTGTGCGGCGGATTTGCAGTTCAAGTACTCGCACGTGAACGACAACGAAATGACTCAATGTTTGCAAAGGATGGATGACTAGCCTGTTTCTTGGGTTAGTTTCATTTGCGACAACGCCCACCAGACGCAAGCAGGAAGTCAAAAGTTGGAAAGGGCCATTTCAGGGGAGATCTTCTATAGCAGTTGGTCTTCATTTTGGGACGGCCACCTTCGGAACTGAAACTCACTGAGCATGGGTGATATCCAGTATCAGTTGGGTTTTTCCTCAAAGGGGAAAAGACTAGGATCCTCTTCAGAGATTGGCAACAAGTTGGATCGAGCCATAATCCTAGCAGATGGGAAGCAAAGTGTTGGAAAGGCTTTTGTCCGAAGAACTCTACTCTAAAGTCCGATCAGCTGATTTATTAAGTGGAGGGGAACTATCACACACACCTCTCTCTTGGGGCAAATTTTGAATTAAAGTTGATCAAAATGGGGGCAAATTCAAGGTGACCTAGCCATACTCACACGAGGAGACTGGCGAACTTTGGACCTAATAAGTTGACAAGTTTCTGTTGTGGAAAGGAAAGTTTGTTATAGGCTTTCTCTGGACCAGCAATGATGAGGAAACATATGAGTACGCTGGCTTGTGTTACGCGTAAGGCAGCTGATCAATGAAGGAACTGAGAAAGTTGAGTCTTGCATGAGAGACTTGGTATTTCGAACGGACGCTAAGGGACAGTTCGCGTTGAGATCGGATTAGTGCAAACTCTGGGTGCATGTTTCTGATTCAAAGAGAGCTACTTGAAGCCAAGCTCGATGTACACTTCTTGTTTTGACTGTGAGGCAACTAACCAGTGATGGAATTGTGAAAGTCAAGTTTTGCGCGACGGACATGGTGCTTCAAACAAACGCGAAGAGATAGTTCGGATGCGGATCAAACTGGTGCGACCTTTTGGCTTTCCACGAGGTCAATGGTTACATTTGGGCTGATTCAAAGAGCTACTTCAAGCTAAGTGAGAGGTGCATTGCGGAGTACTCAATCTTTGCCTACCTTAAAGAGCCAAGATGGAAAAGTATCAAGATCAGGCTTGGACAAGGAGAGAAATCAAGGTGCAGAAGCAACAAGGCACGGAGTGGACCATAAAGTGGGCAATCAAACGATAAATCCTTCGGCTCAGGGAGCCTTGATACCTGTGCGGAACTGAACAAATCTGGAGCTCAGGGAGCTCAACATTAAGTGCATCAAGGACAAATCAGGAGCTCAAAGGAGTTCCAAAGTCGAAAGTCAGAAGCGACAGGGGCGAGCATTTCAAAGAAAGGCCTCTGTCACCAGTTAATAAGGTTCTCGGGTTTTACGAAAGCGATATCAAATCTACGCTTTTCCCAGACAAAGATATATTTTCAAGTTATGTAATTTTTCAGTACAAAGAGCTGAGCCTCCGACTTGTGGTGTGCCAGCTTCAATGTTAATAAAAAGTGGCCAGTAAATTGAGTACTGTGCCAAGTAGCTTAAATGTATAGTTATTTTAATTGGGAGACACCTTTACTTTAATCTGACATCTGATGAGGACATCAGATTTTATAAAGGTGGGGTGGATGTTGTAAAGCTACCTTTACAAGCTTTACTTCCGGCGCCATCGGCGCCAGCTATGTCCCCGGCGCCAGCAGCGCCCCTGCTGCTCCCGGCGCCAATGGCGCCGGCGCCGCTCCCGGCGCCACTGTGACCAGAATCCAGCCGGCGCCAAGTTCCTATGGCTGAAAATCTTTGATCGGTTCTAGCGAAGTCCAGAGAGCTCAGATCGATGTGCAATCACCTCACACGATCTAGGCATGATTAAAGGAAGCCTGGGGAACAATAAAATCTAGAGAGAGAAAATGACTTTCTAGAAAGAGAAAATCCTAGAGAGAGAAAAACGTGCTTTACCAGCTTGGGTAGAGTGCTTGGTATGAGGGGGGGTGCCGAATCACACCAATACTATAGGGGAGTGCGGGTTGCGACTCAGGGCGAGCTCCAACCAAGTCTCAGCCTCCCTTGCTGGAATGTTGTCATGGCTCTCGCCTTGGCATGCTAGCGCCCCGGAGACTAGGGTCGGTCACACACTTGAAATGTAACCTTCTCAGATTTATCAATAAAGTGGGATTTTCCTCAAACTGACTCTGATTACCTTCTGGGTTTCAGTGTTCGGTAAAAGCGCCAGTTGTAAGGCCGCTTTCAAAATTTTTAACTTGGCACATAGCTGAGGGTCGTATCCCGGGACGCCAGCGGTATGCCGTCGGGACCATTCGGTCCGTGGCGCCAGCGGTATGCTGTCGGGACCATTTGGTCCAAGAACTGGTTGTTTCCATATCTGTCGCGGCTTGTGGTTCTGAGTGTTCCTTGCATGAACGTGAATGGGTTAAGCTCTTGGGGAACGGGCTCTAACCTGTCGGCTGAGTTGGATGGCTTGCTTGGGTGGATGTTACCTGTTTATGGCTGTCCAGTCTGGCGTGGCGCCAGGTTGGCTTCCAGCGCTCGTGACGAAGCTTTCAGTTGGTTAAGTCTGATGTAAGTCAGACCGCTTGCTTGGAATGGATGTTACTTGTTTGTAACAAAGCTTTCAGTTGGTTAAGTCTGATGTAAGTCAGACCGCTTGCTTGGAATGGATGTTACTCGTTTGTAACGAAGCTTCGAGTTGGTTAAGTTTGATGTATGTCGGGCGGCTTGCTTGGAGGGAAGTCACCCACGTCGGGACCCCCGATCTGGCATGGCGCCAGGTTGGATCTCAATGTTGGTCCTCGGAACTTCAAGTTGGTTAAGTCTGATCGTTGTTGGCGAGTTGGCTGCTTGTATGTCAAGTGGGTTCGGATGGCAAGAGTTGAAGGCTGGGAAGCTAAGTCGTGGTTCCCGGCTCCCTTTGGGATGCCTGCGCTACAGTAAGTAGTGCATGGTGTAATGACTATGTGCATGTTGAAAGTATCAATTGTAACTTCAAATAAGCTTAGTAGTGTACGAGGGTTTTTCATGGCATATGCACAAGCATTTGATAGGCTATTAGTACTTACAAAAACTCATCCTCCTAAGCTTCGAGATTCCAATTTCTAGTTACCAAAATCATTTTATTGCCTACATGCATTCACAGTTGTTAGGCCCATTTTGGCCATTACAATGTACTTGTAAATTGGGGTTCTTAATTCAAATGTAATGAACTTCTATTGAGAATGTATTTACAATGGAAATGTATTTACATAGTTAGGTCACTAAGTTAGGAGATGTTGTTGTAGAATGATTACGGAGTTAAAGTGGTAGGTTGTTAAGGTTAAGTTATATTCAACGAGAAGCTGAACAGATCGTAAGCAACTGCAAGGTTGATGATTGCAATCTCCATGCGGTGTTTACGAGAAGTTGAACCAACCAATTGTGGTCGTTAAGAAGTTCATTGCGGTCATTACGAAGTTCTGCGATACCTAATTGGGGTATTCTGGCAGGAGGATAAAAAGGGAACTTGTAGCCAATGGGGCCAGTCTTGATTTTACACTGTATATCCAGCAAATATAGCTTTCCTTAGATGGATCTTCCTTGGTCATCGTCAAGAGTAATGTTGACATAGCATGTGCATCCGAAAGTTTTAAAAAACTTGATCCTCAGCCTCCTCAAAAGGTGTCTTTCCATCCAAAATAGCACTCGGTCGTTACGTATGAGTCACTTGTGGGGCCAGTAAGCCTCTTATTGATGTCTACTTTTCAATGTGGTTTAATTTGAATCATCATTGTTGTTTAAATTTGAAATGGTCGTGAATTGGGACTACATAAGAATTATGGTTGCAATTGCCACTCAAAGTAATTGGAAAATTTGGCAGTCAGATGTTAAAACAACTTTTTTGAACAAATACTTGAAGAAAGCATTTATATGATACAAGCACCTGACTTTGAAATAGATAACAGTATGTGTTGTAAGCCAAAGAAAGCTATTTATGGTTTAAAATAGGGATGCAGACTATGGAATCAGAGATTTGACAAAGCTGTAAAGAAACTTGGGATGAAATTATGTATGTCTGATGGGAGGATTTATACTCTCATAAAAGGTCAGCATGTTGTCTTACTGGCAGTATATGTAGATGACATACTGATTACAGGAAACGATGAGTACAATATCAGAAGAATCAAGCAGGCGTTAGCACTAGAATTTAAAGTAAAGACCTGGGGGAAGTGGTTTATTGCTTGGGGATTGAGATAGAAAGAAACATTGCTACAGGTATTACCATTATGAGCCAATCTAGGTACATCTAGGAGATGCTTATTCGTTATCGGATGACTGAGTTAAAAATCTTGAGTACTCCAGCAGAGAAAGGACACAAGTTGAGCTTTGATATGGCACCAAAAAACCTTGAAGAAGTGGAAGAGATGAAGGGCAAACCATTTTGAAATCTTGTAGGTTCTTTAATGTATTCAACTGTGTGCACAAGACCATATATAGCCTTCAGTGTTAATTAAGTGAGCCAGTTTGCTAACAACCCAGGAAAAGCACACTGGAAAGCAGCTAAAAGAATTCTCGAATACCTCAAGGGCACATCAAATTGGGGTCTTACTTCATTTGATTTTGATGTTAAAATAGCAGGTTATGCTGATGCAGATTGGGGAGGAGACAGAGACACGAGGAGATGAACTTCAAGATAAGTTTTTGTTTGTTCAAATGCTGCCAAAAGTTGGGGATGTTCAAAGTAGAAGAGTGTTGCATTATCAACAATGCAAGCAGAGTATATGGCACTCAATTATGCTGCTAGAGAAGCATTGTGGGTACAAAATCTCTTGGCAGAATGAGAAATGAAACAACAAAGATTGGTCATAAAGAATGATAATCAGAGCTTTCGTTTGCAAAAATGGAGGAAAACACAAAAAGAGTAAGCATATTGAATTGTAGTACAAGTTTGTCAAGGAGCTAGTCAATGATGACAGGCTTGCTGTGGAGTATTGCGGAACAGAGTCTATGATAGTAGATATGCTTACCAAAGCTCTTCCAAAGGAGCAGCACCTGAAGCTTACCGAGTTAGCAGGATTGAAAAATGTTCCTTGAGGGGGAATTTGTTAAGGCCATAGATCAATGAACAATTTTTCTGTTAGATTAGTTCGGCGAGAGTAGTTTCAAGGTTAGTTGACATATTAGATGGTTGGTAGTTAGGTAATTAATTTGATTATGTTTAGGCTAGAAATATGCGAGTAGTAGGTGCTAGAATCGTGATAGCTAGTAGATAAATGTGTGATGATGTGGCAGTCTAGACATGCTTCATGCTGAGTAGTGGACATATGTTGTATGGAGATTACATGTACTAGCGATCATCAATGAAGTGACTATGTACTGTTTTGGAGTAATGAAGAAGTCCTTTTACTAGTATAATATTCCATTGTGTGGATTGTGTAGATTGATGCTTGATTATGCTTATTGTATGTGTCCTTTGGTTGCATCATGCACCATTAGTTAATCAATGCATGCCTAAAACACGTAACAGTTTCCAACTAGAAAAGTACACCTAGCAAATTTACTTTCTATAATTTCTATCGATGTCTTTGATCGGAATCGAACTCCTGACCTCTAGAAGAGGAAAGGAGCACAACATGAATGTGATTTCCAAAGAGAAGCTCTCATATCATTATAGCAGGTTCTCTTACTTGTCATCAGATAAACAGTACAGTACATACACTACCGTACACGAAGAGTTCCTACAGTACCGTACTGCCATCTGTATCAGACTTCAATCATTCTTGTTTAAGTACAAAATTTGTGTTTAAGAAAGAAACTCAGATTTTAAAGATCCATGAAAACTTATGTCTCTCCAACTTTAATCTACCATATGTAATGATTTGTATGTAGGGCACTGTAGCTGGCAGCTCATGATATATAAATAGCAGAATAAAAAAGACCTCAAATCCATATAGCGCTTGAGAATCAACTATAAGCCAATTATTTCCATCACATATGGCATAAGAAATACAACTGAATTTTGCCCAGAATTCTAGCTTTATTTATAAGAACCTACAAAGGACACACCTTGTAAGGCTTGGAGGCGTTTATGCTGAGTCAAACTTTTCGTTAGCCGGAAACTAAAGAAGCAAAAACCTAATTCAAAGGTACTCTTTTCACTGTCATTGTGTAATAGGGATATATACTCGAAAGAACTACTCTCAGCACATTGCTTTTGACCATCAGCCTTAATTAGAGCTGGCACGATCGAGCACCAAGTGACAAGTGAGATCACCAACCGCCTAAGCAAAAGAGCACTAATTTCTTATTATAAGGATAATATGTAAAGCGTGCTATGTTATTATATCACAATAATAAATCTTCAGACAAAACCGAACTAACACAACTGCATTAGGAAGGCGCCGTGCACCTCCGCTCCAACTTTCTACATCTTACCGACACAGGATAGCGCACACTTATACTCGTAATGCCATGTATGCGATCTTCTGTGTTTATTACACATAGCTGGCCTATGGAACAGATATGGCTATTATTGAACAAGCAATTCTCTGGACTCCAAATCTGGAGTCCAAATATACACGATATGGGACGTAGATTCTAAAAGCGGGCATAGTTCCTGATATGGCTAATGCTGGCCAGCCATTCCGATGTCTGCATGTCAGCATGCATCCACAATCGCAGCTGCCACCGGCTGCCTTCAACTAGCTTCCCAAATCCCGAATCGCTGCAGTAGGCCTCGAGCCATTACACGAGATTATAAGTGGAATAAGCCTCCTGCAAAATGAAACCTTGAATTGCCAATAACTCGAGCCATTAACTTACACGGGCCCACAACTATCATCAAATAGGAATAATGAGCGGCGTGTTTGCTTCACATTATTATTATTATTATTATTATTATTATTATTAGTAGTAGTAGTAGTGTTCTCTTCCAATGACCATTATTTCATGAACTCTTTTGATTTTTTTTTATGAACTCTTTAGATTTTCTCAAGGATGACCCTCAATACATGCCACATGCCGATTATACATTATTTTATGATCTCAAAAAACCTGCAAGTTTTGAAACATGCTGATTTTTGACAAAAGTTGCCGATTCCATTTTTGAATTTTGTCAAGCTTTCCCGAACACGAATAACGAATAACAAGTGGCGTGTTTGCTTCACATAAGTCACACAAATATTCGCTTACAAAAGCATTCAGGAATTGATAGCTCTTTTTTTTCTTCTCATATAACAACAACAACGCCATAGCACATTTGCTACTACTATAAATAATAGCATTGTATGAGTTTGCGGGGGGTTCTCTCTCTCGCTCGTTTTCTCTCTATCTCGCTTGGTCTCTCTCTCTCTCTCTCTCTCTCTCTCTCTCTCTCTCTCTCTCTCATATGTTTGCTTCCACGCGAGCTCCGATTTTCATACTTGATATCACACATAGCAATATGTCGTGCTGCTTCATCGTAAGTTTCAACTGCAAAGAAATTATTCTCAGGCGACCGCAATCCTCTACGTCGATTTCGCCGGTTACGTGGGCGTGAAAATCACGGGCAACTATGTAAGGGATGAGTGAGTGTAAAGGTGTTTATCACAGAGAACAAACGGGAAAATGGGAAGTCTGGTATGGAAAGAAAATATGTTCCGCTGGATTACATGAATTCTTTCCAAAATGATTAATGTTAAAAATCGATGATATTTGTAAAGCAATTTACATCTAGAGTCTATTAGAACGAAAGTGATCTCTAGCTATGACTTGGGTAATTTGATTCAGGATTCGTAAGATCTAGCGGCTTTATTTTCTCTACAAAGCTACTTACATACGTTTGAAATGCAACCAGTTTATATGGTTTTCCATTTTCCAATAACAGGATAAAACAAGGCGACGCACCTTTTGGAGCATTCACTAACTCAAAACAACTCTTCCTTGGTACGATTTTTGTGACAATGAACTGTAAAGCTTAAGATTATTGTAGGTGCTAACTGGTATGCGTGCTGGCTCTATGGGCCTCCCGAATGTCTTCTGGACTATGGACTGATACAACCTCATTAAAAAACAAGCCCTTGAGGATGCTCGGAAATGATTTATTCTTGATGGTAATGAGCGCCATATTGCTTTGCAGGTGCCTATGGTTGTGAGATAGCAGCAGCCAGGTTTGTATAAGGTGGTGGCGGTGGTTAACTGGTTCTCAGTGACTTTATGATTTATGACACCATTCTAAAGATGTGTTCCAATACCTGCAGATGAAAAGAAGACTAGTGGTCACGGTACAAAAAGGTTGGAGATTTCAAGGCACATACATGTTATTATGCAGTGGTGACAAATATTCAAAATTTCCTTCTGCCTTGTTTTCAAAAGATAATTTCCAATGGTTCTGTGGCTTCAAAAAATGTTCCTGATTCTCATTTTCTACAGACAACTTTTGCTTCCGAGCTCCAATCAGAGACGAATCTTTAGGAGATGCGAAACAAATCGTTTTCACTAAAGGTAGTGATGATACGCATTGTGCTTTTTATCTCAAGATTTATAGAAAGCAATATGTCATTAATAGTTGCTAAAATCTAATCATGTATGTTTATTTGAGCTAAATTTCTAGTTGTTTGTTTCCAGTACGAACAAATTGTTTTTATCTCCTTAACAATGTGCTGAAAATTCATATGTTTTTCTAGCTACATCCAACAAAGCAATAGTAGTACAAGAAGAACACAAATACGCTTATAGGGACCTATTTGGACCGGTAGAAGATGTTGAGAATGATGTTCCAGCCACAAAAAAACTCAAGTTCTCCGATCTACACGAACTTGTAAATATTTCATTGGAAAAGCTGGAGATGGTGAGAATTTTAAAAATCCCTTCTAGCCTAAAAGTATTGATGCCTAAGATATTAGCCACTTCAATCCATCCTTTATGAATTGTAATCATGTTTCTAGGCCAGATATGTCTAATCAAATTGCTTTCTTATTATTCAAGAAGAATCCAATATGATTGCTTTCAAATGAAAATGTTGCAGGAAAAGTAAGCTCTACTTTATGATAGCTCTCAGCATCAATAGGGTCCGAAGCACTAACACCTTACATTCAACAGAACATACAAAACATTATCTGTATAAATTGAATGTACTACATGCCTACGAAATGTTAGATTTTTTGTAGAAGCTTGGCATATCAGACCTTGTTATCAAATGCTCATAGCTCTTCAAATAGTGATGTTTATTCTGCTTCGAGGTAATTGTGAGAAACTTGTTATCAAATTCTCATAGCTCTTCAAATAGTTATATTTGTGTTTTTTTGCTTCGATTCTAGGTAATTGTGAAAAATGGTGAGAATTACGGAGCATGGTGATTCCATAAGGTTTAAGGAGTAATATTAAGCACTTAGAATGGATGACTCCTATTGTGCATGTATGAAAGCTAATTAGTCAGAGAGAGAGAGAGAGAGAGAGAGATTCACATAATGAGCCAGTTAAATTTAGTAGACATTTCAGATACCTATGATTTTGTTAATATACACACACACATACACAAATAAATATGTAAATATATATACAGACACAAAAGTGCAAACACACACAGTGTACACACACACACATTCACACACATTTTACAAAGACACACATTCAATTGTACTACCAAGGATTGAATGCAGAAAGAAAAGAGGTGAATGCTAATTAAACATTCCAAACCTAGGAAGGGATGTAACCCTTGATTTCTTCTTGTTAAAGGGTGCAAGGCTCTAATTTCCCCTTGATAGGATTAACCTATAAAGCATAGGGAGAGAATATGAGGTGGCATTCAGAACTAGGATACAACCATAAGGTTTGTCATGATTATTTATAATTATACCTATCTTTTGTTCTTTTCGACATAGATGTAATGGATGTTTTTTTCAACACACATCTGATGGTTGTTTGTATTTTTTTGTTTTTTGGCTTTGACTATAAGGTTTGGCACATGAAATTTGTGTAATTAGAGCTTAAGATTGTCACATTCCAAGATGATTTGAGATTTGTGAAGTCCTGGGAAATGAAAAAACAGAGAAATTACCACGTGTCAAGCAGAGGAAAATCGTGAAGGTCTCAAAAATAATATATAAATATTTGAAAAAAAGAAAAATGAAAATGAAAAGATCACAAGCAGGTTAAAACCAAACACATAGGGGCAAAAACAAATTGGTTAAAATAGCTTTATGTTCAAGTATGAATTTGCAAGCTGTGGTAACGGTAACCTAATATAAACCTAATTACAACCTAGTTTACCTCCTAATGCTAGCTTAAACACACCCTAATGTTACCCTAGAGCTGACCTAATGAAAACCTAAACTTAACCTAATAATAACGACAACCGCGAGTATTGTATATAACGTTGTACCTATTCGCAATTCACAAGAAGGATCGAACACGCATTGCGCTCTCTCTGTCCTTCGTCTTTCTTCACTGTTTCTGGTCTTGATCATCCCCATCTTTTGTCATCTTTTGTGTAATCTTTCTCCAAATCTTCTCGCTCTCACAACAATCTGCATGCTACTTCATTGCAAGCGCAAGTTCGGACACAAATTTCGTTTACGGGATATATTCTTTGAGTGCATGTTTATTATATGCCTTCGTAATTGCTGGATAGATTTTGAAACCATTTGTGTTTCGATCATGAATTCTTAAGGAATCTAACCTTATCGTTCTGAATCTTTCATGATCATCACAGTATGCGGTTGCAGAATTCGTGAAGTGGAGTGAGAACTGAGGCTGAATTTCTGGCGGATTTGCAAGGGAGGGTCTGCCCAGGCATCTGTGCGCATTGTCCCTCTTCATCCAGAAGCAATTTCAGTTGATATTTTTCAGGTACGTTCTGTCTAGCATTGAAAACATAAAGTCTCTTTGATCTTCACGTTGGAATTTTTCTTTGGCGATGAGTTCAAATTTTAGCAGTTTCTGGCTTCTAAAGCCTTTCTAGTCTAAGTTTGGAACTGCAAATAGTCCCCAGCTTGTTGGCAATCCACTTATCAACACACAATACGAATCTGCATGACTCTCCATATGTGAGACATAGTCAGGAAACTCTTCAATAACTCAGGAACATATTTATAAGGCTTTTCAAATTTCAACGCCCTCTGATTTCACTGTTGCAATTCTTACTTTCTTCCAGTCCTCCTCCATCTACAAGTTCACCTTTTGAGAGATTGTTTCTACAGATTCAAGGCTGTTGCCTTACAACTTTTTAACGTTTTCAGTCTGTTTTTCCACAAGAAAAATGAAACCATTCTCCATATGGGAAAATCCCAAAATTTCCTAGTTCAACAACGATTTTCCCATTTCAATATGGGGGCTTTTGGAATGTCCAAGTAGGGAAATGTTTCCCCTACTTGCAATGGATCTCCAAGAATTTTAAACTGCGAAATTGGTTCAACCTATGTAAGAAAACTTGTGTTGTTATCTAGGTAAATGTAAATGATAAAGAAATGTATATGTAATTTACAGTTTTCTTATTTTGGAAAAATTATGAATATGTAGGTAGAGTTAGATTGTGATGTGGGTATTCACACACAATTTATGAACACCTAAGAAAACTTGCATTGTCATGTAGGTAATCCCAAATTATGAAAGATATGCATTTGCAATTCACATTTTTCTTATGACATTGTATCACAATTTATAAATACTTATTTTAATCTAAAAATACATTAAAACATCAATAAAATGTAAAAACACAACAAATTACAAGCACGAATAGAATGTAAAAAGGAAAACTAAATACATTAAATCCTTACATAGAACCCCTAAATGTAGAATTTAAGCAAATTAAAAGCCCACAAAATGTCAAAATTGAAAACATTAAAAGTCCTAAGAAAATGCAAGTTCACCAAATTCTAAGAAAGTGGGGATTGGGCACGAACGCGCGCTTGGAAGCGGGCACGGGCGCTCCCGGGCGTGTCCGGGGGTGGACGCGTACGGGGTGGCACAAATTTGTTTTTTTTAAAAAAAATTGCGTGTATTTTTTAGTAAAACAAAAAATTTAAACGCGTCCGAGGGTTGGACGCGGACGCGCCCGGGCGCCCGACGCGGGCGCAAAAATGGCCAAAAGCCCCCGGACGCGTATGTCTGATCAAATTAAAAGCCCAAAAAGACCTCTTGCTCAAAGTAGCGTTGTTTTGGAGTGATCCCACTTTCTAAGGTGATCACATTTAAGGAGAATCCCTCATTTACAAGCAACCTTTTAGGCAAGACCAATGCAAATAGTGAATGACGTATATTTACTCACTCTCCCCCACATGTTTTCGAGGCACTTTTGGTCTTGAGGTAGGTCGATCCGTCTAATATTCAAACACCCCTTATAGGGTAGCCATTGTTCAAAGTCATGTCACACAGACCTTAAAACTTGTAAGGGAACCACAATTGTAAGTTCTTCCAATGAAAGAATTGCAAAGCATTCAAATAAATCTAGAATAAGCCACATCTATTCTAGTTCGATTTTCATGGGTTTGATGGGGGATTGTTTCGACACGGAACGAATAGAGAGGTTTAGGGTATACACACCCAAGCAACAAGCACACACACTAAAAAGTTATGTCATACAATTCACAAATAAGATTTGTGTATACTCCGTCCCAAGTTCAGGGACCATGAGAGAGAGAGAGAGAGAGAGAGAGAGAGAGAGAGAGAGAGAGAGAGAGAGAGAGAGAGAGAGAGAGTCACATCCACAATAGACTATTTCACAATGGAGTAATAAATGAACACATGACAAAGTCATGTCACAAAAGTCACTAATAAAATTTATGTCTATTCCCCTAGCAACAGCCCCCCCCCCCCCACCCCCCCCAACACACACACACACATGCACGTGCATGCGCATGCATGTGCATACACATACACAAAACAAGCAAATAAGATTGGTTTATATCGACTACATAGCTTTGTGATCTCACAAGCTGGTGAATCCATCCGTCACCCAAGGCTCAGTTATAAGTGTATGATTGTTGTCTTGAGCATTTCCCATCATTATCACCCTCTCTTCTATACCCAAAACAATCGAGTCACATGGGAGCATGTAACTATCTATCCACTATCCATGATTTGTCCATACTTAATGCCCATCAAGTGCGATCAAGCAATTTGGCACCTGATGATGGCTCTTAGGACATGAAAACAAATGATGGCCTTCATGATGAAACAAACGATCGATCACTCGAGATATGAAAACAAATAGTGGCCCTTGTTAAGAGTAGCCAATTTTTTGCACGACTAGGCCACATGAATGGTTATTTTGAGTACCGAGGTAGAGCAGAGTAGTGAACCAGGAACATCCGATCTATGTCCATTGATGGAGCATAAGATAGAAGTGCTTGGATCAAAAAATGTTTGACTACTGAACTGAAAGTCTCGCTGTAGTCGACATTGGAGATCTGAGTGAATCCTCGTGCTACCAGTCTTGATCTTGAAGATCCATTTGCAATCAATGATATTTCAGCCAATAGGAGCTTCGACTAGTGACCACGTTTGGTTCTTGATCAGAGAGAAATACTCTCTGTCCATAGCTTCTCTCCAGAGATCAGAGTCTGGTTGGCTGAGTGCCTCTTCGACTATCGTCGGTTCCTGTATCAAGAGACATGCAGACTCAGGAGCATACCTTGTGGGCTGTGTGCGCACTCGACTTGATCTTCTGGGAGGATTTGACTCATGAACCACTCCTGGGACTTGTTGATGGGTAGCAACAACGTCTTCGTCTGATTCGTTGTCAAAAAGTGGGTCGACAATGGACACGCCTGAGCCAGAAACTCGGACAATTGTGTTAATGGCAGGTGATGAAGATTCTCCTGGAGCAATATCCTTGCCTTTGATGTCGACGAACTGATCCTCGATAAAGACTGTATCCCAACTATACAAGATTTGCTGGGTATCAGGATCATACAACTTGTATGTATTATCAGATGAAGTATATCCAATCAGGATGGTCTTGAGACCTTGGAAGTCCAATTTCTTCCTCGTGTCTTTTGGGATCTGCGCGTAGGCAACACATCCGAACACTTTTAGGTTCTTCACAGAAGGCTTAGAGCCTATCCACACCTCATGGGGTGTCTTGCCTGAGAGGGCCTTGGTCGAACATCTATTCTAGACATAAGTTGTAGTGGAGGTAGCTTCGGCCCAGAATTTCTTGGGCAGCGATGCATGCGCTAGCATACATTTGGCTGATTCAACCAGGGTACGGTTCTTCCTCTCGGGTAAGCCATTAGACCGAGGACTATAAGGAGTGATGAACTGCTGCTCAATGCCATTGCTTTGGCACCTTAAACTCGGTAGAGATATATTCTCCACCATTGTCTGATCTTAGGACCTTGATCGTCCTTCCAGTCTCCTTTTCTACATGCTCCTTGAAGATTCTGAAGTAGTTGAAAGCTTCTGATTTCTTCTTTATAAAGTACACCATAGTCCTTCCAGAAAATTCATCAATAAAAGTTATAAAATACTTTGCATCCTTCAGCGAAGGATTTTTCATCGGGCCACAAATGTCTAAATGTACAATGTCTAACAATCCTCTAGCAATATGCTGATGGCTTGATTTTAATGTTTTCCTAGTCTATTTACCAACTAGACAGTCTTGACAAACAGGTAACTCGACTTTATCACAAGGATAGTCGAGATAAAAAACAATAGATTGTCTAGACATTTGTTGTACAGTAGCATGATTCAAGTGACCAAGTCTATAATGCCAAAGTAAACTTTTATTTGCATGAATAGAAGTACTGAGCGCCTGACTAGAGGCAGAAAAGCAATGATTTAATTTATACAAGTATTCATGCCTCTTTTTGAGTGCTAGGATCTTGCCTGTCCTATCAACTATTATGCACTGATCACATTCGAATTCTAGTCTATGTCCTAGATCTGTGATCCTGCTTACAGAGAGCAAATTCGTAGATAAATTTGATACATACAGAACTTTAGAGAGTAGCTTAGATTGATCATTTGCAAAGCTTAATCTTATAGTACCTTCACCTTTAATAGCTTGTGAGCTATTGTTGCCAAGGTGAACATATTTCCTGGTATTATAAGGTGTATAGGACTCGAAACAGCTAATAAGGCTGGTCATATGCTAAGTGACACCGCAATCCAGGAACCAAGAACTGTCACCGGATGCTCCTTGATGGCTGGTCATGAAAGCATCATGATCCGCTTCTTGAACATGTTGTGGAGCTTCTATTGCATTTGTCACTTGATTCGACAGTCCCTTGCTATTGTTCTTTGCTTGCAGTATCCGAAAGTCTTGATTTCGTGGTTGTTTCGCTTGCAGTATCTGCAGAACACCTTCTTCTCGCCTGCGAATTTGACTGTTCTTTGTGTTGTGATTGCTTTGGGCCTTTCTTCTTCTTCTTCTGCTTATTCATGCTCTTGTTGGTGTATAAAGCGTGAGAAGCAGCTGAGGAGCTTGAGGCTTCGTTCCTCCGGGTGTCTTCCTGCAACAACATAGTAATGACTCTCGAAAGAGTCAATTTTGGATGTGTCATGATGATCATCACCCAGCTGTCATATGAGCTTGGCAAGCTTGTAAGCAGTTGCATCACTGCGTCTTGATCGTCTATGACAAATCTGACAGTGGCCATTTGCCTTAGTAGGTTCTTGAATTGATTGATGTGATTCTGCAGGGAATCACCATTAGCCATCACGAGGGAGTAAAATTTCTTCCTGAGATGTAGCTTGGAAGCTATATTTCGCACTTCGTTTAGTGTGCTCAAGATGTCCCAGACTTCTTTCGATGTCTGGGCCTCGGATACATGGCCGATCTAGGTATCCCTAATGTTGAGGATGATCAACATGAAAGCCTTTCCATCCTTCAGCTTCCAACTGGCGATTGTTGTGTCGTCTGCTTCGGGTTTCCCTTCTGCACCTGTAACAACGTCATACAATTCTTTAGCCATTAGTACAGTTTTCATCTTAAATTTTCATAGATGGTAATTGGCTCCATCAAGCTTGTCCATGATAGGACTGGCTTTCCCTTGAGAATCCATGTGGAAGATTACTCTAAGTGATAGGAAAAACTATCATTGACTTAAGTATGAAAATCTGGTACTGAATTACAGAACAAGAAGACAATTACTCTATCGGTTAGTAGAGTCTTATACTGTGGAAGCTTATCAGGCTACGAAAATAGCTCTGATACCATGTTAGAGAAAGAGGGTGTGAGAGTGTGAGAAACTAAAATAGCTCAAAAAGAAATGAACACGAAAAGAAGCGAACTCGAAACTCGAATGAGAAATGAACTCGAACGGAAAGTGTTCGTGCGCAGCGGAATGAGCTATATTACTCTTTCCCTGAGTATGACTACGCCTATCAGAAATGAACAGAACATTAGTGATAGAAATCACGATCGATTTGATTACGTAGCCAAACATTAAACAGCAAAACATTAGAAGGATAATTTGTTGCGAATAGCTAGACAAATTAATAGTCGCGAATGACTCGCGAAGAGCTAGATTGAGCTCGACTGATAATCAGTTGCGAATTAGTCGCGAAAGGCAAGACTAAATATTAGTCACGAGTAGCTAGACTAATAATAATTTGCTAAGAATAGATTACCAGATTGAGCAATAAGAGAGTCAGACAGAATGTAGAAAACATAGCAATACTGACACAAATCTAAACGCAGAACAAGACAGTGCTATTATCAGATTAAGTATAGCAAAATATACATGTCAATAATGTTGTTGAGCACAAGACAATAGTGGACGAAACCACGTGCTCTACAAAGCTAATCCAATCTATAAAATGAATGAACCTATTACTGACAATACAAAAGAATCAATGCGTGAGGGCATCTACTTTGTCTATCTCTAATAATTTTCTAATGCTATTAAGCTTGTTGCTTGTTTCTCTCTCTTTGCTTGCATACGCAAATGGTATTCAATATATATGTATACACAATTTTACAGGTGTGCAGATGAAGAAAGTACAAAGTGAATGTGCTGTTTGTAGGAGATCGTGGGTGGCTGCTGTCGTTGTCAAATCTGTTAGCACAACTGCATGGGATGAGCGTGAAAAGGCCGCAATGTCAGCCTTTGCTGAAATGAACATTGGTGAAGATGCAAAAAATGTGACACTCTCACAAATGCCTTAAGATTTGATTTACAAGGTGCCTTCGCTTTTCTGTAAGGGCACCTTCGGCATTTTGTAAGGTAGTGTCGTCTTTTTCGCCTATCACATATCACGTGTAAAAACACAGTGTTGCATTTTTCGCCTTTTTTGCCTGTGGAAATTTACTTGTATTTATGCAGACAGTCGTGTTTTTCACCTATCTTATTTTATATGTAAAAATACAAATTGTGCGACAACATGAGTAAAAATGCAGCATGAATGGAGGCAGATTAAAATAGGAATTAGGAGAGTAGAGGAGATAAATCCAACAGCTCCGCCAATCAACTCTACTTGATTACACTCTCATTCAATTTATTTTGCTCGTGTCCATTTTGTTCTAGTCACCCAAAGTTTGACTTTTTTCACTTAGGGAGCTTGCAAGAAAAACTCCATCACTCACAATCCCATATCCCCACCTATTTTATTTTTTTAGTAAAATTTGACAACAAGGGTTAGTTTCTATTGTGCCAAGTTTTTGTGGGAATTTTGAATAAGAAAATGAAATTTTGCATTGGACAAAAAAAACAGATACCCCATATATATGTATATATATAAATATCTATAAACATTTCATCTTATAAATGTGAAAACAACAACATACAAATTTGAATGCTTCTTATAGATGGCACATGCCATGTAGTCTATTTCTATTTGAGTTTGATGACTGTAACAAGTTATAATTGTAACTGAATGAGGATAGAAGCAGAATTTGGTTGTCTGTTCTCAATTTGTTTCAAGAAAACCAAAATCAATTCATTTATTGAACTTTAATTTTTTTTTTTCCAGATTTTTAACCATAAATTATTCAAAGATTGAAAGCATCAGCACTTTCACCAATGTTCATGACCCAACGATGAGGGAGAATATAAATCTTTATATCCTTCAGACAATACCTCTTACGATCCACACTCTACTGTGTTGCAGACCTCTTGTAGGAAGAGCTATTTCTCTCTCTCTCTCTCATCAAAGAAAACCCAATGCAATATTCACTATCATCCAATTAAATACACCTTCCTCTCTATTAAAAACATACATTCTCCATCCTCATTTAAGAAACAAAATTTATTGAGGGCGAGAGAGTCTCTAATGAATGTGCCTCTCACGAGTCCAAGCCAAATTCCGAAAGGACTATGTCCATATGCAAGTGATAGAATTGCAAAAACCAATGCAATATGTATTTAATATCATGCATTTAGAAATATACCCTATCCACTAACAACAAGTCTTATTTCAACCTCGTTTAAAATTTGCCACTTGCAGATGATGATGAAATACCACATTTACAGGCTTACCAAGATCAAAGGATTTCTACAAAATGGAGTCCAGTCGGGGTTCAAAGCAAAAGCTTGTATATATTTGATTGACCCATTTGGGATTTTGGGTCGCCGATGTTAGGGGCCATTGGACGGTGTCATTTCAAGCAGTTCAAGTAGGATCAATAATCTTGGATCTTGGTTGTGCAGGACGTAAATTGAGTTTCCTTGCCCATAGACTTGGTAAACAACCAGACTATTTATGGCATAAGGCTTTATAAACAACAGGTATGGCATATGTGTGATCAGCACCCACGCCCACCCATCCTCTGGATCATCCGCAAATTTTCAAACCGTCAATTTATCTTTAATTATTCCTACTAGCACCAGTCTCTCATTGCAACCAAATATATATGGCTTTCGACATTCTTTGGGATGTTGATTATACCGTCAAATTATGGAATACCGATCGTAGACTGAATGCATAGATTTTAAATTTTACCTCCTCATGGTTTCTAATTTGTAGCGGAACCAAGATGTACAGAATATCTTTAGAGATTGCGCTGCATCCATTACGGCGCATATGGTGGCGATTTTCTGGTGGCATCGTAGTTGTACATCCTTTGAACCATCTGCCTTCCTTTTTGTCATAGAAATTCAATTCAAGGTCTCTGTGTGCCTCTCCCGATGGGCTTAAACTGTCCAGCTTGACACTCTTGGCAATAATAACTCGATAGTGGCAGGCGTCTCTATCAATCATCCAAAGATTGACGCTATGTAAAACCCTCGTCGGCCATCCCTCTGGCGCCCTCTGCAAGCATAAGCTTTCCCCCGTGAATAAATTGTATACGTCGACATCAATCATCTCAGTCCTATATGGAACACATAGCAGTCCATAAGCACAAGTCATAAGGTCTACGTTCCATAATATTACTCCATCTCTCATGCGATGCGCTTAGGAACCTTGATGTAACACACTTGATCACCAGCGGCTATGTATACTCGCAAACGACCAGCCACCATAAGCGGGATAACTTGAGAAGCATAAGAGTCTAGAAAGACAAACCAAGGCTGGATAGATGGGCATGTCACAGATAAATGCCGACGAAAGTGATAAGAATAAACGAATTGCTTCCAAGTATGACAAACAGCATTGATCGCATCAAGCTGGTAAGGTCTAGACCCTGAAAGATCTTTTCTATTGCAATGGCAGCCAAATCGGATGATTGCGAATGTAAAGGAGGTGAATCAGATAATTGCAAGGAGGTGTGGGATCAGGCACATCATCCGTGGGCGTAGGTTGCACGGTGTACTATCCAAGCAATTTCTGATGTTTCTGTGCTTTCCGCCTAACCATTTTTCCCTTCGCTACCACAAGGAGATGCTGAAATGATGGCAATTGGAATATCCACTAGATCAAAATCTCAATCAAAATCTATCTCTCTCTCTCTTTGCTTTGCTTTTAGACATATATATATATATATTCATATATATGGCGTGTTTGTTTTTTTGTCCAATGCAAAATTTCATTTTCAAATTCAAAATTCCCACAAAAACTTTCGCCCAATAGAAACTAACCCATGTTGTTAAATTTTACTAAAAAAATAAAATAAGGGGGGGAGGGGAGGGGTGTAATGGGATTGTGAGTCTTGAAGATAATTTCGGAAGATCTAGGGAGGGGTGGATTTTTTCTTGCAAGCTCCCTAAGTGAATTCATCATATTATCGAGTCTACATACCCGAAACTAGCAAAATAGAAGTTGTTCAAGATGTCAAATTCGATGAGTCAAAGTACATAGCAAACAGTGATTTAGTCGGCTATGAAATTTTCAAAAATTATTAGGAGTTACCAATGACAGAAGTAAAGCAAGCAAATGATGAACGAGAATTACCAGATTCAGAGGGAGTTCAAGATTGAGTACCTGAAAGACTCGAATCACGAATTCAAGCAGACTAGGTTCAACTCGATAATGCAGATTGACTATGATGAGACCTTTGAACCCGTGACAAAGATGGTAAGCATTCGAGTCATCATCTCACTTGCTACACTTTATGGATGGGATCTATGACAAATGGACATTACAAATGCATTCTTGAATGGTGATCTTGAGGAGGAAGTGTACATGGAGCAACCCAAGAGCTACATTTCATCAACAAAGCCAAATCATGTGTGTCTACTACAAAAGAGTTTGTATGGCCTTAAGCAAGCACCAAGGAGTTGGTATGCTAAGCTTAACACTTTTTTACTCTCTCAAGGCTTTGTTATGAGTGAGTATGATCATTCACTAATTTTTTATAGGTCTACTGGAAATGATGTTACCATCTTGCTAATCTATGTGGATGATATCATCTTGAGTGGTGGAGACAATCAAGATATGGAGGATACCAAGAGTGCTCTTAAGAAGGAGTTTGAGATGCATGATCTTGGTAACTTGCATTACATTTTGGGAATAGAAGTCATTAGATCTTCTCAGTATACTTTCATTTGTCATGAGAAGTATGGTAATTCTATTAGTGCTCATTGTATTTTCATAGATGATGGAGCTATATCATGGATGTCGAAGAAACAAGCCACTATCTCATTGTCATCTAGTGAGGCTGAGTACAAAGCTCTTACGCATTGCACAAAGGAGATGCTATGGATCAAGAGGATGATCAAGGATCTTCACTTGCTGGATTTTTCAGAGAGCCCAATCATCTTTTGTGAAAATCAATCAGCCCAAATGTTGGCAACCAATCCTATCTTTCATGCTAGGAGCAAGCATATTGAGGTGCAATATCATTTTGTGAGGGAGCAAGTCATTGGAAAAGAGGTGGAGCTTCAACATGTGTCCTCAAGGGAATGTGTAAGCATTGGGGAAGGACTTCTTTATGAAGCATAGGACTTCACTTGGAATATTATCAAAGTCTATGCTAAAACTAGTTGAAGAGGGAGTGTGAAAGATTCAACTAGTTTGATCATATTTGCTACATTTTTATATTTGCCAAATTGAGGCCAACTCTGTTGTAGACTTAGAGTTTGACTTTTCAAAGTTCATTAGTCTAAATTTTATTTGAATAAACACTTTTTGAAAGTGTGGGCAAGTTAGAAGTCGAGTTTGAGTGGATTCAAATTTGAATCTTGGGTAATTTGAGTCTAGACCCAGAAATAGTAGGGTTTACATTTTGGTGGGAAAGCCAAGTGGCCAAATATGGTTTGGACCTACTATAAAAAGATGTAAATCATGTAGAGACATATCTTCTCTCTTCATTATCTCATTTCATGCTTACACATGGTTCTCTTGGGTTCTACTATCTATTGGTGCACTATACTTGTGATTGCATGCAATTCTATGTGTAGAATGATCTATATTTGCTATTTTTGGATCCACACGTGTGAAATACAGTAGCTTGCTAGTTTTTTATGGACAGCAACAGTACTTTATCTTTTGATTCATGTTTAATCAAGTTCTGTTAGAGTTTGCATCTCATTCTGTGTGTAGATGCTGATTTTTCTACATTGGTGAGATTGGTAGAGTAGCTTCTTCTGTAACCCAAGATCTTTTTATGGATTGGATCGTCATTTATTTGAAATCCTTCAAAAAAACCCTTAATCCTCTCAGCTTTTTGAATTCTCCCAGAATTTGTCACCGATTTCTATACAATTATACTTGACCAAGGCTCTGATACCATGTAGAAAATCAATCCTACAATTTGTTACTGGAAATATCACAAGCTATCAACCGTCAAAATCACATAGATAGAAGGAAACAATGTACCACTAACTAAGCAACTTTCAAAAACTATATATTATGCAAAGAGTGAAGCGAAAATATCAATCAGGCTCTGTAACGAAATGAAACGAAATGAAACATAAACGAGCTCTGATATTGCTGAAGCGAAATAATCGCGAAGCAAAGTGAAATCAATTCGGATGGAGTTCGGATATGATTGCTGGTCACTACCTGCTATATCATTCCTACAATCTTCCAGAATGTAGATAGACAATGCTGACCTATGTTATAAATTAATTCAGCATTCAACAAATTGAACCAATTTGCGGAATTGATAAAACAAGTGAATGAGATACACGAACAATAGTAGACAATAATTCATTCAAGATCAGACAAAATTTAGAATGATATGTGCATAATAGCTACAACATTATCTATTAATCATCTTGATTTCGAGCATTGTGTGATGACTCCAAGACTGCTCCTATGTTTCTCGAACAAACCTTTGTGAAAATGTCAGCAACCATCTCCTTCGTTCTTATGAAGATAGTTTCTGGATTATTTTTTTTGATCAGATCCCTTCTCAAGTGGTACTTGATTGTAATTTGTTTTGTCCTTGAGTGAAACACAAGATCCTTTGTCAGGTGTATTGCGGATGTATTGTCCATCTTCAAAATCAGAGATTCATTCCTCGTTTCACCTAGTTTATCAAGGAACTGTTTGAGCCAAGTGATTTCATTGGCCATCTTTGCTACTGCTACATATTCTGTTTCGCAGGATGATTGAGCTATGATGGTTTGCTTTTTCCTGACCTAGAGAATTGTTGCTCCTGGTGCGATGGTACATCCTTCTGAGACACTTTTGTAGTAGTCCTTGAGAGATGCCCAGCTTGCATTATTGTAGGAAAGCATCTGGAACCTTGCATCACAAGAATAACACAATCCAAAATCCTTCATTAATCGAAGGTATTGCAAGATTTGTTTTGCGATCTTCAAATGAGTTGAGCCTAGATTCGTACTCAATTGGCTTATCCTGAACGCGACATAAGCAATGTCAGGGCGTGTGTTATCTACAAAATACATTAGTGATCCGATTAGCTTCCTGTATGGCGTATGTTGCATCAATTATCTTTCTTCATTAGTCTTTGAACAATCTTCATTCGTCAAGATTGTTCTTGCAAGCATTGGAGTATTTGCTCCTTTGCAATTCATCATCCCGAAATTTTCTAAGATATTTTGGGTATATTTAGACTGTTGAAAGTACAATTTTCCTTTGTCATAGTCTCTGTCAATCTGTAAGCCAAGATAACATATGGCTTCTCCTAGGTCTGCAATCTTGAAATGTTTTGAGATGTCATACTTCACCTCAGCAATAAGTTCTCACTTTTGTAGAGGATCAGGGTGTTGTCCACATATATAACTACAATGATGATCTTCCCATCTGTAATTCTTACGTAAACATTGGAATCAACTATTAGTGGCTTGAATCCTATGGATTTCAGGGCTTGATCTCTCTTCTTATGCCATTGTTGCACTGATTGCTTCAGACCGTAGATATTCATGTGCATTCTGCATGCATAAGTAGGAAGTGACTTTGAAATGTAGCCTGGAGGTTGATCCATGTAGACTTCTTCATCTAACTCACCATGTAAGAACATTGTTCTTTCGTCCACAATGTGAATCCTGAGATCATAAGTGGCTGCATATGCAAACAATAGGTGTAGGGACGAATGTTTTGCAACTGGAGAGAAGGTCTCAGCGTAGTCGATACCATATCTTTGAGAAAAACCTTTCACTACATGTCTGGCTTTATACTTTGAAATATTTTCATTCGTTCCATACTTCAACTTGTATACCCACTTGAATTGTATAGTCTTTCACTTATCTGGTAATGGCTGCAATGTCCATGCCTCATTCTTCTTCATGGATTCCATCTCCTCATTCATGGCTTGGATCCAATTGTCCTTGTCTGGACATTCAATTACTTCCTCGAATGTTTGTGGTTCTCCACTGAATCCACAAAACTCTTCTGATGTAGAAGCTGAGCTGCCTGGCACGAATCTCGCTAGCGCTCTTCATTCTCTTGTTGATCTTCTAGGAGATCCTTCTGGTACTGCAATGCTCCTGCATTTATCTGTTTTGCTAGTAGCGGAACCATTTCGGTTTACAGGTGTTGTAGTAGTGGGCTGGCATGCGAATCTTTCTTCATCTAATTTGTCGCTCAACTGCAACTCGAACATCTTCATTTGAGTGTTCATCCTCCGCTCCCTTTGTTGCAGTTGGTAGATCATAATATTGTCTTCCAAGAACTTCATAACTGACAGGAACATTCTTGGCCATTATTTTGCTCTCATCGAACTTGATGTCTCTGACTATCTTCATTATGTTTGTCTTTGGCATATAGATTCTGTAGTATGACAAATGATTGTCATATCCTACAAGATATCCTTGTTCTGCTTTCTCATCAAGCTTCTTTCGAAGCTTGTCAGAAACATGTGCATATGCTGCACAACCAAAGATTCGAATATGAGTCAAATTGGGTTTTCTACCCCACCATAGTTTGTGTGGTGTTGTATGAGAAACACCAGATTTTCCTATCCTGTTCTGAATGTAAGCAGCTATAGCTACTGCTTCAGCCCACAACACTCTTGGAGCCTTTGAATAGGCCATCATGCATCTAGCAGCTTCCATGAGAGTCTTGTTCTTTCTTTCTGCAACACCATTGTGCTGCGGTGTATAGGATGTTGTCCTTCTATGAATGATTCATTGATCATGGTAGAAATCAGTGAATCAGTTTGAGATGTATTATCCACCCCGATCTATTCTGATCTGCTTCACCTTATCTCCTGTGCATCTTTTTGCCCAATTTACATACTTTGTGAACTTGTCAAATCCATCTGATGTATTGTGAATGAAGTAGACTATGGCAAACTTACTATAATCATCAATAAAGGTGACATAGTATTTCAAGCCTCCTATTGAGATCACGTTGAAAGGTCCAAAGATGTTTGAATGTACTAGCTCCAAAATTTTTGTTGTTCTGTAGGAGTCCTTGACAAACGGAGTACGTGACATCTTACCTTTTATACATGCACCACAGGTCATTGAACTGGTTGCATTCGAGATGCTCACCCATGTGTCTACTCCATGATGACTTGCTTGATACAATGCCATTGAATTCATGTGGCATAGTCTCATGTGCCATAGAGTATCTGAGCAATCATCATGGATTTGGTGTTCTTGATCTGCAGGTAGACGTAGCCTCAGGTGATACAGGTTGTCTTTTTTTCTACCTTGAGTAATCAGTGTACTGGTGCTTGCATCAACGACATTGCATGCTTCTGAGAATCTTACATGCATCCTTGCATCAGCTATTCTTGCAACTGATAGCAAGTCCTACTGTAGTGTAGATATGAATAGAACGTCTTCGAGTTGTCTAATCTCTGTTGTTTCTTTTGAGCCATAGCAAACCAATACCATTCACTTGATGCTTTGATCCGTCTCCAAGAATGATAAATCTTGATGGATCTGCACTCCGAAAGTCAGACGTTATTCATCTTGATGCAACGAAGTGTGAGGTTGCTCCCGAATCAAGGATTACCTCCTATGTGTTAGGTGTCGACACTGCACACATGTCTGCATAGATGTAGGTGGTCGAATTTCCATGATTAGATCTTTCTTCGCCCATCGTCGAGCTTTCTGGCTCTTCAACGTAGGACGAACTACTATTGTTCTCCTATCTACTTTGAGCTTGTTTGTTTCTTGGGTTTTGGTGGCAGTCCATGGCTGCATGACTCTTCTTGTGATAGTGGATACACTCAATTTTCGGATTTAGCGAACAGAAATCGACAATATGTTCTTCCATTTGCTTCTACTGGCTCCTTTTGCTTGCTGATCTCAATCATGCCTGACTCCCTCTTAGGCTTAAATTGCTTCTTAGTCTATTCTTTGTTGTTGTACAAAGCTTGGTCAGAAGCATCCTTGTGGTCAAGGTGCTCACGAGCTTCGACTTCTTCTCGAATCTTGATCACTGCCTTTTCTAGTGTCATAACTGGATCTTTTGCTAGTAGCGTTCGGGTTGTTTGGAAGGATCCTGATCAAGCTCTTAACAGATATGTAAGCTTCTTCTCTACTGATACTGCATTCTCTACTCCGGAATTGTGTAATGAAAGGAACAGATCCATCATCTTTTTGATTAAGGAGGTGAGGTCATTGCCATCCCATTATAGATTTGTCAGCTGATCTTCAAGAAACATGACCTAATTACGTGATTTCGTTTGAAATCTTGTGAGTAAAGTATTCGACATCTCTCTTGCATTGGAGAGTATAGCCAGGTCAAGAGTCAGGCTATCCTCGATGGATGATAACAACACGGCTACTGCCTTGTCATTCTTTTCTCTCCATTCGCATCCTATAGTTGTAGGCATCTCCTCGGTGCCATCTGCCTAGGGAAATAATCCTTCTCCCTTTAGTATAAGAGAGATTTTGACCTTCCAAGCTAGGAAGTTAATCTTGATGAGTCGAGGATTGTGCAGATCTTTGATTGTATACTGCTTATTGAAGCCATTGTGGTAGATCGTGTTCTCACTTGTTAATAGTTTTTTGTCTTGAATGCTTTGCCTCCTAGATCTGATAGCTTTGTGGCTATGTCAGACTATAATAGGCTCTGATACCACTGAAGCAAAAATATCAATCAGGCTCTGTAACGAAACGAAATAAAATGAAAACTAAACGAACTCTGATATTGCTGAAGCGAAATAATCGCGAAGCAAAGTGAAATCAATTCGGATGGAGTTCGGATATGATTGCTGGTCACTACCTGCTATATCATTCCTACAATCCTCCAATATGTAGACAGACACTGCTGACCTACGTTTTAAATTAATTCAACATTCAACAAGATTGAACTAGTGTGCGGAATTGATAAAACAAGTGAATGAGATACACAAACAATAGCAAACAATAATTCATTCGAGACCAGACAAAATTTAGAATGATATGTGCATAATAGCTACAACATCATCTATTGATCCTCTTGATTTCAAGCATTGTGTGATAGACCCACACAGTGCATTGGCATGAGAGAAGCGATGTTCTCCCACGAGCAGTGTCTCACTTGCTAGCGGACTTGTTGGATCTCTATGTATCCTGCTTACAAAATTGTCTCGCCCACTAGCGGACTTTTCTATTTTGTATATTGTCTATCTGTGTCTATATATATTTTATGCATCTAGCAGTTGCATATACTCAGAGTGACATTCCTGATCAGATAGATTAAACAATCTGTAACTAATCATGGATTACAAGAGCGGTGGATTAGGCACGTCCTAATGCTCTTCTGCTGATGTCACCATATCATATCAGGGATTTTTTCTTCATGGTACTTGTTTGATCTTCCTAGTCCATTGGAGCACGAAGGGTTTCATGTCGTGAACATTTTCGTGTCGGTTGACCAAACTCTCCCTGAGTTGCTACACTTAGCATGTTCTATCATTTGGTTTAGGTCCTTTGGAAAGTTTCTGGCTACTTCAACTTTTTCATTCTTAAACCCTACAGCTGTGGGTGATCATGGCTGAAAATCGTACATCTGCATAAATGGGCTGTATCTCGTTGCTGAATGTTTGGTACTGTTATAGGCAAACTCCAACAATGGGAGATACCCTTTTCAGTTGGTTTGCTTTTTGCTGATGTATGCACGCAACATATCCTCCAGCACTTGTTTTACTCTTTTTGTTTTACCGTAAATCTGTGGATGGTTTGTAGTGCCCATATTTATTTTGGTATGTAGGTGATCGAATACTGCTCTCCAAAAATTTCCATCGAACTTACTATCCCAGTCGCTGACTATGCCATAAGGAATACCGTATAATTTAAATAGCCCTTCTATAAACAACCTTGCTAACTTTGGAGCTCTGACAGGTGTTTCGGTCAGAATAAAGTGGGCCATTTTGGTCAACCGGTCAACTATGACCCAAATAGCGTCATGACCTTTCTGGGTCTTAGGCAGGTTCACTATGGAATCCATGGATTCCCACTTACCATCTGGTATATCTATCAGAATTTGTGATACAAATTCTAGATAAAGTTACTAGTTCTACTAGCACTTACACAAAACCAAGTGTAGAGAGAATTCAGATCATAGGAGAATTGAACAATGATCTAGCACATTGGAATAATTGTAGTGGGGTGCCAACCTACTTAAATAGTTTCGCTAATGAATGAGAAAAACTAAGAGCCTAAAGCAAATAGCAAAATAGCAAAAGTTGATTGCTAATACAACTGCCTATATTTGGTAAAGACCAAAAATGAATTAAGTACTAAATATATCCTTATCTAGTAGTAGTGCACCCACCAGTTATGAAACACAATTTAAACACCCGACCGGATCAATCACCACAACACAACATCAAGTGCAACAAGACAAGACAACATAATTGCTCTCAACAAACTATATATTCAACTGATAAGTAAATACAAAGATAAGTTCCTTAAAAGGTGAATGGAGAGAGAACACTTACAAGGCAGTAGTCGTGTTGTCATCATCCATTGAGGATAGCCTGACTCTTGAACTGGCTATACTCTCCAATGCAAGAGAGATGTGGAATACTTTAATCACAAGATTTCAGATGAAATCACGCAGTTAGATCATGCTGCTTGAAGATCAGCTGGCAAATCTACAATATGATGGCTATGACTTCACCTCCTTTCTCAGAAAGATGAAGGATCTGTTCCTTTTATTACACAATTTTGGAGCAGAGAATGCAGTATCAGCAGAGAAGCAACTTACCTATCTGTTAAGAGCTTTACCAAGATCCTTCCAGACAACCCTAGATGAAGAAGTCTACATGGATCAACCTCTAGGCACATTTTGAACTCACTTCCTAGTTATGCATGAAGAATGCACAGGAGTATCTACAGTCTGAAGCAATCAACGTGACAATGGTATAAGAAGAAAGATCAACCTTGAAATCCTTAGGATTCAAGCATTGATAGCTGATTCCAATGTTTACGTAAGAATTACAGATGAGACGATCATCATTGTAGTTGTATATGTGGACGACACCCTGATACTTTGCAAAAGTGAAGAATTTATTGTTGTGGTGAAGTACGACATCTCGAAACATTTTGAGATTGCAGACCTAGAAGAAGCCAGATGTTATCTTGGCTTACAGATTGACAGAGACTATGACGAAGGAAAATTGTACTTTCACTAGTCCAAATATACCCAGAGAGTCTTAGAAGATTTTGGAATGATAAATTGCAAAGGAGCAAATACTCCAATGCTTGTAGGAACAATCTTGACGAATGAAGATTGTTCGAAGACTGAAGAAGAAAGAGAATTGATGCAGTGTACACCATACAAGAAGCTAATCGGATCACTAATGTATCTTACAGATAACACACGCCCTGACATTGCTTATGCCATATTCAGGATGAGCCAATTCGATACGAATCCAGGCTTGACTCATTAGAAGATTGCGAAACGAATCTTGCAATACCTTCGATTAACGAAGGATTTTCGTGATGCAGAGTTCTAGATGCTTTCCTATAGTGATGCTAGCTGGGCATCTCTCAAGGACTACTACAAAAGTGTCTCAGGAGGATGTAACATTGTATCAGGAACAACAATTATTTAGGTTAGCAAAAAGCAGATCATTGTAGCTCAGTCATCCTACGAAGCAAAATACGTAGCAGTAGCAAAGATGGCCAATGAAATCACTTGGCTCAAACAATTCTTTGACGAACTGGGCGAAACGAGGAATGAACTTCTGATTTTGTAGATAGACAATACATCTGCATTACACCTAACAAAGGATCTTGTGTTTCACTCAAAGAAGAAATACATTGCAATCAAGTACCACTTGATAAGGTCTTTGATAAAAAAGAAGAAGTCGCAGACTATCTTCATTGGAACGAAGGAGATGGTTGCTGACATTTTCACAAAGGCCTTAAACAAAGGTCTGTTTGAGAAACAGAGGAGTAGTCTTGGAGTCACAATAACATATGGTGCAGATTTTGACGTGGATATCTGACGTATGTTCAAATATTTCATAATCCGTTGCAATCCGACACGTCGAGATATAATGTCCCAGTTAAAACTTCAAAAAATAGAGTCTGACGATCGGGAAATATGGGTGGCAACCAATTTTTGAAAGGCACGTTGAAATCCAACATGTCGGATTCCGACATTCAAATGTGGATATGACCTAGCATGTTTTTTTAAAAAAAAAAGTACGTGTAATCCGACATGGACATCGAATTCCGATGTCCACGTCGACAATCAGAAAACATGTCCACAACATCTGGGACCTGTCATCTCGGCCTGGAATGGGCATGGACATCGGATTCCAACGCGTTTTGGAGTCGTCGAATTTCGACATCTGTTTGGTTTTTCGTATTCGAACGATCCAACACCTTCTCTCTCACTTTATTTTTTTGCAGGTTGGAGCATCTTTGGAGCAATTGAGAGCGATTTAGGGTGACTGAAGGTCAGTGCTTGAGGGCTTGAAGATTAGTGCTTGAGGGTGCATCAAGATCAGTGTTTGAGGTTGGTGCTTGATTTTTGTTTGTTTTGCTATTTGTTTGTTTGTTTGAGATTGGTGTTTGTTTGTTTGTTTTGAGAAGAGATAGAGAGTGTGAAAGATAGAGAAAGATAGAGAGAGAGTGTGTATGTATTATATGTGTATGTGTTTTTAAATTTTGCATTGATTTAAATAAATATGCTTGAATATTGTTAGTATGAATATGGTTTTGAATGGTCTTGTAATAGATTGTTAGTATTATTTAAAATAGTTTGTTTATAATAAATTATTAGATTTGTAATTTGTGAGAGAGAAAGAGAGAGAAGAGGTGGAGTGTACATGTATGCTCGAAGATATTGAAAAATTTTGAAGTTTATGTTTCGTTCTTTTTTTGAAAAATAAGTTTTAAAAGAGAGAGAGAGAGAGAGAGAGAGAGAGAGAGAGAGAGAGAGAGACAGAGAGAGAGAGATAGTGTTATAATAGATTGATTTTTGATAGTGTTTAGAATAGATTGTTAGAATTATTTAAGATAGTGTATGTGTGTGTTTGAGAGAATGTGTATGTGTTTTGAATTTTGCATTGATCTATAATTTAGGTTAATAGACAAATAGATATAGATAGTGTTGGGTAGTAATAGATTGTAAAATTATAATGTCTGGGTGCGAGAGAGAGAGAGAGAAAAAAAAAGGGAGAAAGAGAAGATGTGTGTGTGTGTGTTTAAGATTTTGCATTGACTTAGAATTTAAGATTAGAGATAAATACATAGTCTATGGTAGTAATCGATTGTTAGATTTATATTTATCTAGGACTAAGAATGATAGATGAGAGAGAGAGAGAGAGAGAGTGTGTGTGTGTGTGTGTTTTGTATTATGCATTAGTTTAGGGTATTTAAGAGTGATAGATAAATAAATAGTGTTTGATAGAAAATTTATATTAGATTTATAATGAGTGTGTGTGTGTGTGTGTGTGTGTGTGTGCGCGCGTGCGCGTTTGTTGATTAAGATTTAGAGTAGTAGATGACTAAATAGTGTTTGATAGTAATTGTATGTTTGAATTTGCTTATAATAATGGTTCAATTGTGTAATATAGTGTTATTTTTTAATTGCTTGTGCATATAACAAAAATATTCAAAAAAAAGAGAGCAAACATTTAAAGAGCGAGCAATTGCACGTTTTCACTTAAGCTTCAAGTAAGTTTACCGGTGATTTGGTGTTGTTTCAAATTTTTTTATTATTAGAATACATTGTCTAACATAATAAGAAATTAAATGTAATTTATGATTTTCATTTTGTTTAAAGCAATATCGTATTTTACCGCATACACTAGCAATTAGTTAATATGCAAAGGTGAAATGTAGATAATTAAAATTCCCAATCCTAGGAAGGTGTGTAGCCCTTATTTTTCTCCCGTTAAAGGCGAGGTTCTAATCTTTTCAACTTGCATAGAAAAACCTACACGCCGTAGGGAGGGAATATGTTGGTGACATTTTGAAGTAGGACATAACCGCAAGGTTCAGGAAATATAATTATCACATTCAACTCTATCTATAAAAGTATACATAAAAAGTATTGCGATGAATATAAAAAAAAAATAGTGCAAGTGAATTTAAGTATTAATAATCATAGATCATTCTCATCCTTTACATCATTCTCGTCATCACACAAGTCTTGACACTCATTTGAATCTAGGTCTAGGTATAATCGTAAATTTCCGATCATGTCTCTTTGATGATGTGAGCTACCCTCATATTCAGTCTCCTCTTCTTCTAATTCTATCTCATCCAAATGTGGGGGCCTCAAATTACCCCCAATTTGGTCTTGTACGATCGTAGGAATTTCATCATTTCCATTTGTACCTTCTTCTCCCATCATTTGGAGTTTGAAAATGAGGATACATCTCAAGATACTACTACTCGACCTCAAGAGATAGGTTGGAGAGGTAGAGATAAACCTTTTGGTGCAAGAAGGATTGAGATTGCAGGTAACAAATGCAAGGAGACAGATGTATTGTGGGATACATTTTCACCAGGAAGCCAATCACCTGACAAGAAGCTCCCTAAGTGGTTTGAGAGATTGTTGGAGAGCCGCGACATGGATGACTTTCCAGGATCATTTAGCCAGGGAGAGCTACGAAGATCAACAAGAGAGAAGACACAACCTGAAAGGTATGAAGCAAATTATGCTCTCTTATCTAGAATTATTCAAAGCAAAGAACCTTCAACTTATGGTGAAGCGAAGAATGATGACATTTGGGTCAAGGCCATGGGAGAGGAGATGGAGTCAATTGCTAAGCATAGCACATGGGACTTAGTAGAACCACCAGTTGGCAAGAAACCCATTGGTTGCAAATGGGTATACAAGACTAAGTACCATGCAGATGGAAGTATAGCAAAGCACAAGGCAAGATTGGTGATCAAAGGGTATGCACAAAGTAAAGGCATCGACTATGAGGAGACCTTTGCGCCGGTATGTAAGTGGAATACTCTACGTCTACTTGTTGTTTTAGTTTCACATTTTGGTTGGCCTTTGCATCAGATGGATGTGAAATCTGCTTTTCTAAATGGTGAGTTAGAAGAAGAGGTGTTCATGGATCAACCTGAAGGCTTTGTAATGAAGGGACAGAAAAATAAAGTATGTTGCTTGAAGAAAGCGCTTTATGTTCTTAAACAGGCACCACGTGCATGGTATAGCAGGATTGATACCTACTTTCGTTCAAAGGGGATGGTGAGAACACATTCTAATCCAAATCTATATGTCTTATGCTTTGATGATATGGTTGCTTTGATTGCTCTTTATGTTGATGACTTGATTATTACGGGAAATAATCAAGAGATGATAGATATGATCAAGAAAGATCTCATGGAACAATTTGAGATGACAGATCTCAACCTGATGCATTATTGCCTTGGAGTAGAGGTGTGGCAAAAAGGACACGAAGTGGGTTTAACACAAGTGAAGTATGTCAAAGAGTTGCTGCACAGGTTGAGGATGCAGGATTGCAAACTAGTGAATACTCCTATTGAACCAGGTAAAAAGATTTCTAAGCTTGATGAGTCACAGTCGTTTGATGCTACACTGTATAGGCAGTTAGTAGGGAGCTTGATTTACGTTACCATGACTAGACTAGATATATGCTATGTTGTTGACATTGTAAGTCAGTTTATGACAGCACCTACGGAAATGCATTGGAAGGCAGCTAAACATATTCTGCATTATGTGAAAGGCACTTCAGATTATGGCTTGATTTACGGGAAGCATGATGGTTTACCTGAGTTGTGTGGCTATGTGGATGCAGATTGGGGAGTTGATTATGATGATCATAGATCCACCGCAGGGTATGTATTCCAGTTTTGTGGTAGTTGCTTTTCCTGGTCTAGTAAGAAGCAAAGTATAATTGCTCTTTTCACCACAGAAGCAGAGTATAAGGCAATGTGTAGTGCAGCACAGGAAGCTATATTGTTGAGACAAATCTTGGAAGAAGTTGGCATGAAACAGAAAAATCCCACGACATTACACAGCGACAGTCAGAGTGACATTCAGCTAGCAAAGAATCCAGTGTTCCATGCGAGAACTAAACACATTGAGATTCAGTATCACTTTATACGTGAGAAGCTGTTTAGTCGTGAAATTCATGTTGTTCATTGTAGCATAGAAGAACAACTAGCTGATATTTTCACTAAGCCACTAATTGGAGAAAAGTTTGATAAGTTTAGATCAAAGGTTTTTGTACTTAAAGTTTGTTGACTTTAAAGCTATGTATATGACTGTATAAAAAGTAGACTCTACTTTAAGGGAGAGAGTTAGAATTAAAGCAGAATCACTGTGCTGCTTTACTATGGGTCCTATAAGTTGATAAGGATCAGTTGGCCTCGCCACGAGGCAAGTCGACGGGACACGCGTCCCGCCAACAACAACCTGGGTCATGCATGGGTTGCTTGAGTGAACAACTATATGTACAGTGTAATTTCATTTTAAGAAATACAGTTGCTATGTGAGCTTGTTGTGGAGAGTGTTTTCTATCTGTGTTACTATGTAGCATGATCTGTGTTCCTATCCAAAGCAAATTCTAAGTATCATATGTACATCACTTGTTCTCAACTCTCTCAGCACGGTAATGGTGTCCATATGCCCACATGGCAGTGTATGATGTATACTAAAATACAAAAAAAAAAAACAAATTTGTGTAATTAGAAATACTATTCATATATTAATTAGTACAAAAACAAAACTTCACAAAAACAATATTACACTATGTGAAGAATTGCCAAAAATTGGCAAATCTAGCTTGATAAAAAACCATGTAGAATAGTGTAAATTGTGTACACAAGAGGGTCCCACACATGTGAGGCCATGATGCCACATGGGAAACCCATCCTAATGTAGGCTAGGTCAAGTCCATAGGGTTGGTCATGTCATTTTGGTAGTGATTCCTAATTTATAGGACCTAAATCCTAGATTTAAGGTGAAAATTTGACCAACTAGCTATCTACCAAGCATGACTCTAGGAAATAGACTAGGGTTTCATTTTAGGTCAAGGAGAGTGAGTTAACTTCCTTATTACATGCTGGAAATCCACCTAACTTCAAGAAGGAAGTCAAATTTGCTATGTATTCCCTCTCTCCATAGTGAGAAGATAGAAAATTTTTGGAGCTCATTGGCAATCTAAAGCTAGTTCACTATGTACATTGAGTTTTTGTGATCCAAATGAAACCAAATCAATTTCTACTTGTTTCTCAGGTTGAAGGCCATACTACAGCCTGTAGTACACACGTGTGGGCTCAGATTTCAATGTTGATCAATGCTTTTGATTGTTAATGCTTGTTGTTTGTCAAACTGCCAATCTAGATCAACTTTTTTGTGTCTAGTTTTTTGATAGATTGTTAAGCAAGCATCCAATCACTCTTGTGGATCTTTTGTAGATCCATTTATGGTCCTAAAGTACAGTACTTTCACATGGTATCAGAGCCAAGTACAAGAGCATAAGCCATTGATCTAATGCAAATCCATTTTTAGCAAGTTTTGGTGCTAAAAACTAGTATTGAGAGAGCAAGCTAGAATCTTGATTTTGGTGAGGAGATTTGATCCCAAACTTGGTAGGGGTCCAAATCTGTACTGTTCACATGTTTGGGCACATCTGAACCTGCATTTAATGCATGGTATTCATTTTATCCAAAAAAATTCAATTTGTGAGCTATTGGTGTAATTTTTGGTGGAGATCCTAGCATAATCTACCAAGATCATTTGCCATTGATTAGATTTGAATTTGTTTCATGGAATCTAATTAATCTAGGCTGAGTTCAAGTCCTATTAAGGTTAAAAACAGGTCTTGAAAGTACACCAAGAAGGAAGAAAGAGATTAAGTCATTTTTTTGTCCAAAAATAGCCAAAATTGGCAAGATTTGATTGTAAGTAGATTTCACATCATCTTATCTTCATTCCAACTTTGTGAGGGAGTGTTAGAACTGAAATTATAAGTCCATTTGTTGGATTAGAAATCTAATTTGAGTGAAAAACTACAAGAGAGAGACCTTAGTGAGTTTCTAGAGACAATCAAATCCATTTCTTGGCAAGATTTGTTTGAAAGTAGTTTTCACTTCATCTTATCTTCATTCCAGCTTTGTAAGGGAGTGATAGAACTATGATTATAAGTCCATTTGTTGGATTAGAAATCAAATTTGAGTGAAACACTACAAGTGTGAGTCCTTTGTGAGTTTCAAGTCAAT
The DNA here is from genome assembly GCA_029204225.1 of Diphasiastrum complanatum. Taxonomy (NCBI): domain Eukaryota; kingdom Viridiplantae; phylum Streptophyta; class Lycopodiopsida; order Lycopodiales; family Lycopodiaceae; genus Diphasiastrum; species Diphasiastrum complanatum. The sequence goes on along the minus strand of CM055094.1, from coordinate 72,234,445 downwards.
CAAATATATTTCTTGTTTGTAGAAGTCACTAGTAAGATGGGATCTGCTGGAGCATACCTTCTAGAAGCTAGTGAGAGGTTGAATTCTACAAATTATGCTATTTGGAAGGTTAGAATGGAGTCACTCTTAGTGCTCCAAGACCTTTATGAGTTCTTGATTGAAGATGAAGATGAACCTCTAGGTGCACAAGAGTTAGCTAGATACAAGAAGAGATCTAGGCTTGCACTTCATTGTGTGAAGATGAATGTGAGCAATGATTTGTTGAGAGAAGTATCAGCATGTACTAGTGCTAAAGAGGCTTGGGAGTCTTTAAAATCAATCTATGAGTCTAGCAACACTTCTAGAGTTCTTATTCTTAGAAATCAAATTTTGCAAAGCATGAGAAGAAGTGAGGAGAGTGCACAAGATTATGTACTCAGAATCAAGTCTCTAAATAGGGAGTTGGCTTCCATTGGAGAGAAGATTCATGATGGAGAGCTTGTACAAATTGTCCTTAATGGTCTAGGAGATGACTTTGCAAATTTGGTCCAAAGTTTTGCCATCCAAGACACTTTGCCAACTATAGAAAAACTTCACAGTGTATTAGTGGCTGAAGAGTGTAGGATGCTCCATGCAAAATCTAGGATGAGCTCCTTGTCTTTGCAGGATGGTGATGAGAAAGCCAATTTCTCAGTCAAGGGCAAAAAGAAGACCAATGGAAAGAAGAAGCATCCAAAGGAGGCCAAAGAAGAGGATGATGCATCAAGCTCAAAGGACAAGTCAAAGCAAAAATGCTTCTTTTGTGGAAGGAAGGGGCATTATGCATCTGAATGCTACAAGAGGCTAAGAGCACAAGTGGAGGAGGACAAACAAGGAAACCTTGCAAAAGAGGAGGAGGAGGATGAAGTAGATGTATTCTTGATGGCATCTACATCCTCACCAACAAGCAATAGCAATTCAAGAGACAATTGGTGGATCGACAGTGGGGCTAGCTCCCACATGTCTTGTGAAAAGGACTTTTTCTCAACCTTACACTCATTCAATGATGCTAAAAAGTTTGTCTTTACTGCAAATGATGAAGAGTGTAGGATAGATGGTGTTGGCACCATTTCTTTGTATCTAGAATCCTCAAAATGCATGGATCTAGAAAATGTCCTTTATGTACCATCAATCACCAAGAATATGCTTAGTGTTGGTCTACTCTTAGAGAGTGGTTTGGATGTCCACTTTAAGCATGGTATTTGCTTCATCTTGAAGAATGATGTTTGCATTTCAAAGGGATTTAAACATGGAAGATTGTTTAAGTTGGAAGCTAGTGTTGCTTTTGAAAGAATGAGCTTGGCGAAGGAGGAGATCACTCAAGAGGAGATCTTGGCAAAGTGTGATGTTGCTTGCATTGAGGAGGAGCATCAAAAGGAAGAAGATCTTGAGGATCAGCCTCAAAGCATGAGAGTTCCAAGGGAGTCCTCAATGACAATGGCCGAGTCATCAAATTGCATGCAAATTGTCCATTCAAGTGTGCATCTTGCAAGGGTGGTGAGCATTGGAGAGTCTACTATCTTTGAATACTTTTTGGAAAGTATTAGTAGACATGAGGTGACTTGTTTCTTACCTTTAAGATCCATGGTGTTTATTACTTTGTATGACAAGACAATGAAATGGGATGCTTTGAAATCTACATTTGTTGTTGATAAAGCAATTTCATTGGATAACTATTTTTGTAATAGTTTGAATAGAGTCATAAAAGATGAAACATCATTTGCTTTGGAAATCTTTGTGTCCACATGCTTTGTGCATGATCATTCCAATGTAAGGACCAAAGATTATCCTATTTCAATGATAGGAATAATGGTAGTGTTTTGCTCTTCAAGTAGAGATTGTAGAATCTACTTGTTTTCAACCAAAGAATTTGTCAATGGTGGAAATGTGATCTTTCAAGAGTGGAAGATTTGTAAACTTGAAGAAGCACCTTTGGATCAACACCTTATTCAATTCATTGATGGTTTGGAGTCAAGTCAAGTGGAGGAGCAAGCTCAAGACCCGAGGACTCCAAGAAGAACCTTTAGTATCAAGATGGAGCCATCTAGGCTCAATCATATGGATCAAGCAAGACAAGTTGTCTTTGGCAACATTATTTATGCACTTAATATTTTAATTGATGTATCTTCAAGTGCACAAAATGCCTTGGAATCCATGGCTTGGCATGATGTTTAGTTTTGAAGTGTGCTACATGTATATAGACACATTTATGGAACATCTTGTAAGGGATCCTCTAAGAGGTGGTGAAAGATCCTTCATGGAAATCATTCTCTATTGGAGTCTCAAAAGTTACTTCTTTGTAGCTGGATTTTTTAGACACTTCTAAAAGCTTTCATTGATCTATCAAGAGAGTTGTAAATAGATCAAGCTAAATTTGAGGAGGAGTGTGAAGAATTGCCAAAATTGGCAAATCTAGCTTGATCAAAAACCATGTAGAATAGTGTAAATTGTGTACACAAGTGGGTCCCACACATGTGAGGCCATGATGCCACATCCTAATGTAGGCTAGGTCAAGTCCATAGGGTTGGTCATGTCATTTTGGTAGTGATTCCTAGTTTATAGGACCTAAATCCTAGATTTAAGGTGAAAATTTGACCAACTAGCTATCTACCAAGCATGACTCTAGGAAATAGACTAGGGTTTCATTTTAGGTCAAGGAGAGTGAGTTAACTTCCTTATTACATGCTGGAAATCCACCTAACTTCAAGAAGGAAGTCGAATTTGCTATGTATTCGCTCTCTCCATAGTGAGAAGATAGAAAATTTTTGGAGCTCATTGGCAATCTCAAGCTAGTTCACTATGTACATTGAGTTTTTGTGATCCAAATGAAACCAAATCAATTTCTACTTGTTTCTCAGGTTGAAGGCCGTACTACAGCCTGTAGTACACACGTGTGGGCTCGGATTTCAATGTTGATCAATGCTTTTGATTGTTAATGCTTGTTGTTTGTCAAACTGCCAATCTAGATCAACTTTTTTGTGTTTAGTTTTTTGATAGATTGTTAAGCAAGCATCCAATCACTCTTGTGGATCTTTTGTAGATCCATTTATGGTCCTAAAGTACAGTACTTTCACACACTAACCGTCCATCCACATCCATGAACAAATTCCCATTCTAATTCGGTCACTTCTTTTCTGTTTTTGGATGCTTTTAGCATCGTATCAAAAACCCATTCACGAGAGCATTTTGAAGGTAAAGGCTCCAAAGGTTCGTCGTTCTCCAACGCCCTCCTCCTTTTTCGATTTATATTTCTTCTTTCAATGTTATGTTTCTTTCCTTTTTGGCTTCTTCATATCTTGAAATCCACTTTTCCATTTGTCCACAATTATATAGTATGAATGTGTCAATTTTCTCTTTTAATTGCGGTGAAAGTCTCTTTTGCACACCATTTCCTTGTGGTACTTCACCCGTAACATGTTCATCTTCTTCTTCACACCACATTTTTGGACTTGCAGGATGCAATTGTGAGATTATTCCGGTGATATAAAACAAAGATTCATGTACAAGCCAACTTTCTACAATGCTACCTTTTGGCCTTGCCTTTTGTCTCACAAAGCCCTTGAAAACTTTCACAAAGTGCTCAAGGTAGAACATCTATCTCGTGTGCACAAGTCTTGCTTGATACTTCTTTGACCAAATGCACTAGAAGATGAACTTGTATATCCAAAAAAGGAAGTTGGAAAATCTCTTTCCAACAAACATACCATTTCGATCATTTGGATTTTCATGGAATCCAATTCACTATTTCTTATTTCTTTTGAGAAAATTCACTTGCAAGATTGATAGTACATCAAGTTGTTTAACAAATAAAAATATTGAAATAACACATATTTATAGAAGTGCTTAAAAAAATATACAAACCTAATCATCGATGACAAATTGTAAAGCGTATTTCGTACGTCATTGTTGAAGAGACCTTGAATAGAAAGTGGAAGTATGAATTGCAACATCTTATGCCAATCATGCGATTTCAATCCACTTAAATTACCATCTTTGGTAAATGATTTGCATAAAAAATGTGCATAGCCTATTGGAGTTCTCAATTGTTTTATGACATGTTTAACATATGAGATTGCTCTTTTGTAAGAATCCACAACATGCTAGGTAGAATATTATGTCCACCTTTGGTGTATTAAATCAAATAGGGTCTCTTCACATCGGCCACTTGTAGATCTTTACGAGCTGCGGAGTTGTCTTTTATGCCAATGATGTGGTTCCATAAGGATTCACCGATGTTTTTGAATATGTGCATAGGATCCAATACATGGTTTATCAGTAAATTCCTCCGATTGGGTAATTTATGAAAAATAGACAACCATTTCATACCATCAATGGATTCATTTCATGAAGAATTAATGTTGTGATGTTTAAGCCATTCACCATGCCATTCCGCTACTCCCATGCGTGGGGGTGGTGGTGTACTTAGAGGATTATCTCCTTGCCCTCCAAAAAATCACCTATTCAACCTTCAAAAAGGATGATCAGGCGGCAAGTATTTGCGATGATTTTCGTACACCACTTTTTTTAACATATTTGTGCTATGTCGACCCTCCAAAAGTAGTCCACAAATATAATATGCGTTGTAACCCGATGTGGTTAAACCTGCATAGTTCATAAACCAAATTAAACATAAGCTTAGTTAAATATACTCAAACATTAAACCCTAAAATGGATTATATTCATTATATAGATACCTAAATATTCGCTTAAACTGGGGTAGTCATACATATTCCACATTAGAATTCCACGAACAACAAAGTTCCTTTGTTGTAAAGGTCTCAAGATGTCGTAAGTATGAATACCATTCCAAAGAATGCACAATTCATCGACCAAAAGTGCAAGATACACATCCATGTTCTTGGCCTTGTACTATTCTGGAATCAATAAAGCCAATAACAAGTGTCCCGTTTTAATACTCAACCATGGAGGTATGTTATAATTAACGAACACAACTGGCCATGTGAATCAAGGTGACGCTTGAACGCCAAAAGGATTTCCGCCATCACTTGGTACTCGCATCACATCATCCGTAGATCGATTTTTGACATACCAATCCATTAGTTGTGCCAAAGATTTACATCGAAATAAACATTATAATCATGGGATAATTGAAAATTGTGTAACACGTTTCGTGGCACTTGATTCCCTTGTACGTCATCTCGAAAACGTGAAGCGTTACACATTGGACATTGAAGCTTTTCTGAATGCTCACCTCTATATAGAACATGGTCTTCTGGACATGCATGTATTTTGTCGTAATCCATTCCAAGCACGGTCATCATCTTTCATGTTTCTTTTTGTGTTTTAGATATCACATTTTCTTTCGTAAGTATTCGATGCAACAACCTAAAAAAAGAGTAATGTGAGTTGTTAGAAAAGAAAATAAATTAAATTAATATCTATACGCTATAAAGTACAATAGTTGTGTTATGCGTTAAGTACCCGAATAAAGATGTCACGCTACGATCACTCCATTTGTATGTTGCTTGAAAGTTTAGAATAAGAATTGATGTAGCTAGTCTCAAAATGGATGCTCTAGGATATAGAGGAGCGTTTGTCTCCTTGCGCAATAGAATCTCGTCTTCATCCATCTCAAATTGTTCGTGATCTCCATTTTCATTAGAAGATGCATGCATATCATCATTCTTATTTGTTTCAAAGTAAGATTCAAACATGTTGTGCATTGCTTCATCGTGTTGCACCTCATCATCATATTCATTAGAATCAAGTTGATTATGCTTTTTTCTAATTGTGTTTGTCTCTTCAATTTGTTTCATTCTTTGTTTTCTCATGTCCATCAAAACTTGACGTTGATTGTAACTAAACATGGATGGATCATGGCATTCAATGTATTGGCTACACACATGAAACAAATTCCATAAGTGACATATATAGATTGACGAAGATTATAATAAAAAACAATCATATAAAGTTAACAAACCTCAACGTCTTCCAAATTCGATGGTTGCCCTTTTTCTTTTTGCCCAAACTTCCACAAATGATTTTCAACAATGTGTCTTTCACGCATCTTTTGTCCATCACACTTGAGGCATGTGCACCATATTTTATTTTGAAAATAATTTTTCTACGAGAAACAAAAATCAAGTACATGTCACTTTAGCAGAATAGTTTAACTTATAATAACAAAGTCTTTATGAACAAGAAAACATGCATGTTTATTACTTACCCTATTAACTTGAGTAGTGTCTTCATCGCTAGATTGAAGTTGCGATAAACTGCATATATGCACAAGTACAAAACACAAATAACATAAAATTATTGTATGATTCTAATGATTTAATTGTTAGATAGTACTATTCTTATACGTTGTCGCTTATATGATTCTTTTGCATTTTGGTGTAGGCTCTAAACGCATATCTCTCTTCTTTTGTTATCACAGGTATGAAAGTCTCACTCCAATATTATATGAATCATTACCTCTTGAGCAAAAAGTAGAATTGCAAAGTATGCTTAGCCGAGATGAGGGTGGTCCCTCACAAGCGGTCGTGGCTCCCTCCCCCACCGAAGAGTCATCCACAAATCCTTATTATGACGTGGATCCTCAAGGCAATATAATTGTCAATATAAAAGGGAGGGTGGTTTTGGACCGACTCTGTTCTTTATGCCAACGCCATTTTGGCGACAAATTATTTAGTAAATGTTCCGAACAACCTGCCGCCGATAAACGACAGGTTATTGGTACCCTTCATGACGAATTCCAACAAGAAGAGGAATTCGAGGAGAAGGAAATTCATAAGCATATGAGCTTATGGATTAGACATCGTTGTGATATGGCACGATGAGCTTGTAGGGATGGGCAATCCAAGCCCTTGTAGTGTTCAAGAAGTGATTGGAACCGTGTAAAAGCGGATGAATGAACACTTGATAAATATAAGATTCAGAAAGATGTCGCGGCTGCTATGATGCATGGGATAGGCAATCCTAGGTTGGGCTCAAGCGGAAAGACGGGATTACAAGCAAGCATGGTAAGTGAACCTATACTAGTCTTATAGTTTATCTTTGATTTCATATGCTTTTATTTTTAATATGCATTCTGACTAGCTGCTCCAACGTAGCCCTAAATTAATTTCAACTTAAATTGAATGCACGGATCATTTGGCGGACTATAGACGTCTGCCAACTAAGGAGGAGTACGAATTTGCCTTTAGGGAATCATATGACACATTAGTTCACAACTAAAGAGCGAGGGTCATCCTGCAAATGTAAGTACTAGTTTTGTTTCTAGGAGCATGGAATCAAGTAACAATTTGCATAGTTAATAGGCCTAAAAACAAAAAGTATAGCTAAAAGGATTAATCGCAAAATTGTTGAAGCTGCTAGGGAAACATTGGCACACATAAAAATTGCGGACTTAGGCAGAAATACACTACCTTTTTATTGGAGGAGAGCAAATAGGCCCACCACTTACCCCCCCAATACTCCAAGAGGTCACCCATCATTACTAGGGATGCCTTCATTGCATTAACTCGTGGGCAATCTCCCTCCCAAATCCCCCAAAAGTGAAATGTACTACCAAAAGGTACTATGAAAAATGGGTTCTTTTTTGTACCACCAAACCATGCTTTTAGCCCTAATCACACAATAGATGAGGCATTCAGTAGTAAGAAGCCTAAGATGGATGGTTTGCATGTATTTGGATGATGAATTTATTTTCATATACCTAAGAGCGAGAGGACCAAAATGTAGGTGAAAGCTTTGAAGTGTATTTTCACATGATATAATCAACAAACAAAGGGGTATAGATGCCATGATCTACTTGGATAATGGATGCACATAAGTCATGATCATACTCGATGAGATTCATAGGTTTGGCGATGATGACAAAGATATTGATGAACTATCCAAGCATCTCAGTGAGGACGAATCAATTCCACCACCACAAGTTGATTATCATGCCGAAGATGAAAGTCATTGTACTCCTCCGATTGTGGAGACAAGATGGGGAGTAAAAACCAAACCTATTGGATCAGAATGATCTCCAATACAATGTTCAACCACTCAATCTAATCCAAACTTCAGCCTATTTTAGGCATGAGATATGACGCTCTTTTCTCTCTTTAGATTCCTATAGTCTTAAAATAGAAATATGAATACTACATACCAAATTTGGTCCTTACGGCCAAATTACATCAAATAAAAGTCATTTTGTGGGACTTAAACTCTACCACTTCTAAGACTATCTAAAAGTAGTAGACATTACTTTTTTAATGACATTCACATGTGAAAATTTTGATGGGCCATATGTATAAGTTTGGCCTCCATTAGGCCTTAACTAGTCAAGAAAATACTTGACAATTCTTCACACTCCCTCTTCAACTATGCATGCTAGTTTTACAATATAACTTTGCTCTATTTCAAGAATTAACTCCTTTTTAAGAATGTATTTTTCCTTTAAAATCCTATATATGATAGATAGAAAGATTTCCTAATTGCTATAGAGAATATTAGTGTTCAAGTTGGATGCTTCACTATCACTTAGACCAATTTTACATAATAAGATGAGAAAAACTACATGGAGGAGTACATAGAATCCTAATGGATGGGTTCCTCCATGATTATGCCTATGATATCTTTGTAGAATAGTAGCAACACACCTTTTTGGTTCTGTTGCCGTCTGGTTTGGGTTGTGTTAGGAATCTGGATTATAATAATTTTCAGTTGTGGGTGGAGTTACCATTGGTAAGCGAGGATTTGTTATCAATGTCTTTGGGAGCTACTATTTTGGATCCAGGTTGTACTATGGTACTTCACGTTATGGATGCTGTACCAGTGGGACGTACCAATGGGATGCACTCTTGCAATGACATTCCAATGTTTCAAAGGAAAAAAACATGACAACCCGGATATGCATATCCATCAGTTCCTGGCTTTATGTGAGGTGAATCCCGAAATGGAGGATATTTGAAAGTTGGAATTATTTCCAACCACGTTGAAAGGGAACACATTACAGTGGTACTCGCAATATGTATTACAAGAATTTCAGGTTTGGGAGAATTTGAGAAGAGCTTTTCTAAAGAGGTATCAGAAGGAGCATGAGGATGAAGAAATTTTAGATAAGCTTCAGACGATTGAGCAGAAGAGGAAGGAGGATGCAGTGGCTTACGTCTAGCAATTCAAAGTACTTGAGAAAAGGCTTCAAGAACTGCTGACAGATGCAAAACGCGTCAAATAAGTTATGGTTAAAAATCTGAAAAAAAAAATTCATGGGATTCTCCAGTGGGGGAAATTTGGAAGGTTCCAGTAAGCATTAAAGGATTGAAGTTTTTATTGAATTTTGTGGTCATGAGGCTGCCTACATGAGCGGATGTGTATTTTGTTCTTTTGAGAAGACCGTGGTTATGACTTGTAAAAGTTGTGCATGACTAGGCAACATGAATTGTTATCTGTCAGAGGCAAGGGACCCTAGTACCTACAATGGATTATCCATTGATACCTCTGCAACTAAATGAACCATTTCAAAGGTGGTTTAGATTTCATTGGGAAGATTAACCCACCATCCAAGAATGGTCATCTATCTACTGTGGTAGCCATAGATTATGTGACCAAGTGGGCGGAGGTGAAAGCTTTGCATGATAACACAACTGAATCCATAACCGGGTATCTTAGCAAAGCAGGTGCTAGAGAAAGGGGGCTCCTGGCATGATTTTCTACAACCGACATTATCGGCTAATCGCACTGCTTACAAGATATCCACAGGTTTAACACCTCTCCAATTATGGTGTGCATGCTTTGATGCCTTACGAATTTGTTTTGACAACTTTGCGGGTACATGCTACTCATAATTTATGGCCGGATGAGATGTACGAGAGTGATTACATGTTTTGGAGAAGTTGGAAGAACATCGTGGGTATGCTTATTGGCGAAATTGGATAGCTAAACAACATCAAGCACGATGATCTTTTGTGGTTAGTGATGTAACTCACATATGAGTAACATGTCATTGAGTTTTTAGGGAAGTGTATTAGTGGGTATTCTTTTGAGACCGAGATTTGTTCATTTTCGGAAAGATCCGTATCTGATTTTTATGATTGGAATTTTTATGAGGGTTAAAGAAGTTTATTTTCTGAATTCATGATTACGATTTGAGGTTCATAAGTCTAGAAGGGAGTACTATTCGGTTATGTAATACGATCTGTTGTGAGGAAGAAATGGATGAGGATAATGTGTCAAGGTGGCCTTGCCGACATCGACCCCAGGCCAGTGACGTGATGATTGAGAAAGAGTTTGGCAAACCTGTGAATTTTCAAGAGCTAATAAGGATTCAACAACAACATATCATGGATAGGGGAAGAGAAGAGTTGCGGGATTTTGTGGTCTGGAATAGGGAGTACATGCTATTTGGAATTAGTGTGATGTTACTCTTAGTCAATGGAATATTGGTATTCATTATGGTACTCTTCATCGCAGATATTGTGCACAACATTTTTGGATACTTTGTTATACTGGTTAGTGGCAAAGTGTTATGTTACGATTTTGCAATTTTAGAATTATTAGTAGTTGAAGTGTTTAAGAAAGCAACAAGTATAGAGTAAGACGATTGTATCTTGACGTGTGGTATAGAGGAAGTTACTGCCACAATCCTTAATGACCTTAAGAGTACATTAAAAAACGGTTATGTCAATAAAACGATTAGTACTGGAATTAACTAATCTCTTACAAAAATGGTAGAATGCATGTCCTCTTTTCCGGTGGTGTGAGGGGAGCTACTTATTAGCTATGAGTCTTAGGATAGATTAAAAAAAAACACTCTATGTTAAGGATGCACTTTGCGATTGATGTTGATTTTTTTTTGGTGAGTTGAGCGACAATTGCGAATATGATTTTGTGTTTGGGTTAGAATTCTATCTACTTACAATCTTCTGTATTAATGACAACTACTATGGCAACGGGGGGGAAGCTACCTAAATCCATATGTCGTTCCAGAATTAATATCAGTCTGACTCAAATTCAATTGGGTGAATTGAGGCTGGAACATTTGATGCATTTTCACCCTAATAGGGTAGTTGAGGATGTAGTTGCAAAATTTGTTGTCAATTTCAGAGTTGTTGTGAATGGAAAATTTTCTACAAAGGTTCAAAATGTCAAAATGTTAATATAGAAATCATGGAAGTTCATGTAGGTTCAAATGATCTTTCCAATGCAATGTATTCTCATTCTTATGTGCTTCCACATTTCCTTAGCATGTCTTGTTTTACTTGTTAGAGTTGTTATTTGTGAAGATCAATAAGGTAAGAAGCGGGAACCCATCTTCAGCTCTTCTCATTGGATCGAACTCTGCCACTTGTACCACAATGACACATGAGAGTTCTCAGAATCATTTTGGCATTGGGTCTTTGGAAGTCCAACCAGAAAAACCATAGATATACTTTTCCATCGTTTATGAGTGATATCTAGGGGATGTAACAACCCTCTAGTCTTCAAGTGTTTAGCTTTGAATAACTGACAAGGTCTACATTTAACCACATAAGACTCGAAAATGGCTTGAGTTTTGGCCAATAAAACTCTCTTTTGACCAAGTTTAAAGTCCTGTGTATACTTGGATGACCTACATAGGGAACGTCATGACACTCATAAAGAATCCTCTTCTTTAACTCATCATCTGTTGGTACACAAATTTTTCCATTCCGAAATAGTAAACCACCTCGGATAAAGAATTGTTCTACTATCTGCTTATCTTTCCTAGGAACCTGAGACCCCTGTGAGTAGATCCTTATTCCACTCTCATTTTTTCATGTCTCCACCATCTTTCAGATGGGACCAAAATGAGAATCCGATTCACACCTCCCTCTCAGTGAAAGATATAGATCAGTGAAAATTTGGGTGAATGAAAGTTCATTTAGTTCACCAATCTGACTACGCGCATCCGCAACTTGGTTAGAGCTGCCCTTGACATATCGGATCTCATGATCAAATTCCTACATAAGCTCAGCCCAACGAGCTTTATGACCCCTTAGACCGTTCTGATTACAAAAGTACTTTAGAGGCTGGTGATCTGTATATACTATAAACTGACCACCATAAGGTAAGTTGGCTGATTTTTAGAGCATTGGAAAAGCCTAAGTGGTGGCTACAAAATTGCATATCAAGTTGCTTGTAGATTTTGAAATAATCAATTTTTTGTGATATTTTCAAAATCCTAATTTTGATTGGATCTCTACATTGTGAGGTTACTGAACCTAATTTGAGTTTGTTTCAATCTTGGGAAGTGGCAAGAGTCATTAGATTAAGAATAGATCATAGGTTGATCTAAATTTCACTATTCTATGTGTTGAAGTGAATTGAGTAGTTTCATATCTTTGCGATTTCCTTTTGAAAACATTTGTTGTTGTCAAAAGGAGTGCTTTGTGCATTTAAATAGGTTGAAAGAGAGGATCAAGCCATTGCTACATGGCTACATCAAGTGGAGTTATGTTGGAAGCCAATGATAGGCTTACCTCAAGTAACTATCCATTCTGGAAAGTGAGGATGGAATCACTTATTGAGATGAATGATGTTTTGGATATTGTTGTAGGCTTGGAGGAGAGACCAGCAACATAACAAGATCAAATGAGGTATGACAAGAGGGCCAAAAAGGCTCTATACATGATAAAGATGAATGTTACCAATGAGCTTCCAAGGAAGTTGGTAAGAGTACTTCATCAAAGGACGATTGGGATTCATTAAAGAAGCTTTATGAATCCAAGTCTACTTCTAGATTGTTGACTCTAAAAAAGAGAATCTTTTCTTGTTTGCAAAAGAGTGAAGAAAGTCCAAATACGTTTATTTTGAGAGTGAAAGCATTGAATGATGAGTTAGCTTGCATTGATGAGAGCATTAAGTAAGGAGAGCTTGAAGTTGGCACTTCTTGCTGTCGGCCTCCTTTGCACATGTCATATCCTTGTTTCTAGAATATTAATATCCTATAGAATGATATATCACCATAATTTTCTTCTTTTTCTTTATCAAATGAATGATATCACTATGACATCACATCACACTACCTACAACTATAGCTACAGCCACATGCTAGAAGCACAGAGTGTTCACACCAGTGTTGGGCGGGTATCACGGTATTGTAGGTATTTAAAAAATTTAATACCAGTAGGTTATCAACATAAGGAGGTATAGGAGTTGTAGACTGGTATAGACCGAGTTGATATGAAAAGGGTGATACCATCCGGTTTTCCACCCGAGTATTAATATGTACGAATTGCTAAAAACAATCATTTTAAAGAGTAATACATAATTTAAGATATCAAAAAATTGAAATATCAAAACGTTTTACAAAAATAGAACTACTATTGATACCATGACAAAAATACACAAAATCTCTCAAACCTGGGTTTCAATACAAATAGTAAGATAGTTAATATTGGGTGTCCGGTTCTAGACCTAGTATTAGAAATTCATATACCCGTTGGGTAGGTTTTTTGATACTATGTTGATACCCATTATTTATACCAGCCATGATCCTATATACTAGCCCAACAATGGTTCACACACACATAGTGGATTTTGGTATTGTATCCAATGATGAATCTCAACGTATGCCATGATTATTAGATGATAATAATTTTCCTTTTGAGTGGAAGGAGTTACTTTTGTTCGTGACTTCGTTACGTTTGTTCGTAATAGGGAATGGATGAGATGGAAAGAGCAAGCACATAATTTGTCAACATGGTGCTATTGTTGTTCAAAAGTACTTATGAATCCAGAAGCAACAAAAATACACCTTGCTGAACATTGCAACCAAAAGAGTGCAGAGTTGCAAAGTATCATCGGCACAGTGGCAAGTTCAAACATGGAAACAACTGAAATCTTGGTATGTTGCCTTGACTGTACATGAGGCCTTTCAATAGCATAGTTCTCAAATTGTAGCATCAAAAAATTCCAAGGTTTTGCCTTTAAAATTTGGACTGGCTGAGAAGTTTAATGATTGTCAGAAAAAACCTTCTGAAAGGGATCCTGAGTTCTCTAGATTGGAAAGGCCTTTGTTCCAAAATGCTGATTTTCTTGCAGAAAGATACCATGAAGGAGGTTCATTAATCTCTTACAATGTTCAAACAAGATCCTCAGATTTCGATGCTTCTGAGAGCTCTATCATTCGAACTAAAAGTGACTCCAATCTGAAGATAACAAGCAGCAGATGTCACCTCAATCAGACAAATCACTCAAGTTAAATCGACCAAAACTCTTTACTTCAGAATTGGTACACAAGAGTGTTACCCTTCAAATAGAAGAGGAATTATGTCTGCAGAAAGATGTAAGTAGTCACAAACATGGGGAATTTGTTATGTTCCCAATGAAACTATGGATGAGCAACGTTTTCCCCCTATGCAAAACAATCATAGACACTTTTTTGTCTCTCCTGTACAGCACTGTACCTGTTTTTCCTCAAAAAATTAGAATGTTCAGCAATAACACTTGGTTCATCAATGCTTGCATCCATTAGCAACCTAGAACATTCTGTTGAAGATGGTATATTAGAGCAAAAGGATGGAAAACTAAAGATAAGTTCCAAAGATGTAGGACATTGTGAGGGTTCACAAACGGAAGTCTCTGCACCCTGCTGACAAAACTCTCACAGTGATATAAAAAAGCCATTTAGAGACGCTGCGGAGGAAGATAGAGTTGTCATTGATACTTATCCAGAATCATAATGCACAAAGCACTCCTTTGAACAACAACAAATGTTTTCAAAAGAAAATTGCAAAGATATGAAACTACTCAATTCGCTTCAACACATAGAATAGTGAAATTTAGATTAACCTGTCCACAAAATTGACTAAGAACATCAATCCTTTAATGCCCCCCACTGGAGAATCCCGTGTATTTGGATCATACTCTTCCCGAATTGCATCATCCATAGCATTTTGCAAAAGTGCATACTCATTATGACGTTTCAGCTCACGTCCGATCCTTTTAGGTAGACCTGACAAACACCACATAATCATGACATTTTCGTTAATCAACTCAGGTTCGCACTCAGATCTGAGGCGTTTCACCTGTTCAATGTAATCTCAAACCATTTCTCGCTTTCCCATTTTAATTTTACTTAAAAGTAGAAAAGGGTCTTCCATAACCTTCCGAGGTCTGAACCATGTGATAAGGGCTCGTTTAACAATCTCCCAATTTGTACGCCCAATTTCATCTTGATTGTAGTACCAATCTTGCGCTGCGCCTATTAAGGCCATAGGAAAAAGCTTAAGTTTATCTTGGAGAAAAATTTCACCATAGACTTCACAAGATTCAGCATAGATCTGAAGAAATCTAATTGGATCTATTAATCCATTGTATTTGGGTAGATCCAAACGGGGTGCTCTTCTAACAATGATTGGATTGACTTCTTGAGGGACACCTCCAGGAGCATCTCCAGGGGTAGCCATCTTCACAGATTCAAATCAAGCAGACAATGAGATTGGATCTAGATTTTTCAATCAAAAACTATCAGGATCAGATCTGCTAGATCTATTCCAATTTTCAAGAATCAGATTTCTATATCATGAAAAAGATTTTGAAATTCAATCAATCGATACTATGATTATCATAGATCCAACGCAGGGTATGTATTCCAGTTTTGTGGTAGTTGCTTTTCCTGGTCTAGTAAGAAGCAAAGTATAATTGCTCTTTCCACCATAGAAGCAGAGTATAAGGCAATGTGTAGTGCAGAACAGGAAGCTATACTGTTGAGACAAATCTTGGAAGAAGTTGGCATGAAACAGAAAAATCCCACGACATTACACAGCGACAGTCAGAGTGACATTCAGCTAGCAAAGAATCCAGTGTTCCATGCGAGAACTAAACACATTGAGATTCAGTATCACTTTATACGTGAGAAGCTGTTTAGTCGTGAAATTCATGTTGTTCATTGTAGCATAGAAGAACAACTAGCTGATATTTTCACTAAGCCACTAATTGGAGAAAAGTTTGATAAGTTTAGATCAAAGGTTTTTGTACTTAAAGTTTGTTGACTTTAAAGCTATGTATATGACTGTATAAAAAGTAGACTCTACTTTAAGGGAGAGAGTTAGAATTAAAGTAGAATCACTGTGCTGCTGTCCTATAAGTTGATAAGGATCAGTTGGCCTCGCCACGAGGCAAGTCGACGGGACACGCGTCCCGCCAACAACAACCTGGGTCATGCATGGGTTGCTTGAGTGAACAACTATATGTACAGTGTAATTTCATTTTAAGAAATATAGTTGCTATGTGAGCTTGTT
The DNA here is from genome assembly GCA_029204225.1 of Diphasiastrum complanatum. NCBI lineage: Eukaryota > Viridiplantae > Streptophyta > Lycopodiopsida > Lycopodiales > Lycopodiaceae > Diphasiastrum > Diphasiastrum complanatum. The sequence goes on along the minus strand of CM055094.1, from coordinate 72,218,207 downwards.
GTGGAGAGTGTTTTCTATCTGTGTTACTATGTAGCATGATCTATGTTCCTGTGCAAAGCAAATTCTAAGTATCATATGTACATCGCTTGTCCTCAACTCTCTCAACACAGTAATGGTGTCCATATGCCCACATGGCAGTGTATGATGTATACTAAAATACAAAAAAAAAGAAAAAATGTGTGTAACTAGAAATACTATTCATATATTAATTAGTACAAAAACAAAACTTCACAAAAACAATATTACACTAACCGTCCATCCACATCCACGAACAAATTCCCATTCTAATTCGGTCACTTCTTTTCTATTTTTGGATGCTTTTAGCATCGTACCAAAAACCCATTCACGAGAGCATTTTGAAGGTAAAGGCTCCAAAGGTTCGTCGTTCTCCAACGCCCTCCTCCTTTTTCGATTTATATTTCTTCTTTCAATGTTATGTTTCTTTCCTTTTTGGCCTCTTCATATCTTGAAATCCACTTTTCCATTTGTCCACATTTATATAGTATGAATGTGTCAATTTTCTCTTTTAATTGAGGTGAAAGTCTCTTTTGCACACCATTTCCTTGTGGTACTTCACCCGTAACATGTTCATCTTCTTCTTCACACCACATTTTTGGACTTGCAGGATGCAATTGTGAGATTATTCCGGTGATATAAAACAAAGATTCATGTACAAGCCAACTTTCTACAATGCTACTTTCTGGCCTTGCCTTTTGTCTCACAAAGCCCTTGAAAACTTTCACAAAGTGCTCAAGGTAGAACATCTATCTCGTGTGCACAAGTCTTGCTTGATACTTCTTTGACCAAATGCACTAGAAGATGAACTTGTATATCCAAAAAAGGAAGTTGGAAAATCTCTTTCCAACAAACATACCATTTCGATCATTTGGATTTTCATGGAATCCAATTCACTATTTCTTATTTCTTTTGAGGAAATTCACTTGCAAGATTGATAGTACATCAAGTTGTTTAACAAATAAAAATATTGAAATAACACATATTTATAGAAGTGCTTAAAAAAATATACAAACCTAATCATCGATGACAAATTGTAAAGCGTATTTCGTACGTCATCGTTGAAGAGACCTTGAATAGAAAGTGGAAGTATGAATTGCAACATCTTATGCCAATCATGCGATTTCAATCCACTTAAATTACCATCTTTGGTAAATGATTTGCATAAAAAATGTGCATAGCCTATTGGAGTTCTCAATTGTTTTATGACATGTTTAACATATGAGATTGCTCTTTTGTAAGAATCCACAACATGCTAGGTAGAATATTATGTCCACCTTTGGTGTATTAAATCGAATAGGGTCTTTTCACATCGGCCACTTGTAGATCTTTACGAGCTGCGGAGTTGTCTTTTATGCCAATGATGTGGTTCCATAAGGATTCACCGACGTTTTTGAATATGTGCATAGGATCCAATACATGGTTTATCAGTAAATTCCTCCGATTGGGTAATTTATGAAAAATAGACAACCATTTCATACCATCAATGGATTCATTTCATGAAGAATCAATGTTGTGATGTTTAACCCATTCACCATGTCATTCCGCTACTCCCATGCGTGGGGGTGGTGGTGTACTTAGAGGATTATCTCCTTGCCCTCCAAAAAATCACCTATTCAACCTTCAAAAAAGATGATCAGGCGGCAAGTATTTGCGATGATTTTCGTACACCACCTTTTTTAACATATTTGTGCTATGTCGACCCTCCAAAAGTAGTCCACAAATATAATATGCGTCGTAACCCGATGTGGTTAAACCTACATAGTTCATGAACCAAATTAAACATAAGCTTAGTTAAATATACTCAAACATTAAACCCTAAAATGGATTAGATTCATTATATAGATACCTAAATATTCGCTTAAACTGGGGTAGATGGCCAAATTACATCAAATAAAAGTCATTTCGTGGGACTTAAACTCTACCACTTCTAAGACTATCTAAAAGTAGTAGACATTACTTTTTTAATGACATTCACATGTGAAAATTTTGATGGGCCATATGTACAAGTTTGGCCTCCATTAGGCCTTAACTAGTCAAGAAAATACTTGACAATTCTTCACACTCCCTCTTCAACTATGCTTGCTAGTTTTACAATATAACTTTGGTCTATTTCAAGAATTAACTCCTTTTTAAGAATGTATTTTTCCTTTAAAATCCTATATATGATAGATAGAAAGATTTCCTAATTGCTATAGAGAATATTAGTGTTCAAGTTGGATGCTTCACTATCACTTAGACCAATTTTACATAATAAGATGAGAAAAACTACATGAAGGAGTACATAGAATCCTAATGGATGGGTTCCTCCATGATTATGCCTATGATATCTTTGTAGAATAGTAGCAACACACCTTTTTGGTTCTGTTGCCGTCTGGTTTGGGTTGTGTTAGGAATCTGGATTATAATAATTTTCAGTTGTGGGTGGAGTTACCATTGGTAAGCGAGGATTTGTTATCAATGTCTTTGGGAGCTACTATTTTGGATCCAGGTTGTACTACGGTACTTCACGTTATGGATGTTGTACCAGTGGGACGTACCAATGGGATGCACTCTTGCAATGACATTCCAATGTTTCAAAGGGAAAAAACATGACAACCCGGATATGCATATCCATCAGTTCCTGGCTTTATGTGAGGTGAATCCCGAAATGGAGGATATTTGAAAGTTGGAATTATTTCCAACCACGTTGAAAGGGAACACATTACAATGGTACTCACAATATGTATTACAAGAATTTCAGGTTTGGGAGAATTTGAGAAGAGCTTTTCTAAAGAGGTATCGGAAGGAGCATGAGGATGAAGAAATCTTAGATAAGCTTCAGGCGATTGAGCAGAAGAGGAAGGAGGATGCAGTGGCTTACGTCTAGCAATTCAAAGTACTTGAGAAAAGGCTTCAAGAACTGCTGACAGATGCAAAACACATCAAATAAGTTATGGTTAAAAATCTGAAAAAAAAAAATTCAAGTTCAATAAATGAAGTGATTTTGGTTTTCTTGAAACAAATTGAGAATAGACCACCAAATCCTGGTTGTATACACATTCAGTTACAATTATAAGTTATCATGGTCATCAAACTCGAATAGAAATAGAATACATCGCATGTGCCATCTATAAGAAGCATTCAAATTTGTATGTTGTTGTTTTCACATTTATAAGATAAAATGTTTATGCGTGAAGTCTAATTCTAAAATATAACTCTTGTAAAGAGCACCTGTAAAGAAATTCTTATCCCTCATACAGACCTAAAATCTATTGTTCCATGCTTATTACCATTACCATCTATTGTTTATTGACAAATCTAAGTTCAATGATGACTTCAGAGGGTCTTACATAACGAGATGGACACCTGAAGAGAGCTCAACAACCTAGCCTTTCATTGCAAGATCAACATGATTTGATTTTGCTTAATGATTGGCATGTCGCACTTATATGAAACACACAGGATTTTTTTTTGACCAGGGCAAGTGGCAATTTGCTTCAATGCTCCATTTAATGAATGAGCCGCCCTCCAATAAATATGAGCATGTTTGTCTCGAATAACATGATACTTAATAACTATATGCTTCATTATCAAGTGAAACACATGATCTTTTGTAAAATAGATTGGTGAAGTGTTATTCATTAGTAAGACATAAGGTTCAGAAATAGATTCATCAAAGCCTTCCAACATTTGTTTGATCCATATCAGCTCGTTTGCCATCTTAGCTACTGCTACATATTTGGCCTCACACGAAGATTGAGCTACTACCGTTTGAGCTATTTTAGTTTCTCACACTCTCACACCCTCTTTCTCCAACATGGTATCACAGCTATTTTCGTAGCCTGATAAGCTTCCACAGTACAAGACCCTACTAACCAATAGAGTAATTGTCTTCTTTTTTTGTAATTTAGTATCAGATTTTCATACTTAAGTCAATGATAGTTTTTCCTATCACTTAGAGTAATCTTCCACATGGATTCCCAAGGGAAAGCCAGTCCTATCATAGACAAGCTTGATGGAGCCAATTACCATCTGTGGAAATTTAAGATGAAAACTGTACTAATGGCTAAAGAATTGTATGATGTTGTTACAGGTGCAAAAGGGAAACCCGAAGCAGACGATACAACAATCGCCAGATGGAAGCTGAAGGATGGAAAGGCTTTCACGCTGATCATCCTCAACATTACGAATACCTAGATCGGCCATGTATCCGAGGCCCAGATATCGAAAGAAGTCTGAGACAACTTGAGCACACTATACGAAGTGTGAGATATAGCTTCCAAGCTACATCTTAGGAAGAAATTTTACTCCCTCAAGATGGAAAATGGTGATTCGCTGCAGAATCACATCAATCAATTCAAAAACCTAGTAAGACAAATGGCCGCTGTCAGATTTGTCATAGACGATCAAGACGCAATGATGCAACTGCTTACAAGCTTGCCAAGCTCATATGACAATTGGGTGACGATCATCACGACACATCCAAAATTGACTCTCTCGAGAGTCATTACTATGTTGTTGCAGGAAGACACGTGGAGGAACGAAGCCTCAAGCTCCTCAACTGATTCTCATGCTTTATACACCAACAAGAGCATGACTAAGCAGAAGAAGAAGAAAGGCTTGAAGCAATCAAAGCCAGACCAGAAACCAACACAACACAAAGAATAGTCAAATCCACATGCGAAGAAGAAGCTGTTCTGCAGATACTGCAAGCAAAACAACCACGAAATTCAAGACTGCCGGGTACTACAAGCATAGAACAATAGCAAGGAACTGTCGAATCAAGTGACAAATGCAACTATAGAAGCTCCACATCCTGTTCAAGAAGTGGATCATGATGCCTTCATGACCAGCCATGAAGGAGCATCCGATGATAGTTTTTGGTTCTTGGATTTCGATGCCACTCAGCATATGACCAACCTTATTAGCTGTTTCGAGTCCTATACACCTTATTGTACCAAGAAATATGTTCACCTTGGTGACAATATGTTACGAGCTCGTAACCAGTGCCGAAACCTAGAGAACATAGATAGGTCAGATACCACAGTCAGGGTCGTGTCCAGCATACATGACCAACAGGACAAGACAGTGTGAGTAGTGTGCCCCAGCACGGTCCATAGCCATGGCGGGCCTAATACAATCTAGGGACCCTGTCAGCAGGATAGGGCCCCCAGTTGGGTCCCAACGTGCAGTCGGTCACGTAAGTGCCACATGGCCGACACTTGGCAGTAGCATGCTACCAGTCCTCACAATGGGCTAGGAGGGGCTTACTCTATATCAGGGAGTAGGCAAGGTTGGGTGGATCAGTTAGTGTTTGCCCTACTGTGGTGTTAGGATCTATTACACTGGTAAACTTTCAGATAATGCACCTGGATCGAACAGACATTGTTCTCGGGAGAGATTGGCTTTACAGTTTAGGACCTTCCCTCCACAGAAACTATCAGGAGAACACCCTCAGCTTTCAGTATAAAGGCCGAGAGATCCAATTGCATGGGGAGCATGATGTTCCCAATAGCCCTATGGTCTGCAGTTCAAAGCTCTATCAACTAATCGGAGACGAAGACCATCAGGTTTTCTTATGTGACTTCAGTTTATTCCTGAAGTTTTTATTTCCAGTTCTATTCAGCACAAAATCAGTAAATTAGAAACTTTGTTGTCTAAATTTAAATACGTTTTTCCTGAAGATTTACCACATGGTTTACCACCTAGCAGAGAGGTAGATCATGTAATAAACCTAGTACCAGGTACAGCATCTGTTTCTAAACCTCCGTATCGGGTCAGCCGAACAGAGGATGAAGAAATAACTAGGCAGTTAACAGACTATCTTGGGAAAGGCCAAATTCAGACCAGTAGTTCACCATGGGCCTCACCAGTCCTATTGGTGAAAAAGAAAGAGGGGTCTATGCGTCTTTGCGTAGATTACAGAGCCCTCAATAAAGTCACAATTAAGAATAAATACCCTATGCCTCGGGCAGACGAGTTGTTTGATCAACTCGACGGGGCTAATTTTTTCAGTAAAATAGACCTCAGATCAGGATATTATCAAGTCCGTATAAAATCGAAAGATGTCTTGAAAACAGTTTTTAGGACTCGTCACGGTCATTATGAGTTTAAGGTGATGCCATTTGGGCTCACAAATGCTCCAGCTACCTTTATGACCTTGATGAACACTATCCTCAGACCATACTTGGGTAAGTTTGTAGTCGTATTTCTAGATGACATCCTCGTTTACAGCAAAACGAGGAAGGAGCATCTAAAACACCTCAGAAAGGTGTTTCGACTGCTCAGAAAGCATAAGCTCTATGATAAACAATCCAAGTGTGAATTCTTCGTTGAAGAAGTAGCATATTTGGGTCACATTATATCTTCAGATGGGATTAAGATGGACCCAAATAAGGTTAAAGCCATACTCAGTTGGCTGAGACCTCAGAATATTTTGGAACTTCAAATCTTTCTTGGTCTGGCGGGATATTACAGACGATTTGTCAAGGAATATGCTCAGATAGCAGTCCCTATGACAAATCTCCTTAAGGGGAAGGGAAAGGAGTTCATTTGGGAGTCCGCGCAACAGGAGTGCTTTGATGCTCTCAAAACAACCTTAGCTACAACACCAGTTTTAAAAGTCGTCGACCCCAATCAGCCATTTGTGGTCGAAACAGATGCTAGCGACTTTGCAGTACGTGTTGTGCTAACTCAGGGTGGACGGCTAGTTGCGTTCGAGAGTAAAAAACTCGAGCCAGTTCAGACTAGGTACAGTGCCTATGAAAGGAAACTCTTTTCTATAGTCCATGCCCTTAAGACTTGGAGGCATTATTTGTATGGTGCCAACTTTGAGGTCCTGACAGACCATGAGAGTCTCAGATACCTTTGCAATCAATCTGAACTTAGAGGTCGGAAAGCTCGTTGGGCAGAGTTGATGCAAGAGTTTGACATGTCTATCAGATATAGGCGTGGAAAATTCAATACAGTAGCAGATGCCCTTAGCAGAATGCCTATGATAAACGAGCTGAGTTTTACTCAGATTCATAATGAGTTACTCGAGTCCTTGAGAGGGAAATGCCAGCATGATGCATTCTTCTCTATTATCTGGAACTTAGTCCAGAACAGACAATTACAGACTCATAAACCAGTTCCCGGGGTTGGTGCTAGTTCATCCAAGAATACGGTAGCTTCTGTTGAGGATGATGATGAGTCCGAGTATATGTCGTCAGATGACGTTGAGGATTCTAAGCCGGTATTACCCAAGCAAACCCCAGTGGTTGAGGGTCAGTTGACTCAAGGATTCAAATGGAAACAATATTCCATTCAGGATGAGTACTTGCTCTATAGAGATAGAGTATGTGTCCCCAATTCAGAGGATTATAGGCAGCAGGTCCTATATGAATGTCATGACAATCCTAGAACGGGACACCCAAGCATACAGAAGACCTATGAGCTTCTTCGTAGGCAATTTTTCTGGCCCAGTATGAAAAAGGACGTCCACCAGTATGTAACCAGTTGCCAAAAATGTCAAGTAAATAAAACAGAGAGTTTAAAGGCAGGAGGGTTGTTGCATCCCTTAGAAATACCAGCTGATAAATGGGAGAGTATCTCCATGGATTTTATAGTAGATCTGCCTAAAACCCAAAAGGGTAATGATGCTATATGGGTCACAGTTGACTGTCTGACCAAAATGGCTCATTTCATTCCGACCAAAACAACCGTTAGAGCTCCAGAGTTAGCGAGGTTGTTTGTAGACAGGCTATTTAAATTGTACGGTCTACCTTCCGGCGTAGTCAGCGACCGGGACAGTAAGTTTACTGGAAATTTTTGGAGGGCAGTATTCCATCATCTCCATACTAAACTTAATATGAGTACCACCGACCATCCACAGACGGACGGTCAAACAAAAAGGGTAAATCAAGTGCTGGAGGATATGCTTCGTGCATATGTCAGCAAGAAGCAGACTAATTGGGAGGAGTATCTCTCGATATTAGAGTTTGCTTACAACAGTACCAAACATTCAGCTACGGGATACAGCCCATTTATGCTGATGTATGGTTTTCAGCCATGCTCACCCACAGCTGTAGGGTTTAAACAAGAAAAAGTTGAAGCAGCCAGAAACTTTTTAGAGGACCTAAACCAGATGATAAAACATGCTAAGCGTAGCATTAGAACAGTCCCAGGATCGAGCCAGACATTATGCAGATCCACACAGATGGGATGTGCAGTTCTCCACTGGTGAGAAAGTCTACTTGAGAGTCCCAGTTGACTCTAAAACCCTCAAATCAGGAGTGTGTGCTAAGTTGTCTCCAAGGTATTGTGGTCCCTTTACCATCAGTAGGAGACTAGGCGAGGTCACCTATGAACTAGAACTCCCACACAACAAAGTCCTATATGTACCAAATTTATCTTCGAATCTGCTCTCTGTAAGTCACCACTTCGTGATGTTGCTCTTCCTGCAACATGATTCTGTGGAAGTCTTCAAAAGTAGACAATCTCTCCCTCGAAGCAATGCCGCTCACAAACATCTGTAGCCCTTCCGAGACACCGCTCATTGTGGTATGTACCAATTCAACATCCCTAATTGGTTCTCCAATTGTCACAAGTTGATCTCTCAGCTCCTTTATCCTGGTGAAGAAAGATCCCACTGATTCACTTTCTTCCATCCTTACTGCATTCAATCTCGACTTTAAGAACATGGCCCGAGCTGGATTGCAAGTTTGAAATTGCATTCTAAGAGCTTCCCAAGCTCCCCTAGCCGTCGTGGCATCATTTATATAAGTGATCACATGGTCTTTCACTGAAAGATTGATCAAGGACACTGCTCTCTGTGCCTTTTTATCAAAGGCCCTCATATCACCAGGAGTGGTATTTGGCCGGACTTCAATACCTGCCATGATCTCCCATAATTTTTTCTCCATCAAAATGCTCTTCATTTTGAATTTCCAGATGTTGTAGTTAGAAGCCCCATCAAGTTTGCTTGCATCGCCCAAAATTGCCTCATTGATGTTTGCCATTTCCAAACTGCTTAAAACTCCACCTGTAGGCTATAAAGTGTATGCCGAAGCCAACCGTGATGTTGGAAATCAGAAATAATGACCTGCAATTTTTGGCTTACCAGGCCACCTGCCGCTCTTTCGCCAAATTGAAAGCCAAACTCGCGTCGCTTTCCGAAATGCTTCTCGTCACCAACTCCCAGCTACCTGCCCAATGGAATGGTGAAATCACTTTTGGCACATTCCGAACACTTTCTCTATGACAATCACTCTGTTTTGGCGTACCGTACTTGTAGGTACAGTCAGGGCGCCCTTTGTTTGGAGGCTATAGCCTTTCGTTTGGCCAGAATAGGCTAAAGGAGGTGAAAATAAGGGCAATTTGGGTTTTTGAATTGTTTTTTCAGTGTGAAAAAACTTCACCCTTCAAAAACTTTGGACCCAACAATTATTTCAGTTTGAAGATTTTTAATGAAGTTGTAATGCACTTTGCACTTTAGATCCCTTTTTATGAAGTTCAAGTTGAAATCCAACAGATCCAATGGTCACCTAAGATCTGACTGCCTAGATCATTTCTTGGCCAGTCAACTTTAACCATTGATCACCATAGTTCCGGATCCAACGGTCATGATCATTCAGGTGAATCAAGTTCTCTTCCTGAGAACACTTGTCCCTTCCACACGCTACAGGATAGTGCGATTGATTGCGTATTCAGGCCCGCGACCTCCCTCACACCATCTTCGAGCTTCTTCACGCTGATTTCCAGTGATGGCTGTCCTGCTGATCACCCTATCTCCTCCAATGCTCCACGGCTGCCCACGGCTTCTTACAAGTTGATTCTCCTTACAAGGGCGCCCTTCTCTAGCTCTTCACAGCCACAAAAATAGATTTGTATTGAGAGAAAACAGTTTTTTCCCTTCTTGAAACCCTAGCTGTCAAAGAAGATGTTTTTGAACTTTATCTGATCTTCTTGAGAATTTATCTGAGCAGTTGCCTATCCCTCTAAGGTCGCCCTACAACAAGCAATATTCTGCTCCAAACCGCTCTTCAAACTGTGTTCGATTGGATTCAAACCAATCACAACTGCCAAGCAAACCTCCAGAAGAATATCAAGCTTTAATCTTTGCTTGCCCTCTAATTTAGCCGACAATCTCTAGCCTCTAAATCTTCTTATAGTTTTGAGCTATTCCACGAATCTCCACAGACTCGATTTTGTGCTTCCTAGCCAACAAACCATCATGAATTCGCAGCCCTTGTTCTTGTCCGGTGATTCAAGCCACCAAGGGCTCTGATACCAAGTTAAGAAACACAGTTTAAACACCCGACCGGATCAATCACCACAGCACAACATCAAGTGCAACAAGACAAGACAACAGAATAGCTCACCTCAAACCGTATATTCAACTTCTCAGTAAGTACAAAGATAAAGCTACTTAAAAGCACTCAAAGGGCTTGTAAAAGAAAGATGGCCCAATAATTCTAGAACTAAGCACACGTGGTGCCGTCGAAATAAGAAAGCACTGTATAAGTCGATCATTGCTATTTTAACTCAGAACTGGGTCATGTTGGTGTCGTTGAAAAGCTCTCGTCGAGGGCTTTCTAATGGCACTGTAATCATCTCAATCCAAGTTGTCGTTCAAAAGTTACACTGTTTTTTTGCTGAATTGCATACTATACTACAAATAAAATGGCTTATTTACGGGCTACCCCCGACGCAAAATTACAGTTCTTTTAAAAAAAAAAAAAAATCAATTTGAAGGAGCTACGTTATGTAGATTTCAAATTTGAGTGTTTTGATTGGACCATGTGGAAGAAAATTTTGAGAAAAAAATAAAAGGTATCTTTTTGAAAGGCCCCTTTTGTGCTCAAATTTTCTCTAATGACAACAATAGAAATCATTTGTATTGGCTGGAATTTGAGGGTTTGATAGCCAAGGGTTTCTTTTTGAAAAAAGAAAGTTATGACATAGCTTTTGGGAGAAGCATCATAAATTTGCTATTCAAATGTTGTTTTCAGAGCTATAAAGAGACAGGTTGCTGGAGGACTATCAGAGATTTCCTCAGTTTCTAACCTAACCTTGCTCACTATTAAAAGGAAAAACTATGTCTTTTGTAGAGAGAGAAAAACTATTTTTTTTCTCAAGGTCTTTTCTCCACCAAATCAGGTGAGTAAGGGTCTATTCATCAAGCTGGACCAGGACAATCTCATTTGTAGCTTCTAGCAAGGGTCAAATCAGCTCTTTGAAATAGTAGATCAGCTTGAAAATTTGAAGGAGGAAGCATTCCTCTCTCTCTCTCTCTTAGTGGATAGGTAGTGAACCAAAGGGTCCATCTGTTTGGAGGAAGTGTCTCAAGTGGATCGCAGATTTCATCTTGATCATTGGATCTTGAGGCCCATTAATCAACGATTGAGATTGAGCCATTGGGGGCTTTTGGATCGCAAGTATCCATTAGATCTTGAGGGAAATGATAAAACTTTAGGTGAAGGGACCTAAAGAGAAAAGGGCCCTTCAACTTCATTAAAAAATTTGACTTTGAAAGAGGCTCTGAAGTTCAAATTCATTTCAAGGGGAGATTTTCTTTTGACGGTTCATTTTTTCTAAAAGCCCATAACTAAGTGGCCTTTGATCCATTTAGGGTTGTTTGAAAGTCGATTTCCTCCAGATTAAGGGCATAAAAGAATTGTACTCTGCTTGATGAATCATGGAAAGAAAATGGATCGGAGATCAAAGTGAACCATTTCAAGGGTGAGGTAGTTAATGAAGTTGCATTGGAGTGTTTCCCAAAAATTGGGCCAATTTTGGCGAGTTAGGTCAAATCATGTGGTGGAGGGCTTGAAACTTTTTTGGTCATACCTTAAAGTTGACTTGCAAGACTCCCAATCACAATCTGAGGCTTTTATTAAGATCCATTAATGTGTTAGAAGGGCAATTTTTTGGCAAAATGGCAGGATTGGGATAATCTATACTTGCAAAAGCCAACAAATTGGACGAGGTGACCAATTATAGCATTGGAAGTTTAAAATAAGGAGCATTCTAATGGATAAGGAGCTATGGGTGGTGAGTATCAATCCATGACTTTAATTAATGTTTTCTAGGAGCATGGAATCAAGTAACATTTTTCATAGTTAATAGGCCTAAAAACAAAATGTATAGCTAAAAGGAAGAATTGCACAATTGTTGAAGTTGCTAGGGAAACGTTGGCACACATGGAAATTGCAGACTTGGGTATGAATACACTACATTTTTATTGGAAGAGAGAGAATAGGCCCACCAGTTACCCCCACATACTCCAAGAGGATAGGCCCATCATTACTAGGGATGCCTTCATTGCATTTACTCATGGGTAGCATC
>CM055094.1:71482377-71595883 GCA_029204225.1 Diphasiastrum complanatum | reverse complement strand
GGACAATTTGGTGTGACCCCCTTCTTCTTTCTGCCCACAGGTTGTCAAGTGCAGTTTCCCAGCCAACCCACTTCAGTGCATTGAAGACGGACAAGGATCACAAACTAACTTAGCATTGTAGGGTCCTGTACTTCTGATACCCTTGGTCTCCTTCTCTTTATGTTCCTGCTTTTGAACATGAGCATTGGTCTCCTCCTGGTAGGAAAGCTCTTCATTGCATGCAAAGTGATGGTGCATGACATTAGGTGCTTGATGTTGGGCATCGAGCACCGGGTGCATGATGGGAGTCATGCACCCATCAATGTGTATGCACTATAGCCAATTCTAGTCATCAGAATGCCTTCATCTTGGCATGAAGGGTGTGGCATTTAGTCGTTATTTAGTGACACTTAGGCATAGTCATTTTTGGGATCTTGGAGTGTGATACACACACGCGGATATATGTACATAGTATGCAAATGAATTGACACGTCTTTGGGAATGATCTTGTCTTTGTCATTGTGTTCTTGATTATAGATGGATGATTGTGTTATGCTTACGTTCTGATTGCTCTGATTGCTGATAATTGTTAATCGGATCCTAGCATGCATAACTGTGATTAATCTATCAAATGTTATGGGCCCACACACGTGAAAGGATCAAAGGATTCGTGTTAACGATTTGCACTCAGGACATAATCATCTTCGCTTGACGCGAAGCAGCTCGTGTTAGCGGATTCAGCGTCGCATCCAGAATCAAGGAGAACGATTGTAGTTGAGAAGGATCCAGAATGGCGTCGGATGGAACCATGGAGATAAAGATGGTGGATCGGCTGGAAGAGGAGAACTACGCCTCATGGAGTTGGAAGATGAAAATATTGTCAAAGGAGAAAAGCTTGTGGGGCGTGGTTGCAGGAACGGAGGGTATCGAGATGGATCAAGAAGGACGCTTCAAGAGCGAAGCGCAGGCCGAGTTGTTAAGGGTGCGGGAGGCGAAAGCACACATGATGATCTAAATGTCATTAGGAGATGCGGCCATCTCTCACATTAGAGACCTGGAGTCAGCCAAGGGAGTTTGGGACACGCTGCAAACGAGCTATCAAGCCAAAGGATTCTCGAGCATTCTTATGCTTCAGAGACAGTTGGCAGGCGCAAAGATGATCGAGGGGGAGTCAATGCGAGATCACATAGAGAAGATCAAGAAAATTGGTCGCCAGTTGGAAGCAGCTGGTGCACAATTGATAGATATATGTGGACCTATCCAAACTCTTTCATTGCTAGATGCAAAGTATTTCATTGCCTTTATTGACGAATTCTCCAGAAGAACAGCTGGGCTAAAGCTATTTCAACAACAACCTATATTCAAAACAAATGTCCTACTAAAGGCCTCTCAAACAAAACACAATTCGAAGTTTGGACAAGTACCAAACCTTCTTTATCAAACTTATGAATTTTTGGATGTACTATTTTTGCGCAGATACCTCATGATCTCAGTAAGAAGCTCGACTTCCAGAGTATCAAATGTGTTTTCATCAGCTGCACTACTTCAGATCAAGCCTACAAGTTGTTCAATCCCATCGAGTCGAAGATATTCACAAGCCGGGATGTCATCTTCATCGAAGATCAGTTTCAAGACCTGAAAAGAAAGGGCAGTCCCCATGTAGCCGACCTGTCAGATTCTCCTGACGCATTGAACTTTCCAGTTTCTCAGTCGACTATTCCCATTGAAGGTCCAAGCTCTTCTACTTTTGACGAACAACAAATCAATGACGAATCAGAAGATGATGATGTTGCAAATTAGCAACTACAACATGATGGAAATAATCAACTTCATGTATTACCCAGAAGATCATCAAGGACTAGCAAACCACCTGAGAGGTATATCGACGTGTCTGCAGCCTATCTTGTTTAGGAACCGACATCTGTCCAAGAGGCACTCAGTCAGCCTGATTCAGATCTCCGTAAAGAAGCTATGGATAAAGAATATTCATCTCTTATCAAGAACCAGACATGGACGATTGTCAAATTACCTGCTAGCAGAAACATAGCTGATACAATGCCGATTACACCCGATTACACTGAGACATTTAGTCCAGTACTCAAGCATTCTTCTATTCGACTTTTGCTATCATTTGCCACAACAGCAGATTTAGAAATGTATCAAATGGATGTACAAACATCATATCTCAATGGAGTTATCGAAGAAGACATTTTACATGGTGCAACAGCGAAGGTTATATTATCGAGGGTAAACACAACCATGTGTGTAAACTCCATAAGGCACTTTATGGCTTGAAGCAATCTGCTTGAGCATGGTTTCAAAGGATCAATACTTTCCTTACTGATCATGGCTACACACCTAGCTCTTCAGATTCACAAGTTTACTTCAAATCAGTGCAGCAATCTTTTATCATTATCACTTTATACGTGGATGATACATTGCTTTTCAGCAACAGTACCAATTTGATAAAAGAGGCCAAGACAATGCTATCTTCCGAATTTGACATGACTGATTTGGGCGAAGCTCATTTATGCCTTGGTATACAAATCCACAGAGACAAAAAATAAAAGTTGGTCTACATTACACAACAGAGGTACATCTACAACATGTTAGTCAAATATAATCTCATGAATTGCAAGTTAGATCTCTCACAAATGGAACCAGGCCTCAAATTGTCACAGGACCAGTGTCCCCAAACAATTTACGAGAAGTAGCAGATGCGTGATTATCCTTACCATTCTATTATAGGATCTCTTATGTACGCCATGATCTGTACTAGGCCAGACATAGCTTTTGCAGTCAGCTCTCTCAGTCAGTTTATGACTAATCCTGGTATAACACATTGGAAGGCTCTTATCATAGTCATGAGATATCTTCGAGCTACTATGGACTTTTGCATTTGTTATGGAACAGTTGGCAATTACAAACTCAATTTACTCAGTGGTTACACATATGCAAGTTGGGCAGGAGATGTAGACACTCGTAAATCCACTTTTAGATTTACATTCTTCCTCAACAATGTTCAATTTCTTGGAACAGTCACAAGAAATCTGCAATAGCTCTATCTTCCATTGAATCGGAGTATATCGCAGCCTCTCAAGCTACAAAGGAAGCAATTTGTTTGAGGAACTTACTCTCCGATATTGGTCTGAATCAATATGCTTCGACGACATTATTTTGTGAAAATCAAAGTGCCATTGTTTTATCAACCAACCCTAGATTTCATTCTAGGAGTAAGCACATTGAACTGAAGTATCATTTCGTCAGCAGCAAAGTTCTCAACAAAGAGGTCAGATTGCAGTACTGTAAAATGCAAGATATGATAGTAGATGTTTTTACCAAAGCATTAAGTTTGGATTCACACAGAAGATTCTATGTAGAACTAATTTTGAAGGTCCAGGCATTCAAGGATTCAGATTAAGAGGGAGTGTTGGATTATTCGCCTTCTTACTAATCGACTAATCGGTTTTAATCTTCATCCATTGTTTATCCAGTTCTGCGGATTTTCCCGTGTTTTTATACAGTCTGCAAAATTATTAGCTAGTCATGATTCTTTAAAAGAACAAAAAAGATAGTGCTTATGATAAATTGAGTTGTAGCTCTTACTATTGCACCCTTTTCTATAGGTACTTTAGACTCTAAAATAGAAAATGAAGCTTACTTCACTCCGACATAGACTAGGTTCCTCATCCACGGAATCAACAAAACTCTCCTCTTGGTGTAGAGAGGAAGGTTCTTCTACCCGTAACCTCAGAAACTCCATAGAAAAATCACATTGTTTCCTCTAATACTAATAGCTAACGATTATAAATATTGTGAGGTTCTTGGTTCTTTTTAATAGCCAAGGATCAAATCAATCTGATAGCTTTGTAGATCAGTGCTTTTTTTGGCTTTAATTCCTTCACCATATTGTCCTTGTAAAGTGGGGATCTAATAAGCTACTAGCCAGCCACAAAAAGATATGCTATGTTTCGTAAACTCATATCTCAAGTAGATTGTTTCAATGTTTATTTTGTGTGTAGCATGGTGTGGAGATGAGGGGTATTTCATGGAAAAAGGAGATTCAATTTGTACCTTCGAAGGAGGGTTGATTCTGTTTATGGGCTATGCAAAGTCATCGTGGGATGAAACATGGGAGCGATCGAGTATGGAATTTGATAAGAAGATGAAGGGTGATCCAATTTGGTTAGGTATGCATAGTTGCATGTCGACTTGTTGGGATGGAAATCACATGTTGGAGGCTAGATGAAGGCCATTTCATGAAAAGTTTTTTATGTGGTAGTAAGAGCTTCATTCATCCACCTAATAAAAGAAGGTGCAATGAAAATACTCACATCCATGAATTCATCAGTAAGCAGTTTCATAAGATGACAGTACATTGCATTTGTTGTTTACAAATACAAAAATGAAAATTGTGATAATGAGATCTCCATTCTTCATCTTCCAATGTCTAATTATGAAATTGGAATATTAGTTGTGTTCCTTATAATACTTTCTGCTAAAAATCTTGTATGGGAGAGGTGAAGTGGGATTGAATATTTTGTGAGTATAAGATAAATCATTGCTTGAGAGGCATAAATCGTCAAATCTATGATTGTGGTGTAGACTTGTGAAGGACTATGGGTAGAAGGAAATGGAAAATGTGATTCATCTATGTAGCAATTGATGGGGCAAGGGAGATAGGAAGAACGAGAATGGAGAAGAGAGCAGGAATATTTTGGAATAGCTCTCCCATTCTAATCAACCGCTAGGTGCAAAAACATTCTAATAGACAGCTTATGCTAAAGATAATCAAAGCTTTATGCATTATGATTGCCCAACATGATCTTAAAATTCATTCATACTCTAAAAACAAGAGTACAGTCCACCGAAGAGATTGGAGACTGTTTGTGTGTGGTACTACTGAAATCAGATTCAACGTGAAGTATAGTTTTGAAATAAATGGAAGAGTAGTATGATATCGCGAGTTCCTCAAGCATCAAAGACAACCTCGTCTGATCAGAAACTGAGGATTCGTAGACGTCCATGTTCTGATCATGTTGAGTATACAAGCGCGACCAAACAACAATGAAAGTGCATTCAATCACAACATGCATTCATCTACGTAGTACATAGATATTGCTATATTTCATTGAAGCACAATACAAATAACAATTACAACAAAAAATGACGGCGTAATTGGGAGGCTCAAATAATGCATCTCATGGACGGAGCAACCAACAATCTGTGCTTGGATGATCTATTTTCAACGGTCTTTCGCCATTCTTGATATTGTTCCAAATGCTATGGATGAAACTCAAACACTAGAGAATGCACCTTCAAAGCAATCATGTGAGTATTCTTTCATTGAGGTTCACATTTTGTGTGATGAGACACATCTATCATGCTCATAATTTCCTTCCTCTAGTTAGTTCATAGATATGTAATGTTCTTACGATTTAGTCAAAGATTTACATCCTATGGTGATTGGCATACATGCCAATGTTAGTTCTACAAGAGTTCCTAGGTCAATACAATCCATCTTGTCTATACAATGTTAGTCATTAATCTAAGTTATTTGAGATGCTTCATGTGGTGCTATTAGTAATGCTATCTATTCTATGTTGTGAATCTAGTTCTTGAGGATGGCGATCTACATTCATGAGTCTTATGTGTCCATTGGGTTCCCTATCCGACATATCCACTTGTTTATGTTGTTGTTATTAAGCATTCATAGTCTAGATGACTAGCTTGGGAGGTTGTCATGCCATGTCCAACTCTTTTTCAACAGATTCTTGGTCTTTACAAACTGCTTGAGACATGTGTACATTTCCAATTTTATGGCTGGCTAATATCATTGACATCATCACTTTAGAGCTTTTACATTTATTTGATGTAGAGGGTGGTACCATTGACATCGTCACTTTGAAACTTTTACATTTATTTGACATATCATTTGTGCTCTTATTGATTCTTTTATTACAAGGGATCTTCTATTACAATGGTTCTGGTGGCCTGGTTAACTCACTACTAGCAATCAATTATTATGGTGTAGTTATGGTTTATTTGGGCTACTACTTCAGAGTCCCCCACATTATCGTAGACTCTGAAGCTAAACAGAATCTCTTGTATTCGGATGACAAGTTGGCTTTTCTGAAATGGTATATGTTTTAATTTATTGTATGTTTCCTCAGAGATAATATCCACTCCTACTCCACCATCAATATGTACACCTTCGATATTAAGATCCTGAAATGTTAATTTCCAATGTCGGAACAATATCATGTTTTGTTGATTGCACAATAGTACTAATCGATGCTGATGGTAACTCCGCTGGTCACTAAAATCCAAGCAATTTAGAGCATATTGAATTAGCTAAATAAGGTGCAATCTGAATCAATTGCCCTATCGTAACTTGAAACTTATAATTATTGACAAAGTCAACAATCTGATCAGCCACAATATCAACCAATTTTCGAAAAGAATTGGGTTCTTGATTTTGTTGCAATTGGTGTAACACCTCATGTGTAACTTTAGCCACCTGACTTATGTCAGTGTTGGATGTTCGGCTTGTACTTAGCCACAAATCTTCAGCTGGTATGTCTTTCCTTATCGCTTTTCCTTTATCCCTATGGCAATTGACCGCTTGGACATATCAATTGCGGTTCTTCAACTTTACCACTTGCACAGGTACTTGTTGTTTTGGTTCATTCCCTGCTCCAAGATTTTGATGATGGTTGTGCCTCAAATTATGATCATTGAAACAATTATTTAATCGAGGTGGAGGCAATACTCGTTCTAAATTACCGACCAATTGTTGATGATATGGGACACAATTAAAATACCTATACCCCATTTGGCTACGAAACAACAAACATCCTCCGAAACATCTTGTCAATATTGTATTCGTATTTGAAATGGCCATTGCTCCATTTGTTCTCCTTGATGATAAGGTATTGGACGTTGCTGCAACTGTGGTTGTGGTTTTGTTGTTGTTGTTGTGTTTGCACCGCAAATGCTCCTATAGTCCAGACAGTCTGCAACCTCCTACAATCGTTAGTCCAGTGATTGTACATATTGCATATCGCACAATATCGTGTGCCATTCAGACATTGGTTAATATAATGACCATCTTGATTGCAATTCCGGCAGAATCGTACACTTCCCTGTCGAAATTCCGTGGTGACCGCTTCATCATTCCGAACAGACATTTGTTCCTTATCTTTACTCTTCTTTGTATGCTTCTAAATTTTTTGCCTCCATCAGAAGAGAAAGAGCCATCGTCAGAATTCGTAGCATTGGAAGACAGAATCTGTATTTGAATCCGACTTTGACAAATCACTTCGCCTACGATGTTTACGATGGCGACGATACTTCTTTTGTGTCTCCTCTTCCTCTAACTACCAAGCTACTTCAACAATGTGTTCCAATCCTTGACCATGCAATCATGTGGTTTCCCTCCTGAGAACTTTATGTAACCCATGACGAAAGTATTTGATGCATTTCGCATCTGTCAGTGGTGCTTGAAACCTTTTCTCAAGTACTTTGAATTGCTAGACGTAAGCCACTACATCCTCCTTCCTCTTCTGATTAATCGCCTGAAGCTTATCTAAAATTTCTTCATCCTCATGCTCCTTCCGAGACCGCTTCAGAAAAGCGCTTCTCAAATCCTCCCAAACATGAAATTCTTGTAATACATATTGTGACTACCACTGTAATGTGTTCCCTTTCCTCGCTTACCAATGGTAACTCCACCCACAACTGCATATTATTATAATCCAGATTCCTAACACAACCCGAACCAGACTGCAACAGAACCAAAAAGGTGTGTTACTACTATTCTACAAAGATATCATAGGCATAATCATGGAGGAACCCATCCATTAGGATTCTACGTACTCCTTCATGTAGTTTTTCTCATTTCATTATGTAAAATTGGTATAAGTGATAGTGAAGCATCCAACTTGAACACTAATATTCTCTATATCAATTATGAAATCTTTCTATCTATCATATATAGGATTTTAAAAGAAAGATAAATTCTTAAAAAGGAGTTAATTCTTGAAATAGACCAAAGCTATATTATAAAACTAGCAAGCATAGTTGAAGAGAGAGTTCTTGACTAGTTTAGGCCTAATGGAGGCCAAACTTGTATAGATGGCCCATCAAAATTTCACATGTGAATGTCATTAAAATAGTAATGTCTACTACTTTTAGATAGTCTTAGAAGTGGTAGAGGTTAAGTCCCACAAAATGACCTTTATTTGATGTAATTTGGCCATATGGACCAAATTTGGTAGTGTAGTGCTCATATTTCTATTTTAGGACTATATGACTCTAAAGTGAGGAAAGAGAGACATATCTCATGCCTAAAATAGGCTGAAGTTTGGATTAGGTTGAGTGGTTGCACATTGTATTGGAGATCATTCTAATCCAATAGGTTTGTTTTATACTTTCCATCTTGTCTCCACAATCGGAGGAGTACCACGACCTTCATCTTCGGCTTGATAATCAACTTGTGGTGGTGGAATTGCTTCGTCCACATTGAGATGCTTGGATAGTTCATCAATATCTTTTTCATCATCGCCAAACCTATGAATTTCATCGAGTATGATCACGACTTATGTGCATACATTATCCAAGTAGCTCCTGGCATCTATACCCCTTCGTTTGCTGATTATATCATGTGAAAATACACTTCAAAGCTGTAACCTACATTTTGCTCCTTTTGCTCTTAGGTAGATGAAAATAAACTCAGCATCCAAATACATGCAAACCATCCATCTTAGGCTTCTTACTACTGAATGCCTTATCTATTGTGTGATTAGGGCTAAAAAGCATGGTTTGGTGGTACAAAAAAAGAACCCATTTTTCATTGTACCTTTTGGTAGTACATTTCACTTTTGGGAGATTTGGGAGGGAGATTGATAGATGCTACCCACGATTTATTGCAATGAAGGCGTCCCTAGTAATGATGGGCCTACCCTCTTGGAGTATTGGGGGAAAAGTGGTGGGCCTATTCTATACCCAAGTCCGCAATTTCTATGTGTGCTAACATTTCCCTAGCAGCTTCAATAATTGTGCAATTCTTCCTTTTAGCTATACTTTTTGTTTTTAGGCCTATTAACTATGCAAATTGTTACTTGATTCCATGCTCCTAGAAAAAATTAATAAAAGTCGTGGATCGATACTCACCACCCATAGCTCCTTATCAATTAGAATGCTCCTTATTTTAAACTTCCAATGCTATAATTGGACACCTCATCCAATTTGTTGGCTTCTGCAAGTACAGATTATCCTAATCCTACCATTCTGCCAAAAAATTGCCCTTTTGACACATTAATGGATCTTAATAAAAGCCTCAGAGTGTGATTGGAAGTCTTGCAAGTCAACTTTAAGGCCTGACCAAAAAAGTTTCAAGCCCTCCGCCACTTGATTTGACCTAAGTCGCCAAAATTGGCCCAATTTTAGGGAAACACTCCAATGCAACTTCATAACTATCTCACCGTTGAAATGGTTCACTTTGAACTCCGATCCATTTTCTTCCATGATTCATCAATCACTCTATTTGTGAGAAGTCATACTTGTAGAGTACAATTCTTTTATGCCCTTAATATGAAGGAAATCAACTTTCAAACAACCCTAAATGGAGCAAAGGCCACTTAGTTATGGGCTTTTAGGAAAAATGAACCGTCAAGAAAATCTCCCCTTCAAATGAATTTGAACTTCAGAGCCTCTTTCAAAGTGAAATTTTCTAATGAAGTTGAAGGGCCCTTTTCCCTTTAGGTCCCTTCACCTGAAGTTTTATCATTTTCCTCAAGATCTAATGGATACTAGCAATCCAAGAGCCCACAATGGCTCAATCTCAATCGTTGATTATTGGGCCTCAAGATCCAATGATCAAGATCAAATCTGCGATCCACTTGAGACACTTCCTCCAAATAGATGGACCCTTTGGTTCACTACCTATCCACTCTGACTAGTTGCGCGCGCGCGCGCGCGCGAGAGAGAGAGAGAGAGAGAGAGAGAGAGAGAGAGAGAGAGAGAGAGAGAGAGAGAGAGAGAGAGAGAGAGAGAGAGAGAGAGAGAGAGAGAGAGAGAGAGAGAGAGAGAGAGAGAGTAATGATCCCTCCTTCAAATTTTCAAGTTGATCTACTATTTCAAAGAGCGGATTTGACCCTTGGTAGAAGCTAAGTGATGTAGTTACCGCAAAGTGAATGGTGACATAGTCTGTGTCGAACAAAGCAAAGCGAAAGCTTCCTATTGAGTGGTGACAGTCGACGGACGTCAAGGGAGTTGGATGAGTCAAGTTGATCGTTTGTCCTTAAGTTGATGTCGATGGAGTTGAGTTGGTGAAGTCGACATCGATCCTGCTCTCTTTCAAAGTCGTTGTATGCAGAGACTGTTCGACTTGTGCGAGCAAGATTGTTGTTGGTTGTAGAGAGAGAATATCTATATAGTATGATGGTACTCAGGCAATGAATTCAGGTGAGTAGGAGTGAAGATTAACTCCATCAGCCGTCACATGTAATAATAATAAAGTAAGCTAGATTGTGCCAAGAAGTCGATACTCACATGGATTGTTGAAATGCAACATTTTTTCTATGCAGTGATGTGCAACTTAGAGATAGGGGAAGTCTAATGTGCATGTGACAACATCCATCTATGTGTGTTTGCGTGTATGAGAGAGAGAGAGATGTGAAAAGTTTTTACACTTGGTGTGTGTGGTCGGGCTAGGGATTGAACCTAGGACCTCTCCCATTCCGGTGGGGTGCTCTACCACTGAGCTACCCGTCCCTTTATGTTCCTAGAGTGTTGTGCAAGGGCTATAGCCTTGACACTTTCTAACACTCCCCCTCAAGGCATAGCCCTTTTAGCTACCGCCCGCCTAGACCACATCCACAACCATGGCTCTGATACCATGTGAAAAGTTTTTACACTTGGTGTGTGTGGTCGGGCTAGGGATTGAACCTAGGACCTCCCTCATTCCGGTGGGGTGCTCTACCACTGAGCTACCCGTCCCTTTATGTTCCTAGAGTGTTGTGCAAGGGCTATAGCCTTGACACTTTATAACAAGAGAGAGATGTTTGTGTGTGTGTGTGTGAGAGAGAGAGAGAGAGCAACAACCATTTGCAATTAGCAGGGTTTTTCAGGGGGTAGTTAGCACCCCTAAAAGAGAATGCTAACTATCCACAAAAATAAGTCAACATTGTCAATTAAGTTAAAGTTATGCGTTATTTCTAAAGGTACTTTCATAATTTTGCATAGTTTACTCTCATGAAATTATTTTTTTTAAAGCACTAACCAGAGTCTATACTTTTAGAAGGAAGGTATTTTTATCACTACAATGATACATGGCTAGAATGAGTTGGAAGAAAGACTTTGTATAAGGTAAAGATAGGTTTATTGGATGCAAGATAAATGTACTAATTAAAAGGGTTAAACGTTCTTCAAAGTGCTTGCATTCCCATGACCAACTTAAGTCGTTATTTCAATATTTCCACTTATAGCAATATCACTGGACAACAAAAACTATTCTTGGTGAAAGAGATGAAATACCTGTCCAAAAAGGATAATATCCACATTTAGAATACTTTGGTATGTGGTTGCGTTATGGCCTATTCTCTCCATAAGGAAAGGAGCTAGCATACCAAGAGTTTCAGTCAAATAAGTGGCTAACCTTGAGAAGTAGCAATTGTGTGCATTGGTAATTCATCTAAAAGTGCTCTTGTGAGCTGTAAAAGTGCATAAGCGAAAAAGGTAGTACTTATTTCCCTAGTAAAAAGTCTAGCATTACTTTAGTCAAATCACGCTTTAGTTTCTGTCGAGTTTTCAACAAAAAATTTGATGACATTCGGATATAGGGCAAAATTTTTCTTTATGATCTTTCCAAGGCTAATTTTTTGACTAGGTGCATACACATAAAACATGGATTATGATGTGACATATATATGATATGTAGTCCAAAGTCTTTCATTATTATCTTCTTTCAAACAAGCATCAGATGAACAATGACCATGTAGGCACTTGGTGTTTTTTAAGTATTTGGTAGCAAAGTTTTGCAAAATTGAGCATGTCTAGTTACAGTCTCATTAACAATAGTTTGATAGGTAGTGTGGCTAGTTTAAACCATCCATCATATAATTCAGAGGCAATCTCGTTAATTTTAGATAGTCAAATGGTAATGTGACTTAAACAAGATGCAGTTTCTCCAAAAATGATACATGAACAGATACTTCTTTTCGTTATGTGAACAAGTTGCCCTCATCCTCACAAATCTTTCATTCTTATAATTTATCCTATTATAAAAGAGTTATATTAATGTGTTGAATGAAAAACATTGCAACATGATATCTACATAGCATTCCCTAGTCAAAAAACAAATCAAAAACCTTATCTTCCTATAGTGAGATATCCTTGAATACGCTCTATGACAATCTTTTGGCATTCTATGCTAATAAGCATATCCACATCTACCATAATCATATCCCAATCTATCATATTCTCAGCTGAAAAAATTTGATCAATGTGCAAATCCTATTCATTGTATGCATCTGCTTGTCACACCAACTATACAAGTTATGCTTTTGTGAGAACCTTGGTTTGGCAAAAGGCATCTCTTTATTTGCTTTGTCTTGTATTTGAAAAGAAGAATTTAGGCCTTTTCACTATGTATATGAACTAGGTAGCAGGTGTCAAATACTAAACATGAATCAATACTTAAGGACCAATACTAAACATGAATCAAATTCATATCCAATGAAAAGTAAACAAACTTACCGCTAAAAACAGGGTTTGTCAACAACTTTGGATATTTGATAGCAGGCCGAAAACATCAGATTTAAAAGAGTAAGCTTTTTATGAACAGTTGCAACATCTTCAATTTAATATGATTTACAACCTACTTTGACCATTTACCATGTGCATGTTTAACATGTATAAGGTTAATTCTCATGCATAATAGGAGACTTCAAGCACGCATACCTGCCATCTGAAAACCACCACTAGAATCGTGTTTAAAGAAATTATCATCTGAAATCTTAGAATATCACATGGGAAACTTGCTTCTTTGTTGGTTTTTACATATATTTGTGAATTGGTTGGTGATTCAATATTATATATATATATAGAGAGAGAGAGAGAGGGGGGGGGGGGGGGGAGAGGCATACAATACTCACCACATTAGAGCAGTTTTGAGCTCTAAAAAGACCACCCTTTAAGAATTCGTGCAAGATGTAGGGGGGGGGGGGGGGGGGGGGGGAGTGAGAGGCGTACAATACTCACCACATATAAAATGAAAGCTTGATACTCACAATTGCAAATTTCTGAAGCATGAGCCTGCATTGAATCACCAAATTCAGGGGTTGAGATATGTCATTTGAGTATTCAAAAGGTGTAACCTTCATAGTGAGATTGAATTCAGACAAAGTATAAAAAAGTTGCAATTTAGTGTTTGTAGATAAGCCCTTGTTTGTAACAATGAGCTGATGGTGGCATGCAATAAAGCAAATAGGTGTTTGATGGATAGAGTCTTGCTTGTAACATTGAGCTGATAGCCCACAATCTTGCAAATCAGGTTTTTTGGTGATAAACATCTATTTGTAACATTTGAGCTAATGACAAATGGTATTTTATTTTGCTTGGCCCCAAACTATCTTGAGTTGTACATGTAGTACCCAACCAAGCTCAAGTTTTAATTTGTTGTTGAAAAGGGAAATTCTTGCTCCAAACTTGGCTATCTTATTAAAATAGACATAATGTACATTATGATGCTAGTGTAAGTAAATTGTTGCACATATACATTAGGAACTTGTTGTACATAAGATTTCACTAACAACATACACTAATGCAATGATTTCATTGCTCTCAATCTCTCTCTCTCTCTCTCTCTCTCTCTCTCTCTCTCTCTCTCTCTCTCTCTCTCTCTCTCTCTCTCTCTCTCTCTCTCTCTCTACTTTTGTGTAATCATTCATGGTGTGGGCAGGCCTTTTTTCTCTCTCTTGTATGTCCTTATTTGTGAGGGACTAAAGTCTACACCTCTAGGAAAGAAAAGGAAGTTTCAACCTACTCAACATAACAGCTGTCTACATGTTTCTTGTTTTGACTAACATATTCTCTTGAATGTTGTGAAGGATCCATTGTAATTTTAATCCATATTTTCATAGGTAGGGTGGCGATATTGACACTTGATATGAGATTGTAGCAAAGGGAGAACCTTGGTCTCGATGCCTCTTCTCCAAGTCCATCACTAGTAGTCAAGACTCAGGAGGAACATAGCCACTCACATTATGGGTAGTCAATGGAGGGGACATGCACATCTAGAAAAAGGAGGCTCAAAGGTTCTCTAGTTAAATAATAGTAGTGGGAGATAGTTATTGTGGAACTGGACAAGCTTAGTAGGGCTAGCCAGGCTTTTGGCCAAAGCCAGCCGGTTCCAATGTGTAGTGAGAGTTTTGGTTTCTTTCAATTTTGTTTTAGAGCTACAACAACAGGCCTTTACCTCTTTGTGCTTACATCAACATTTAAAGGAGCTTGGTTATGCCTAATAATCAAGCCCAATTACACATTAGAAATGCCAAAATATCCACTATGGACAAGGAAGAAAATGTGAGGAGCACATAGAAGTAGTAGTCAAGAAGGACTGGCACACAAATCACAAGACACATCACTTTCTCTTGAGAAATTTGGGTGATTGTGCATTCATAGAGGTAAGCCTTATTACCTTAGCATCAAAGATGTGGAACATTATGTGAAACCAATGTGAGTCAAATATTGTTGCCAAAGAGAAGCTTCTAAAATTGCGTTTGGTGTGTGAATTCAAAATACACTAGGTCACATGAGCAATTGATAGCCCAAAAATATTCTAGTTGCAGTAGAGTTTTTGGCCAATACACTCGATGCTCTAGATGTGAAGGGGTTGCATGCACCAAATGGGGCAAAGGATCATCTTGGTTCTCATGAGGGTTTAGTGGATCGAGATTAGGTATGCTCGGATACATCATTTCATCAATATTCTTCCTTTCTTAGTATTGTTCCAGGTGCTAAAAATGGAGCCCAAATGGTAGAGCATGCATATCTAGAGTCGCCAAATGAGGTTTTTCCACTGACGTTCATGACTTGTTTGATGAGGCACACATTTCTTAGGGTCAAACTCTCTTCCCTCTACTTCTGTTAGAGAAATATGACACTTCTCTGATTTTATCGAAGATTCATGTTCCTAACTGTGGTTGGCACATATGCCAATGTCCTCTATGTTCTATGTCAGTTCCTCATTCATTTCACCAGCTCTTGTGAGCACGATGTTGTTGAATATGATTAAGGTTATCAAAATACTTCATGTGGTCATATTCTTAGTGCTCTCTCTTCTATGCCAATGGAGCGAGTTTTTGAGAGTGGTAATTTCCATTCATGATTCTTATGGATAGCTTGGGGTACCTATACACTATCGTATCCAATTGTTGATGGTGCTAGTATTTGGCATTCTTGACCTAAAAAATTAGCTTTGAAATGCAATTATCACCTATGTTCTAGTATTATTAAAACTGAGAACAAGGCGGCTTGAGAAGCTCCTTCAACACCTTCAACCAAAAACAGGAATTGACCTGAATAGTGCTGCAGCTGTTTTTGATAGTGAGGGATGCAAGCAAGAATTATTTGGATTTTTTGATACTTTATATCTCAATTGTGAAGGCTTCTCAATGAAAGAGTCATGGAGGATATTTAGCAGGACAAAAGATTGGCAAGATAGCTTTCCAAGTATCATGAGACTTTGGCAAGCTGTACTTGTTATTCCTATTAGCACAGTGCAATGTGAAAGAGGCTTTTCAAAACAGAATGCGATCAAAGATGTAAGGAGGACTCGACTAGCTATAGAAACTCTAGATTCGTTGATGAGAGTTCCCTTAAATGAACCAAAGCTAATGGATGTGGAGTGGCAACGAGTGTTCGAGATATGAAAAGAAGGCAAAGACAGGTGTATAAGTAGTGTAGTGTAGTGAATTGAGCTTTTTAAAACAATTTTTTTAATATTTATGTCTTTGATAGTGTAGTGTAGTGTCGTGAATTGAGCATTTTAAGACAACTCTTTGATATTTATGTCTTTTCATGAGTGGTACTTTAAGTCACTAAAGCTTGTTTTTTTATTCTTATGTTTCGACATAATTCGACATAAAAATTCAATGTGCCTTCAAAACCCTAGACTCGTGTGGAAAACTATGCCATCAATTTGAGAGTTTATTTTCACAATGCATTTTTTGTAAGAAGATATTATTATAATTTCTATGATCAATGCACGATGTTCTCAGTAGTTAGGGTTTAGGGTATGTCACAATAAAAAGAGTAGTTACAAAACATGCGAATGCTATTATGTGTGAATGTTTTTTGTCACGGGCTTAATGTTTTTTTTCCAAAGCTTGTGACCAATGCGAAGTATATGAAGCAGTACAATATGTGTTTAGATTTGAAACTCGGACCTTTTACTAAATTTTCACCCTATGTTGTGGTCTTGAAAGTCAAATGTTTTATTAAACCGTCACATGACGGGCACCCACGTATCAAAACCGTCATGAGAAAAATGCATGACAGGCAGCCTTGATCGTCAAACTCCAAGGCTGGGAAGGCACCGTGCACGTCCGCTCCACCTTGCAATTCTACACCGTAGCGATAGGGGATAGCGCACACTTATACTCGTAATGCCGTGTACGCGATCTTCTGCGTTTATTACACATAGCTGGCCTATGAAACAGATCCGGCTATTATTGAAAAGACAATTCTCCAGGCTCCAGAATCTGGAGGATATACATGATACGAGACGTAGATTCTAAGCGGGCATAGCTCCTGATACCACTAATGCTGGCCAGCCATTCCGACGTCTTCATGTCAGCATGTATCCACAATCGCAGCTGCCTTCAACTAGCTGCCCAAATCCCGAATCGCTGGAATAGGCCTCGAGCCATTACACGGGATTATAAGTGGAATAGGCCTCCTGGAAAATCAGACCTTGAATTGCCGCTCTGGGACCTTAGGGAGTGTCACCCCTTTGAGTCTTACAGGGCACGCTGGGTGCACCCAAGTCAGCTTTACAACATCCTCCCCTCGTTTGAGAAAGCTGATGTCCTCATCAGGGCCAAACTAGAACCTAAGACTCATGGCACGGGCTTAATTCACCGGCCAGACTTTAGTCACATATACAAGGGCACGGGCTTGATTCACCGGCCAAAGGAAACCAACTGTAAAACAGAGTAATGATATTGTGTTTTACACCCAGCACAGGAAAAGTGTGGATCTAGTTCACTTACGTAAAACCTGTGTGAAGCTGCTGCACGTAGACATCAAACTGAAGCTCACTCCTCAATGAGAAATGCGGCTTACTTTATTAGCATGAAAGAAAAAGGTACTCACGGCTCCCTTAAGCCTCAGATATGTCGTTGTCGTCGCACATCTGGATGAGTCCCCTAGGACTCTAGATATTTCGTTTGGTCGTCCAGGTTGAGCTCCTTGAGCTCTGCATCGGCACTTAGATTCACCTTTGACGTAGAAACTGCAGGCAATGTTGGCTCCATTTGACCTCGCGTCAACTGGTTTGTCACTGTTGGATGTCTTTCATTAAAAAGGTGAGTTTTCGCTTGGTCACACAAGGTGAGCTCCTTGAGCTCTGCATCGGCACTTGAATTCACCTTTGATGTAGAGACTATAGGCAATTTTGGCTCCATTTGTTCCCGTGTCAGCTAGTCTGTCACTGTTGGTTGTCCTTCGTTAAATAGGTGAATGAGATTGGGAGGAATGGTTGGCTCAGGTTCATTTGTGTCGTTCTTTTCTAGTTGGTCCCTTGGCACAGCTCTGACGACACAAGGTCTCCTGCCATTATATAATAACACAAGGTTAACCCCTTTTGCCAAGAAGGCCACCACATGTTCGTTAAACCAGCTTAATCCCAAAATAGCGTCGAAGGCATCCATCTTCAAGATTGTGAACGTTAGTCGATTCTTCCAGGCTCCCAGAGAGATTGGTAAGTTGGTTGCCAATCTACAAGTGGTCATTGTACCTTTCGCGGTCACCACACAAATAGGAGTCACATTTTCTTCACATTGGATGTCCAATTCTCCTGTCAGTTTTTCTGACAAGTAGTTATGTGACGCCCCCAGGTCTACCATGAAGTAAATGATCCTGCCTTGAATACAGCCTTTCAGGTACAATAACTTGGATCCTCTCGCAGGAGTCGCCATAAGATGTTCACGATAAGCCGCAAGTGCCCCTATCTGTTGCAAGGCATTCAGGTCAGACTCCGTCAAATCCGTTTCTGGGTCCTCTTCATCATCTTGTTCACCATCTTCTTGATCAAATGCCTCTCTCTCCATCCTATCAAATCCTTCAATGGCAGCCATGATTTGCTTATTCAATGGTTTGGGGCATGATCTCCAAGAGTGACCTTGCTGATGACAGTTGAAGCAATGCATGGAACTGCCCACTGTTGGTGAGCTGTTGTTGTGACTAGTTGAAGGTCCAACATTGTTTCTTCTCTGGAACATGTTCCCTCCATTGTTGCCTTGGTTGCCAAACCCTGTTTTTGTTGGGAATTTATTCACGCTACTCGAGGCTTGGTTGCCATTTGGAGCTGAGTCCCCCCTTGAAAAGAAGCTCGGACTCGGTTTGGATCCACTAAATACTCTTGTTGAGGTTGCGGGAGCAGCTGGTGCCAATGTGCTCTCATAATCACAAACCATTTCAGCCGCTCGAATAGTTGAATTGAAATCATGGGGCATGTAGTTGTCTATCGCACGTCGGGTCCAGGATTGCATTCCAGACAATAGGTAATGAGTTTTGTCCGCCTCGGACATATCTTCAATAACCCATACACTCTGTCTGAATCTATTGAGGTACTCTCGCAATGACCCTTTCTGTTTGAGCCCCGATAATTCTGCCCTCAATCTCATGTGTGAATCCTTCGGTATGAACTCCTCTCGTAACGCGGCTTTGAATGCGTCCCATGTTTGAAAATGCATTCCTGCCATCCGGTACCAATTTGTAGTGTAGCCCTCAAAATATGCTAATGCCAAGTCAGTTCTTTCTTCCTCAGGAGTGTTCATTAGACGGAAGTAATGGTCCATGTGAAACAACCAATCTTCCACAACTCGAATGTCACGCTCTCCTTTGAAAGTAGGTGGTGCTTTCACTTTGGCAGTCTTTCTTGGGCCCTCCGTGGTTCGCGCTCGTGGTTCTCTTGGTATCTGTGGAGGAGGCGCCACTGCATTCTCCCTAGTTGCTTCCAACTCTTCAAACCTGGCTTCGAGCTGTGTTAGCCCGTCTCTCATTTCTCTAGGAAGGTTAATTTGGGTAAGATTCATGGCTCGCAAGGATGTTTGCCATTCTTTCCTTTCGGTTTCTCTATCCTTCTTCACCTCGCTAAGCATAGCCGTCATTGCGCTTGATAAGTATTGCCGCATCTTCACTTCAAAGAGGTCCTGTTGTGCCTCTGGCAAGGGTTCATCTCTTGGTGTAGGTTCAGAAGGGCCACCCATCTCTTCATGGAGGGGCGCCACTGTGGAGTGCATACGCTCTTTCTTTCTCGACTTGGACCTGGTGCCATCTCGATGCATGCGAGAGCTGTATTCTCGAGTCAGCTCTTCTCCGTCCGTCAGTGCTCGTAACTCTTCAAGATGGTCCTCCATTATAGTCAGAGGTGTACTTCCAACAGATTATCGCCTCAATCCTTTTTATATTTGAAGCTCTCCCTTCTGTCAGCCGGGCCCCACAGCTCTCTTTTCTTCTTCATTAAATCAGCTTCAATGAAAATATCCCTTCCTCAAACTTAGCACGCCCACATCACCTGAGAGCCAAGTAGGAACCAGGTCATTTGTGTCCAAGCAAGCACACGACAAACGGAACATACCAACCAAAGCAAACACAAAGGATCCCTCTCAAGCCACAAACCCCCCCTGAGACCGGACGTAGGACCTTTGCCTAGCCGCGCCCACACAAATCTATCACAGAATTAGCCCACGGGGAAACATCCATCCAACCATCCGTGCTTTCACCATTAAGCAGCACATTGCCTCAGTCACGCCCCACCACTTTTTGGTCGATAGCCCTTATAGCTAAACGATCGGCAGCTATCCCGCACCGGCTTTACACCCGAATTCGAGCAGCATCTCTGTATCAATGGTTAACCCGTACAGTTCGAATATGTCGCCCCGCACCCCACAAGGTACAGACTGT
The DNA here is from genome assembly GCA_029204225.1 of Diphasiastrum complanatum. NCBI lineage: Eukaryota > Viridiplantae > Streptophyta > Lycopodiopsida > Lycopodiales > Lycopodiaceae > Diphasiastrum > Diphasiastrum complanatum. The sequence continues at coordinate 71,575,711 of CM055094.1, read as the reverse complement.
GCTTTCACCTACCTAGGCAGCACTTTGCCTCATCCGTCCTACGTGCAGACAGCGCCAGGCCCAAACCGCGAGAACTGACCGTGCTTACACCTCGAGGGCAGCACTTTGACTCATCAAGTCCCCCGTTCTGCCGACCACCCCGACCGTGGACGCACCCGTGCTTACACTATGGGCAGCACCTTGCGCAACGGTTGTCTTGATGAACCCCAAACCGTGGCCATCCCTGTGAGACTTGCGTAGCTGACCGGCTAGTCGGCTTTGATACCACATGTTGCGCCGGCGCCTCAAAGGGCGCTGGGACTTGAGCGGTTTCCCCAACACGCGCTTAAGTCTAACATTCATCCATCATGCACTTACATAAAAGCCAACTCAGAAACGTAACAAGCTTAACCATTCAGACTTAAGAAAACTGGAATCCCAACCAACCCGAAAGCCAACTCAGAATCCGTCCCCAAAAGGTAACCAAAGGCAAAGACAAGCCACACATGAAATCCAAGGCATAGTGGTCGCCAAACTGACCAATTGGCATAGCGGCAAGCCCCATGTCGATGACAGGGACCCTTAGGCGCCAGCGACGCAAAAAGGTTGTAGTAAGGGTCCTTCCACTTGGACCAGTCCCGGAGGCGAAACCGAAATGGTAATCATCCCCAAGGATCAACTTTATTAGATTTGGAAGAGGTTACATTCATACATAGACTGACCGGTCTCGGGGCCACCAACACGTGCTGGGCATTGTGCCTGGCTCGTGCTGGTAGAGGAAGCTGAGACCTGGCGACTGGATTCCTGGCGCTGGTTGAGCTGCCCAAGTTTCGGTCTGTCGGACTCCCCCTATAGTTCTGCTGTGATTCGGCGCACCCCTCTGGTTTGAAACATAGTGCTTTCTGGTAAAGCACGCTTTTTAGGACTTAGTTTTTATTTTGCTGATTAAGCCTGGCAAGCCTGGCAGAATCAGTCTGGCTCCCGGACATGGGTCCCGGGAGCCGTCCCGGCGGCCAAATCAACTTGCTTTCCTGACTAGGCCATGACTCGAGCTCCAGAGCTAGCTCATGACTTTGTGACTACTTGACTGGCTCACCACAGGTCGGAGGCTCAGTCCTTGACATTCTAACTTGCTCTGGGACCTTAGGGAGTGTCACCCCTTTGAGTCTTACAGGGCACGCTGGGTGCACCCAAGTCAGCTTTACAACAACAAGCCTAAGATGGATGGTTTGCATGTATTTGGATGTTGAGTTTATCCTCATGCTTGTTAGTTTTACAATATAACTTTGGTCTATTTCAAGAATTAACTCCTTTTTAAAAATGTATCTTTCCTTTAAAATCCTATATATGATAGATAGAAAGATTTCATGATTGATATAGAGAATATTAGTGTTCAAGTTGGATGCTTCACTATCACTTATACCAATTTTACATAATGACATGAGAAAAACTACATGAAGGAGTATATAGAATCCTAATGGATGGGTTCCTCCATGATTATGCCTATGATATCTTTGTAGAATAGTAGGAACACACCTTTTTGGTTATGTTGCAGTCTGGTTCAGGTTGTGTTAGGAATCTGGATTATAATAATTTGCAGTTGTGGGTGGAGTTACCATTGGTAAGCGAGGAAAGGAAACACATTACAATGGTAGTCACAATATGTATTACAAGAATTTCAGGTTTGGGAGGATTTGAGAAGAGGTTTTCTGAAGCGGTATCAAAAGGAGCATGAGGATGAAGAAATTTTAGATAAGCTTCAGGCGACTAAGCAAAAGAGGAAGGAGGATGTAGTGGCTTATGTCTAGCAGTTCAAAGTACTTGAGAAAAGGCTTCAAGGACCACTGACAGATGCGAAACGCGTCAAATACTTTCGTCATGGGTTACATAAAGTTCTCAGGAGGGAAACCACATGATTGCATGGTCAGGGATTGGAACACATTGTTGAAGTAGCTTGGTAGTTAGAGGAAGAGGAGACACGAAAGAAGTATCGTCGCCATCGTAAACATCGTAGGCGAAGTGATTTGTCAAAGTCGGATTATGTGTTACAGTGCTATGAATTCTGACGATGGCTCTTTCTCTTCTGATGGAGGCAAAAGATTTAAGAAGCATAAGAAGAAGAGTAAAGATAAGGAACAAATGTCTGTTCGGAATGATGAGGCAGTCGCCACAGAATTTCGACAGGAAAGTGTACGATTCTTCTGAAATTGCAATCAAGATGGTCATTATATTAACCAATGTCTGAATGGCACACAATATTGTGCCATATGCAATATGTACAATCACTGGACTAACGATTGTAGTAGGTTGCAGACTGTTTGGACTATAGGAGCGTTTGCGGTGCAAACACAGCAACAACAGCAACCACAACCACAGTTGCAGCAATGTCCAATACCTTATCATCAAGGAGAACAAATGGAGCAATGGCCATTTCAAATACCAATACAATATTGACAAGATGTTTTGGAGGATGTTTGTTGTTTTGTAGCCAAATGGGGTATAGGTATTTTAATTGTGTCCCATATCATCAACAATTGGTCGGTAATTTAGAACGAGTATTGCCTCCACCTCGATTAAATAATTGTTTCAATGATCATAATTTGAGGCACAACCATCATGAAAATCTTGGAGCAAGGAATGAATCAAAACAACAAGTACTTGTGCAAGTGGTAACGTTGAAGAACCGCAATTGATATGTCCAAGCGGTCACTTGCCATAGGGACAAAGGAAAAGCGGTAAGGCTGGACATACCAGCTGAAATTTTGTGGCTAAGTACAAGCCGAACATCCAACACTGACATAAGTTAGATGGCTAAAGTTACACATGAGGTGTTACACCAATTGCAACAGAATCAGGAACCCAATTATTCTCGTAAATTGGTTGATATTGTGGTTGATCAGATTGTTGATTTGTCAATAATTATAAGTTTCAAGTTACGATAGGGCAATTGATTCAGATTGCACCTTATTTAGCTGATTCAATATGCTCTAAATTGTTTGGATTTTAGTGACCACCAGAGTTACCATCAACATCGATCAGTACTATTGTGCATTCAACAAAACATGATATTGTTCCGACATTGGAAATTAACATTTCAGGATCTTAATATCGGAGGTGTACATATTGATGGTGGAGTAGGAGTGGATATTATCTCTGAGGAAACATACAATAAATTAAAAAATATACCATTTTAGAAAAGCCAACTTGTCATCCGAATACACGAGATTCTCCAAGAGATTCTGTTTAGCTTCAAAGTCTACGATAATGTGGGGGACTCTGAAGTAGTAGCGGATTGCAACTCAAGGCGAGCTCCAACCAAGTCTCAGCCTCCCTTGCTGGAATGTTGTCCTGGCACTTGCCTTGGCATGCTTGCGTCCCGGAGACTAGGGTCGGTCACACACTTGAAATGTAACCTTCTTAGATTTATCAATAAAGTGGGATTTTCCTCAAACTGACACTGATTACCTTCTCGGTTTCAGTGTTCGGTAAAAGCGCCAGTTGTAAGGCCGCTTCAAACTTTTTAATTTGGCACATAGCTGAGGGTCGTATCCCGGGATGCCAGTGGTATGTCGTCGGGACCATTTGGTCTGTGGCGCCAACGGTATGCTGTCGGGACCATTCGGTCCAGGAACTGGTTGTCTCCATATCTGTTACAGCTTGTGGTTCTGAGTGTCCCTTGCATGAACGTGAATGGGTTAAGCTCTTGGGGAACGGGCTCTAACTCGTCGGCTGAGTTGGATGGCTTGCTTGGGTGGAAGTTATCTGTTTATGGCTGTCCAGTCTGGCGTGGCGCCAAGTTGGCTTCCAGTGCTTGTGACGAAGCTTTCAGTTGGTTAAGTCTGATGTAAGTCAAACCACTTGCTTGGAATGGATGTTACTCGTTTGTAACGAAGCTTTGAGTTGGTTAAGTTTGATGTATGTCGGGCGGCTTGCTTGGAGAGAAGTCACCCACATCGGGACCCTCGATCTAGCATGGCGCCAGATTGGATTTCAATGTTGGTTTCCAAACTTCCAGTTGGTTAAGTCTAGTCGTTGTTGGCGAGTTGACTGCTTGTATGTCAAGTGGGTTTGGACGACAAGAGTTGAAGGCTGGGAAGCTAAGTCGTGGTTCCCGGCTCCCTTTGGGATGTCTGCGCTACATGTGGTATCAGAGCCGACTGGCCAGTCAGCTATGTGGATCTCATGGAAATGGCCACTATTTGGGGTTCATCAAGACAATTGTTGTGCAAGCATGCCCCACAAGCTTTTCTCCTTTAACAGTATTTTCATCTTCCAACTCCATGAGGCGTAGTTCTCCTCTTCCAGCTGATCCACCATCTTTATCTCCATAGTTCCATCCGATGCCATTCTGGATCCTTCTCAACTACAATCGTTCTCCTTGATTCTGGATGCGACGCTGAATCCGCTAATACGAGCTGCTTCGCGTCAAGTGAAGATGATTATGTCCTGAGTGCAAATCGTTAACACGAATCCTTTGATCCTTTCACATGTGTGGACCCATAACCTTTGATAGATTAATCACAGTTATGCATGCTAGGATCCGATTAACAATTATTAGCAATCAGAACGTAAGCATAACACGATCATCCATCTATTGTCATCCAAATATAGGAGATTCTCCAGGAGATTCTGTTTAGCTTCAGAGTCTACGATAATGTGGGGGACTCTAAAGTAGTAGCGGATTGCGGCTCAGGGCGAGCTCCAACAAAGTCTCAGCCTCCCTTGCTGGAATGTTGTCCTGGCACTCGCCTTGGCATGCCAACGCCCCGGAGACTAGGGTCGGTCACACACTTGAAATGTAACCTTCTCAGATTTATCAATAAAGTGGGAATTTCCTCAAACTGACACTGATTACCCTTGGGTTTCATTGTTCAGTAAAAGCGCCAATCGTAAGGCCGCTTCAAACTTTTTAATTTGGCACATAGCTGAGGGTGGTATCCCGGGATGCCAGTGGTATGCCGTCGGGACCATTTGGTCTGTGGCGCCAACGGTATGCTGTCGGGACCATTCGGTCCAGGAACTGGTTGTCTCCATATCTGTTGCAGCTTGTGGTTCTGAGTGTCCCTTGCATGAACGTGAATGGGTTAAGCTCTTGGGGAACGGGCTCTAACCTGTCGGCTGAGTTGGATGGCTTGCTTGGGTGGAAGTTATATGTTTATGGCTGCCCAGTCTGGCGTGGCGCCAAGTTGGCTTCCAATGCTTGTGATGAAGCTTTCAGTTGGTTAAGTCTGATGTAAGTCAAACCACTTGCTTGGAATGGATGTTACTCGTTTGTAACGAAGCTTCGAGTTGGTTAAGTTTGATGTATGTCGGGCGGCTTGCTTGGAGGGAAGTCACCCACATTGGGACCCCCGATCTAGCATGGCTCCAGATTGGATCTCAATGTTGGTTTCCAAACTTCCAGTTGGTTAAGTCTAGTCATTGTTGGCGAGTTGACTGCTTGTATGTCAAGTGGGTTTGGACCACAAGAGTTGAAGGCTGGGAAGCTAAGTCGTGGTTCCCGGCTCCCTTTGGGATGCCTGCGCTACATGTGGTATCAGAGCCGACTGGCCAGTCAGCTATGTGGATCTCATGGAAATGGCCACTATTTGGGGTTCATCAAGACAATTGTTGTGCAAGCATGCCCCACAAGCTTTTCTCCTTTAACAGTATTTTCATCTTCCAACTCCATGAGGCGTAGTTCTCCTCTTCCAGCTGATCCACCATCTTTATCTCCATAGTTCCATCCGATGCCATTCTGGATCCTTCTCAACTACAATCGTTCTCCTTGATTCTGGATGCGACGCTGAATCCGCTAATACGAGCTGCTTCGCGTCAAGCGAAGATGATTATGTCCTGAGTGCAAATCGTTAACACGAATCCTTTGATCCTTTCAAATGTGTGGACCCATAACCTTTGATAGATTAATCACAGTTATGCATGCTAGGATCCGATTAACAATTATTAGCAATCAGAACGTAAGCATAACACGATCATCCATCTATAATCAAGAACACAATGACAAAGACAAGATCATTCCCAAAAGATGTGTCAATTCATTTGCATACTATGTACATATATCCGCGTGTGTGTATCACACTCCAAGATCCCAAAAATGACTGTGCCTAAGTGTCACTAAATAACGACTAAATGCCACACCCTTCATGCCAAGATGAAGGCATTCTGATGACTAGAATTGCTATAGTGCATACACATTGATGGGTGCATGACTCCCGTCATGCACCCGGTGCTCGATGCCCATCATCGAGCACCTAATGTCATGCACCATCACTTTGCATGCAATGAAGAGCTTTCCAACCCAGAGGAGACCAATGCTCATGTTCAAAAGCAGGAACATAAAAAGGTGACCAAGGGTATCAGAAGTACAGGACCCTACAATGCTAAGTTCGTTTGTGATCCTTGTTGTCTTCAATTCACTGAAGTGGTTGGCTGGAAACTGCACTTGACAACCTGTGGGCAGAAAGAAGAAGGGGTCACACCGAATAGTTTGCAATGTAAATTATGTAAGTCGCTAGTAGTCCGATCACTGAGTACGAATGGCCCATGGCCCATCCGGAGGAAGGACAAAAGGATATCCAAGCTTTACTATATACATGATTCAGTGCAAGTTGAAAATACAAAGAAAGGTTTGTAAAGGTTAAGGAATGAATGGTTGTTTGAAGACAGAATGTTAACTAATGAAAACTTTCCATAGTAAGTGGATAGAGAATGACTAAATTTAAAACTTGGATATCAAACAATGATTATGCATTAATAGGTCCTATGAATTGAGTGAAGGCTACGCCAATAATAGCTTCGAAGTTTACATAGTAAACAACAATTTATAATTTGCCTGCTTTCAAAATCAAAATGATGTTTAGTTTGTGGTTTTTTTTAATGGTTTTTCAATTTGTGCATCTTAAACATGTACTTAAGCTGATTCTGAAACGTAATTGGCATGAGGAGTGATAGAGGACAGATGTCCCATTTTCATAGGCTCTGAATAGATGTGTTCAAGGCCATAGCGCAGGGTTGAAGGGCCGCCCGGTAGCAGGCCGTGAGCAGGCCTGCTACCAGGTAAAAGCAGCCTTCAACTCACTTCGCCACAGGAGGGCGGCTCAGTGTGTGAAGGCCACTTGTTACAGAGGGTAGCGGGCCTGCTCACACCTGCTACCTAGTGAAAAGGCCTAAATTCTTCTTTTCAAATACAAGACAAAGCAAATAAAGAGACCCCTTTTGCCAAACCAAGGTTCTCACAAAAACATAACTTGTATAGTTGGTGTGACAAGCAGATGCATACAATGAGTAGGATTTGCACATTGATCAAATTTTTTCAGCTGATAATATGATAGATTGGGATATGCTTATGGTAGATGTGAATATGCTTATTAGCATAGAATGCCAAAAGATTGTCATAGAGCATATTCAAGGATATCTCACTATAGGAAGATAAGGTTTTTGATTTGTTTTTTGATTGGGGAATGCTATGTAGATATCATGTTGCAATGTTTTTCATTCAACACATTAATATACCTCTATTATAATAGGATAAAATACAAAAATGAAAGATTTGTGAGGATGAGAGCAACTTGTTCAGATAACGAAAAGAATTATGTGTTCATGTATCGTTTTTGGAGAAATTGCATCTTGTTTAAGTCACATTGCCATTTGACTATCTAAAATTAACGAGATTGCCTCTGAATTATATGATGGATGGTTTAAACTAGCCACACTACCTATCAAAATTTTTCAAATGGCAAAATGAAAGATAGATCAAAGCTAAAATGCTTCTATTGTGGCATCAAAGGACACTTTGCAAGTGAGTGCTACAAGAAGAAGAGAGATCAAGGAGACAAGCAAGGTAATCTTACTCTTGATGAGGATGGTTTGGATGTTCAAAATGAAAATGATGATGCTTTTGTGATGTCTTCATATAAACTTGCTCATGATGGAGATCTAGATCCATGGTGGAGCAAGTTCACACATGACTTTTCACAAAGATTATTTCACTTATTTGTTGGCATATAGAGATGACAAGAGGGTGATCTACATGGCCAATGATGGTGAGTGTGCAATCAAAGGGATTGGCACAATTCCTATTTCTCTCTCTATAAGTAGGAATGTTCATTTGGAGGATGTTTTGTTCATTCCATCTATTACCAAAAATTTACTTAGTGTGAGTCAATTGCTAAGGCCCCAAAGTTGAGTTTGATGGAGATTCTTGTATAATCAAAATGAAAGATATCTTGATTGCGTAAAATGCAAGGGAAGTTGTTCAAAGTAGATGCTTGTGTTATTGCTAACCAAGTTGGATGTGTTGCAAGAGAGCAAATACCTATTCAAGAGGTGCCCATAAAAGGATGGGACACCTCAACTTCAAGTCATTAGAGGTAATGGCTAGGAAGCAAGTTATGATTGGTCTTCCAGTTCCTTAAAAAGTATCAATCATGTTTGTGAGTCTTGTGCTTTGTCAAAGTCACATAGACTACGTTATACTAGATCTACAAATCCTTTTCAAGTTGTACATTTGGATGTTCATGGAATTACTACCGTTAGCAATAGTGGAGCTAAGATGTATGTAGCTTTCATTAATGATTTAGTATATTTTGCTGGATCTATCTACTAAAGAGCAAGGATAAAGTGCATGATGTCTTTGTTAAATTCAAGAATGTAATGGAGAACCACTTTTCCACAAGGATCAAGTGCTTAAGGAGTGACAATGCTGGAGAGTACATATCTACCAAGTTCAAGGCTTTTGTGATGAGCATGGGATCAAGAGGGAGTATACAACACCAAGGACCCCACAACAAAATGGAGTGGCAGAGAGGATGAACAAGACTTTATGTGAAAGTGCCAAATCCATGCAGTTAAGTGCTAACCTTGATAAGCCATTCTGGGATCAAGCTTTGTCATGTGCTAATTTCTTGTGCAATAGGTGGCCGAGTGCTATTTTGGATGGAAGGACACCTTTTGAGATGCTATTCAAGAGGAGGCCGAGTGTCAACTTTTTTTGAACTTTTGGATGCACATGCTATGTCAACATTACTCTTGACGATGACCAAGGAAGATCCATATTCAAGGAAAGGTAAATCTCGAGCACTAAAATGTTGAATATCAAATCAAAATTTATTCTAGGTACTCAATTTTAAGCGTAGATGATACAACTAACCTTGCAAGATGGGCGTGAAAGTGGGCACAAACCTAATAGGAGCATGAGGTTGCAAGGAAGAAAAAAAATTAAATTTCAAGGCCCCTACAAGGCATAGATATACCTTGAGACAATTGATACATAGCCAGACCCCTTAGAGACTAGTATGAGTGGGGACGGTGAGGCCGGTGTTGGTGAACAAAGGCACCAAAGAAATGATTGAAAAAAAAGAGCTTAACATTCAGACTTTGAAATTAGAAAAAACAAATTCAAAATTAAAACTTTGAAAGTAAGAGTTTGAAGTTTGTCTTTCTCTCTGACAATATGCAAGAGATTTTTTAGTTTTTTGTCAAATCTAATCCTTCATTACTGGAATGATCATAACAATTTTGTTAGTGATCTAGATAAGCAAAAAATCAATATTCTCAAAAAGATAAAAACAAGTTCTATCAACCTCTATAATTAGATTAGTAAACATGTCTAGAAAACCTATAGAAAGTAAACAAGCAAAATTTAAGCTATAAAAAAAATTATCATAAATTCTTCGACACTAGTCCAAATGACCTAATGTTGCTTCTCTTACCAAGTTAAAACTCAAAATTATCCGGAGAATAATATGTAAATAGAAAACAAAATATTATTCCAAAAATTGAACCAAAATTTTCTAAAATTCTCAAAGCTAAACATTAGCAAAAAGAAACCTCAGAAAAATAAACAAAACTCATATGAGATTATAGTTGTATTGAACAAAATAATTTATGGATCTTAAGTTCTAATTACACAAATTTTATCTGCCAAACCTTATAGTCAAAGCCAAAAAAACAAAAAAATACAAACAACCATCACATGTATGTTGAAAAAAACAACCATTACATCTATGTCGAAAAGAACAAAAGATAGATATATCATGACAAACCTTATGGTTGTATCCTAGTTGTGAATGCCACCTCATATTCTCTCCCTACGCTTTATAGGTTAATCCTATCGAGGGGAAATTAGAGCCTTGCACCCTTTAACAGGAATAAATCAAGGGTTACATCCCTTCCTAGGTTTGGAATGTTTAATTAGCATTCACCTCTTTTCTTTCTGCATTCAATCCTTGGTAGTACATTTGAATGTGTTGTGAAAAATTGTCAACTAGTAGTATTTTCCTAACTTGAGATTTTGTAGGCCTATGGCCAAATAAAAGTTAGAGATAGGTTCATACATGTATGTAGAGGCCCAAAGTATGTGTACACTACTTTTGAGGTCACATTAATTAGAGGAGGTCGAGTGTGGAGCTCTTCTATTGGCTCATAATTTGGTGCATTCCTATTTGACCAAATTTCTAGGTATATGGGTGAATCCTATTGGACCCCAATTTTAGCCTATCATAAGACAAGTGGCCAAGAGGCACTATGGCTGCTATAAATAGCCATCTCCACGAGTATGTACACATCTCATTTTCATTCTATTGAATGAATGTTATGCTCTTTGAAGATCCATCTTCTTCTCTCTCACTTTTTTGTTCATATCTTGCATTCTAGCCACTAGAATTGTGATTTCTTTGTTGCTATGGCTTCACACGTGTGAAATGCAGGTTGTAGGCTCTGAAGTACGGACAGGGACAGCAAGTTTCTGTTTGTGGAAGCTTATGATCAGATTTTGATGTTTAGTTGATGTTTAGTATGCTTAACATCACAATTTCTATCATTTTTTCAATCTAGATGTGCATAACTTCCATGGCCAAGATCTTTATGAAACTTTAGCATCTTTTGGATCTGAGTTTTTCACATGGTATCAGAGCATTAGGCGGCCAAATGTGCAGGTTTTGCCAGATTTAGAAGAGATTTGTGGGCGAGTTTGCTTTTGTAGCATTCCAATCAAGTTTCTAGCTAAAAATCTTGTTGATTTATGTGTAGAAATTGGATCTTTGTGATCAAAACATCATTTGTATGCATTTCAATTGAAGTAGGGCGAATTCCCTCTGTACTTATCAGAATAAGGAGACAAAAATTGTTTTGGAAAGAGGGAGATGCAAGATCCAACAAGATCCTATTAGTTTTCCATTCTAGCATATAGTTTTTTGATTCAATTTCTTGCTTCTTCATGTCAAAAACTTCAAAATTGATGTAACCCTCTGATTTTCAGTTTGCTGAATGATTCAAGAGTGTATTTCAATCTTAGGAGTGAGGGAAAAGCAAGTATATTGAGGTTTGGTCTTGGTTTGATCAAGAAATCATAAAACTAGTGGCTAAAATTAAGGAAAAAGTGAGGAAAAGAGAGAAAAAGTAAGGTTTTAGGTTCCAAATCTTTGTGATTTCTTCTTGTGTTTCATTTGTTGATTCAAGAGAGTGCTTAGTGCATTGGAACAGGTCAAAGATCAGAGATCAATCATTGCAACATGGCTACAAATGGAGGCTACATGTTGGAAAGCAATGATAGGCTTACCTCCCTCAACTATTCTACTTGGAAAGTAAGGATGGAGTCTTTGCTTGAGATGAATGAGTTGATGGATATTGTTGTAGGTGTGGAGGAGAGACCTTTGGCACCTCAAGAACAATTGAGGTATGACAAGAGGGCAAAGAAAGCCCTTCACATGATCAAGATGAATGTGACAAATGAGCTTATCAAAGAGGTTGGTAAGTGCACATCATCTAGTGAAGCTTGGGAAGCCTTGAAGAAGGTTTATGAATCCAAGTCTACTTCTAGAGTGTTGACTTTAAGAAGGCAAATCTTTTCTTGTATGCAAAAGAAGAGTGAAAATGGACATGCTTTTGTTTTGAGAGTTAAAGCATTGAATGATGAGTTAGCATGCATTAATGATGGCATAAATAATGAGGAGCTTGTTCAAGTGATTCTCAATGGCTTGTTGGATGATCATGCTAATCTTGTTCAAAGTTATGCTATCCAAAAATGCTTACCAAGTGTTGGAGACTTGCAAGAGGTCTTGTTGGCTGAAGAATTCAGGTTGCAAGCAAGAGTGGGAGCATCTTCTACATCTCAAGGAGGAGAAGAGGAGGCAATGTTCTCTAAAGGCAAGTTCAAGGGCAAAGGTAAAAGCAATTGGTCTAAAGGGCAAGACCAAGGTGAGCACTCTACTTTTGGCAAAAAGAAGGATAGATCTAAGCTAAAATGTTTCTATTGTGGAGTCAAAGGGCATTTTGCTAGTGATTGTTTTAAGAAAAAGAGGGATCAAGGGGAAAAGCAAACCAATCTAACTATTGATGAGGGTGGGGATGAGCTTCTTTCAAATGATGCTTTTGTTATGTCATCTTGCTTGTTGGCTAATCATGGAGACATTGATCCTTGGTGGATTGATAGTGGAGCCACTTCTCATATGACATATCATAAAGAGTATTTTTCATCTTTAATGGCATTTGATGGTGATAGGAAGGTAATCTATACCGCAAATGATGGTGAGTGTGCAATCAAGGGGATTGGCACAATTCCTATTTCACTTTCTACAAATAGGAATATAGAATTGAAAGATGTTTTGCTCATTCCATCCATTACCAAGAACTTACTTAGTGTAAGCCAAATGCTTGACAAAGGATTCAAAGTTGAGTTTGATGGTGATGCTTGCTTGATCAAAAAGGGGTGTAGTATCATTGCAAAAGGGAAAAGGCAAGGGAAATTGTTCAAGCTTGATGCATGTGTTGTTGCTAACCAAGTTGGATGCATGGCAAATGAACAAATGTCAATTCAAGAGGTATGGCATAAAAGGATGGGACATCTCAACTACAAGGCCTTGGAGGTAATAGCCAAAAAGGAGGTAGTAAGGGGACTTCCCAAGTCTCTTACTTGCTTGAATCATGTTTGTGAAGAATGTGCTTTGTCTAAATCACATAGATTGCCATATACTAGATCTATTTCTAGATCTAAGATGCCTTTTTCTCTCTTGCATTCGGATATTCATGGTGTTACTACAATTAGCAATGGAGGTGCTAAGATGTATGTAACTTTCATTGATGATTTTAGTAGATTTTGTTGGGTTTATCTACTAAAGAGCAAGGATGAGGTGTTTGATGTGTTTGTCAAGTTCAAAGTTGCTATTGAGACTCAATTTACAACCAAAATCAAATGCTTGAGGAGCGACAATGGTGGTGAATACATTTCTAACAAATTCAAAGCCTTTTGCGATGAGCATGGGATCAAGAGGGAGTACACATGTCCAAGAACACCACAACAAAATGGAGTGGCCGAGAGGAAGAATAGAACCTTGTGTGAGAGTGCAAAGGCAATGAGATTGAATGCTAATCTTCCTAAACCTTTTTGGAGTGATGCTTTGTTGTGTGCAAATTTCCTATGCAATAGATGGCCAAGTGTTGTATTGGAAGGAAAAACCCCTTTTGAAGCTTTGTTTGGTACGAAGCCTAATGTCAAGTTTCTAAGAACTTTTGGATGCATTTGCTACTTCAACATTACTCTTGATGATAGAACTAAGGAGGATCCATCTTCAAGAAAGGGCATTTTTGTTGGTTATAGTGAAGTAAGCAAAGCATATAGGATTTATGTTCCTTCAATCAAGAAAGTGTTCACAAGTAGGGATGTCATTTTTGATGAAGGTAACATTCCAAAAGTTGTTTCAAGTGATGATGGTGTTGTTGCAACTAATGTGCTTGATGACAATGGAGTTGATGACACATTGGATGTGGATGTTGAAGAAGCCTCTTCAAGTCAAATTCCAAGGAGAACTCCAAGGCATAAAGTGAAACCCTCAAGGCTCACTTATGATGGCAAAGGTAAGCAAGTGGTGGATGGATCCAACTATGCTTTCCTAACTTCTTTTGATGTACCTTCATGTGTAGATGAAGCAAGGCAAGAAGAGGAATGGATCCAAGCAATGGATCTTGAGTTTGAAGCACTTATGAAGAACAACACATGGAGATTGGTGGAGCTTCCAAAGGGCAAAAGTGCAATTGGATGCAAATGGATCTTCAAGGTAAAGACAAATCAAGATGGATCTATCAACAAGTTCAAGGCAAGGTTGGTGGCTAAAGGTTATGCTCAAGAGCATGGCATTGACTATGAGGAAACCTTTGCACCCGTGGCAAAGATGGTGAGCATAAGAGTAATCATTTCCCTTGCAACTCTTTATGGATGGGATCTTTGGCAATTAGACATTTCTAATGCTTTCTTGAATGGTGATCTTGAAGAGGAAGTCTACATGGAGCAACCCGAGAGCTATGTTTCTCATAGCAAGCCTAATCATGTGTGTTTTCTACAAAAAAGTTTGTATGGTCTTAAGCAAGCACCAAGGAGTTGGTATGCTAGGCTTAACTCTTTTCTACTTTCTCAAAACTTCACTATGAGTGAGTATGATCATTCACTTTACTTTAGAATTAGTGCTAATGATGTTACAATCCTTCTAATTTATGTGGATGACATTATTTTAAGTGGAGGGAACAAGGAAGATATAGAAGATATCAAGAAAGCACTAAAAAAGGAATTTGAAGTGCATGATCTTGGTCTTTTGAGCTATATCTTAGGAATAGAAGTAATTAGAACTTCTCAAATCACTTTTATTTCACAAGAGAAGTATGCTATTTCTATTCTCAATAGATTTCATATGGTAGATGCAAATCCTATTGATACACCTATGGAATCACATGTAAAGCTAACTATAAGAGGTAATGAAAGATCCTTCGAGGACATTACTCTCTATAGGAAGCTAATAGGTTCTCTTATATATCTAACCATCACAAGACCTGATTTATCTTATTGTGTTGGTAGATTAAGCCAATTCATGCAAGATCCTAGCATAGAACATTGGAAACTAGGAAAGAGGATCTTGAGATACATCTCGGGAACAAAAGATTTTGGCATTGTTTATAGAGGCTCATCACCTAACTTATTTGGTTTTTCAGATTCAGATTTTGCAGGAGACCTTATGGATAGAAAATCCATAAATGCACATGCTATTTTCATAGGTGATGGAGCTATCTCATGGATGTCGAAGAAACAAGCAACTATATCACTTTCTTCTAGTGAGGCCGAGTACAAAGCTTTGACATCATGCACAAAGGAGATGGTGTGGATCAAGAGGATGATTATGGAGCTTCATTTGCTGGATTTTTCAGAGAGTCCAATCATCTTTTGTGACAACCTTTCAGCCCAAAGTCTAGCAAGCAATCCGGTTTTCCATGCAAGGAGCAAACATATCGAGGTGGCTTACCATTTTGTGAGAGAACAAGTGTTGGCAAAAGAGATCAAGCTTGAACATGTCCCATCAAAGGAATGTGTGGCTGATATCTTTACCAAAGCATTGGGAAAGGACTTATTTTTCAAGCATAGAACAAGTCTTGGTGTACTTTCTAAATCTATGCTAAAACTAGTTGAAGAGGGAGTGTGAAAAATTGTCAACTAGTAGTATTTTCCTAACTTGAGATTTTGTAGGCCTATGGCCAAATAAAAGTTAGAGATAGGTTCATACATGTATGTAGAGGCCCAAAGTATGTGTACACTACTTTTGAGGTCACATTAATTAGAGGAGGTCGAGTGTGGAGCTCTTCTATTGGCTCATAATTTGGTGCATTCCTATTTGACCAAATTTCTAGGTATATGGGTGAATCCTATTGGACCCCAATTTTAGCCTATCATAAGACAAGTGGCCAAGAGGCACTATGGCTGCTATAAATAGCCATCTCCACGAGTATGTACACATCTCATTTTCATTCTATTGAATGAATGTTATGCTCTTTGAAGATCCATCTTCTTCTCTCTCACTTTTTTGTTCATATCTTGCATTCTAGCCACTAGAATTGTGATTTCTTTGTTGCTATGGCTTCACACGTGTGAAATGCAGGTTGTAGGCTCTGAAGTACGGACAGGGACAGCAAGTTTCTGTTTGTGGAAGCTTATGATCAGATTTTGATGTTTAGTTGATGTTTAGTATGCTTAACATCACAATTTCTATCATTTTTTCAATCTAGATGTGCATAACTTCCATGGCCAAGATCTTTATGAAACTTTAGCATCTTTTGGATCTGAGTTTTTCACATGTGTGTGTTTGTAAAATGTGTGTGTGTGTGTGCACTTTTGTGTCTGTATATATATTTATATATTTATTTGTGTATGTGTGTGCGTATATCAACAAAATCAAAGGTATCTAAAATGTCTACTAAATTTACAATCTCTCTCTCTCTCTCTCTCTCTCTCTCTCTCTCTCTCTCTCTCTCTCTCTCTCTCTCTCTCTCTCTCTCTCTCTCTCTCTAATTAGCTAGCATACATGCACAATAGGAGTCATCCATACTAAGTGCTAAATATTACTCCTTAAACCTTATGGAATCACCATGCTCAATAATTCTCACCATTTTTTACAATTACCTAGAATCGAAGCAAAAAAAACACAAATATAACTATTTGAAGAGCTATGAGCATTTGATAGCAATTACCTCGAAGCAGAATAACACAAACATCACTATTTGAAGAGCTATGAGCATTTGATAACAAGGTCTGATATGCCAAGCTTCTAGACAAAATCCAACATTTTCAAAGTAGGCATGTAGTACATTCAATTTATACAGATAATGTTTTGTATAGTCTATTGAATGTAAGGTCCTAGTGCTTCGGACCCTATTGATGTTGAGAGCTATCATAAAGTAGAACTTTCTTTTCCTGCAACATTTTCATTTGAAAGCAATCATATTGGATTCTTCTTGAATAATAAGAAAGCAATTTGATTAGACATATCTGGCCTAGAAACATGATTAGAGTTTAAAGAGGATGGATTAAAGTGGCTAATATCTTAGGCATCAATACTTTTAGGCTAGAAGGGATTAGTAAAATTCTCACCATCTCCAGCTTCTCCAAGAAAATATTTACAAGCTCGTGTAGATCGGAGAACTTGAGTTTTTTTGTGGCTGGAACATCATTCTCAACATCTTCTACCCATCCAAATAGATCTCTATAAGCGTGTTTGTGTTCTTCTTGTACTACTACTGCTTTGTTGGATGTAGCTAGAAAAACATATGAATTTTCAGCACATTGTTAAGGAGATAAAAACAATTTGTGAATATTGAAACAAACAGCTAGAAATTTAGCTCAAATATACATACATGATTAGATTTTAGCAACTATTAATGATATCTTGCTTTCTACAAATCATGAGATAAAAAGCACAATGCGTATCGTCACTACCTTTAGTGATAACGATTTGTTTCGCATCACGTAAAGATTTGCTCTGATTGGAGCTCGAAAGCAAAAGCTGTCTACAGAAAATGAGAATCAGGAACATTTTTGGAAGCCATAGAACCATTGAAAATTATCTTTTGAAAACAAGGCAGAAGGAAATTTTGAATATTTGTCACCACTGCATTATAACATGTATGTGCCTTGAAATCTCGAACCTTTTTGTACCATGACCACTAGTCTTCTTTTCAGTTGCAGGTTTGTGAAGAATTGCAGCTTCTACAAAATTGGTAGAAGAAGTTCCCCGACTCATCCGCCTAAGTATCCTAAAAAAGTCTGTTTTACCATAAGACTTTTACCATATTTCTCCCACTGCATTCACCAATGTACACCAGGGAACTATAAAGTATCAGTTTTTTTTCTCACATATGGGAGATTAAACGCACGTTAAAATAAAAAGAGCCTTCTTCAAACATTTGGAGAGCAATGCACTTGATAGAGTGACCTAGCTGTACAACTCACTATATATAATAAAGCTGACTTTAAATGCAGACGACAGAGAGCGATATTAATACCAACAAGATCAAATCTCTATAATCGAACCATACCAGTGGCTTCTCAGACTCATAGTCTTCTAATGGCAAGTTAAGTTCCTCGATGTGACCAGGCATGATTGCCGCTCTGTCATAATTCCTGAGACAAAATAATTGGAACACATTAGCGGACGAATGGAGTTATGAACGATCTTTAGGATGGTATCATAAATCATAAAGTCACTGAGAACCAGGTAACCGCCGCCACCACTTTATACAAACCTGGCTGCTGCTATCTCACAACCATAGCCACCTGCAAAGCAATATGGCGCTCATTACCGTCAAGAGTAAATCATTTTCGAGCATCCTCGAGGGCTTGTTTTTTAATGAGGTTGTATCAGTCCATAGTCCAGAAGACATTCGGGAGGCCCATAGGGCTAGCACGCATACCAGTTAGCACCTACAATAATCTTAAGCTTTACAATTCATTGTCACAAAAATCGTACCAAGGAAGAGCTGTTTTGAGTTAGGGAATGTTTCAAAAGGTGCGTCGCCTTGTTTTATCCTGTTATTGGAAAATGGAAAACCATATAAACTGGCTGCATTTCAAACGTATGTAAGTAGCTTTGTATAGAAAATAAAACCGCTAGTTCTTACGAATCCTGAATCAAATTTGCCCAGGTCATAGCTAGAGATCACTTTCGTTCTAAGAGACTTTAGGTGTAAATAGCTTTACAAATATCATCGATTTCTCACATTAATCATTTTGCAAAGAATTCATGTAATCCAGCGGAACATATTTTCTTTCCATACCAGACTTCCCATCTTCCCGATCGTTCTCTGTGATAAACACCTTTGAACTCACTCATCCCTTCCATAGCTGCCGGTGATTTTCACGCCCACGTAACCAGCGAAATCGACGCAGAGGATTGCGATCGCCTGAGAATAATTTCTTTGCAACTGAAACTTACGATGAAGCAGCACGATATATAGCTAATATCAAGTATGAAAATCTGGGCTCGCATGGAAACAAACATATGAGAGAGAGAGAGAGAGACGAAGCGAGATAGAGAGAAACCGAGCGAGAGAGAGGACCCCCCGCAGACGCATACAATGCTATTATTTATGGTAGTAGCAAATGTGCTGCAGCGTTCTTGTTGTTATATGAGAAGAAAAGAAAGAGGAGCTATCAATTGCTTAATGCTTTTGTAAGCGAATATTTGTGTGACTTATGTGAAGCAAACACGCCACTCGTTATTCCTATTAAATGATATTTGTGGGCCCGTGTGACATATGTGAAGCAAACACGTCGTTCGTTATTCCTATTTGATGATAGTTGTGGGCCCGTGTGACATATGTGAATCAAACACGTCGTTCGTTATTCCTATTTGATGATAGTTGTGGGCCCGTGTGACATATGTGAATCAAACACGCCGTTCGTTATTCCTATTTGATGATAGTTGTGGGCCCGTGTAATTACCACGAAAAACCTCATCTTCAAAACACCCAGGTTGAACCACAGTTATCACTCATTAATACCTTAATCTTGGTACTAAGTTGATTTTCTACCAAAGAAAATCAACTTAGTACCTATATCCTATAGAATGATATCCTATAGAATGATATATCACCATAATTTTCTTCTTTTTCTTCATCAAATGAATGATATCACTATGACATCACATCACACTACCTACAACTACAGCTACAGCCACATGCTACAAGCACGGAGCATTTACACCAGTGTTGGGCAGGTATCACGGTATTGCAGGTATTTAAAAAAATTAATACCAGTAGGGTATCAACATAAGGAGGTGTAGGAGTTGTAGACTTGTATAGACCGAGTTGGTATCAGAAGGGTGATACCATGCGGTTTTCCACCCGGGTATATACATGTACGAATTGCTAAAAACAATCATTTTAATGAGTAATATCATAATTTAAGATATCAAAATTTTGAAATATCAAAACATTTTACTAAAAATAGTACTGCTATTGATACCATGACAAAAATCCACAAAATCTCCCAAACCTGGCTATCAATATAAACAATAAGATAGTTAATATTGGGTGTCCGGTTCTAGACCTAGTATTAGAAATTCATATACCAGTCGGGTAAGTTTTTTGATACCATGTTAATACCCATTATTGAAGCCGTAACCCTATATACTAGCCCAACAATGGTTCACACACACATAGTGGATTTTGGTGTTGTATCCAATGATGAATCTTAGCGTATGCCATGATTATTAGATGGTAATAATTTTCCTTTTGAGTGGAAGGAGTTACTTTTGTTCGTGACTTCATTCAATGTGCTCATTGGGATTTAATGTCTCCATACACTTTGTGAGGATACTAACTTTATGGACACTTTGTCATGGGCATTGGGGTAATGAAGCGGCGAGACGAGTCGTTATTTCTTATTTCCTATATGTTATGTTGAAACTTTTTTACTCTTAAGTTACGTCGGCCCACAGATCCTTCTAAAGAGAAATTTAAGGTTCCATCTGTGAGGGCATTGTCATTTTGGATTCCATCCATAGGGCTCCATGTTTTCAAGATTCCATCCATGGGGGCTACTTGCTTTTAGGGCTGATAATTACACCTAGTCAAATTTGTAGGAAAAAGTAGATCCCAATATCATGACCTAGGTAGGTAATTCAATCTGGACCATCCATTCAAGCAAGGTTTGAGGTGATCCCACACATTATAACTCATAGGCAGTGTTCTATCATTAAACACATGGCCACAAATGCAATCATTCAATAAAAATTTGTTTAACTAGGATTTACTTGAGGTCACATTAAATGATAATTGTAGTTGCATAATATACTAAGCATTTTCATTTAGGAGAAACAAACTCCTAACCATTTGAGAATTAACCACATTTTTAGCTAGACAATCAAAACTTGAAATTCTTATCTAGAAATATTAAAATTCATCCAAACAATAATTATTGGTAAATAAATAAATAATATATGAACTAACTATTCGCCAATGTTGCTAAATTTGTTGTTAGCAAATTGACCATTTTGCTCACAACAACATTGTTGCTAGTTTCACCAACTTGAGAGTTGTCATTGCTTCTTTGGCTTTGAAATGATGGCAATAATAAGAACTATGTTCAAATTTATGAGATAAATCAAGCTTCCTATGAAAGCCAAAACTTAAGAAGTTCCTCTCTAAAATACAATAAGATTAGGTTTAGGAATTATTTGAATCACTGTTGGGCTGGTATACATGTGCGCGACAAGTATTGACTTAGGCATGAACCTTGCTCAATCAAGTTAGGACTTTCTTGTTGGGATTTTAATTCTAGTCCAAATCTTTCATGTCCCGACCACAATGCACTTCAAATTTGAGTAGAATTTGAAGATTTGCAATTTTTAACACAACTTGAGCTATCTGCATTTTCAGTCATGATTCAAATAACAAGAAATTCAAAGTTCAAGCACCTAAAATTTGTTAGAATTTCCTTGGAACATTCCTTGATTCCTTGGAACTGTTGTTCGACCTTCATTTGAATTCGAATTCAAATTTGACTTTAATTTAACAATTCACATTTGACCTTCATTCGACATTCAACATTTGACACTCCAATTTGAACTCCATTCAAATCTCACGTGTGTTAACCAATATTGTCCAAAGTACTCTTATTGCAGTTTTTAGCAAAAATAGACCACAGTCTTTGTCACACACTTCAAGATGACTTTTTCATGGGGATCATGTATATATATCAATACACATTAACTGCAATGACGATGTCAATGGTTTCACCCTCTACATCAAATAAATGTAAAAGTTCCAAAGTGATGATGTCAATGGTATTAGCCAGCCATAAAATTGGAAATGTAAACATGTCTCAAGCAATTTGTAAAGACCAAGAATCTCTAGAAAAACAGTTGGACATGGCATGACAACCTCCCAAGCTAGTCATCTAGACTATGAATGCTTAATAACAACAACATAAACAAGTGGATATGTTGGATAGGGAACCCAATGGACACATAAGACTCATGAATGTAGATCGCCATCCTCAAGAACTAGATTCACAACATAGAATAGATAGCATTACTAATAGCACCACATGAAGCATCTCAAATAACTTAGATTAATGAATAACATTGTATAGACAAGATGGATTGTATTGAGCTAGGAAATTATGTAGAACTAACATTGGCATGTATGCCAATCACCATAGGATGTAAATCTTTGACTAAATCGTAAGAACATTACATATCTATGAACTAACTAGAGGAAGGAAATTATGAGCATGATGGATGTGTCTCATCACACAAAACTTGAACCTCGATGAAAGAATACTCACATGATTGCTTTGAAGGTGCATTCTCTAGTGTTTGAGTTTCATCCATAGCATTTGGAACAATATCAAGAATGGCGAAAGACCGTTGAAATAATGAAAAAGTTCAATTGTTTTTAACACCTTCGGCTTTTTCACAAAATGCGAAGAGAGAGAAAATTCCCGAAGGTCATCTAATTTTCAGAGTTGAACTGTTTTAGGGCACCTTTGGCTTTTTCGCAAAATTTCGAAGAGAGAGAAAAATGCCGAAGGTCATCTACTCTAAACGAGGAATGTTCCCAACCACTTCCCAAATTTGCAAAGTGAGAGAAAGCCACTTCCCTTATAAAGCGAAGTGAGAATTTGCAACGCCCTCGTCCACGTCAACAGTCCTTATTTGTTGACCGTATACACTATGTACAGTTGTCACAAAAGCCATATACTTCCAAGTACAAGCGGCTTACCTAATTAGGTGACAATCATTTATTGTAGTTAACACACAGATGAAATATCTAAATAGATCATCCAAGCACAGATTGTTGGTTGCTCCGTCCATGAGATGCATTATTTGAGCCTCCCAATTACGCTGTCATTTTTTGTTGTAATTGTTATTTGTATTGTGCTTCAGTGTAAGATAGCAGTATTTGTGTACTACATAGATGAATGCATGTTGTGATTGAATGCACTTTCATTGCTGTTTGATCATGCTTGTATACTCACCCTGATCAGAACACGGACGTCTACGACTCCACAGTTTCTGATCAAACGATGGTTGTCTTTGACGCCTGAGGAACTCGCGATATCATACTGCTCTTCCATTCATTTCAGAACTATACTTCACGTTGAATCTGATTTCAGTAGTACCACACACAAACCATCTCCAATCTCTTCGTTGGACTGTACTCTTGTTTTTAGAGTATGAATTAATTTTAAGATCATGTTGGGCAATCAGAATGCATAAAGCTGTGATTATCTTTAGCATAAGCTGTCTATTAGACTGTTTTTGCACCTAGCAGCCGATTAGAACCGGAGAGCTATTCCGAAATATTCTGCTCTCTTCTGCATTCTCGTTCTTCCTATCTCTCTTGCCCCATCAATTGCTACATAGATGAATCACAATTTCCATTTCCTTCTACCCATAGTCCTTCACAAGTCTACACCACAATCATAGATTTGACGATTTATGCCTCTCAAGCAATGATTTATCTTATACTCACAAAATATTCAATCCCACTTCACCTCTCCCATACAAGATTTTTAGCAAAAAGTATTATAAGGAACACAACTAATATTCCAATTTCATAATCAGACATTGGAAGATGAAGAATGGAGCACAATTTATAAATGAAGAGGAACCACAGTCCCAGCTCATTATCACAATTTTCATTTTTGTATTTGTAAACAACAAATGCAATGTACTGTCATCTTATGAAACTGCTTACTGATGAATTCATGAATGTGAGTATTTTCATTGTACCTTCTTTTATTAGGTGGATGAATGAAGCCCTTACTAGCACATGTTCATTGATGTCCTTGAAAAACTTTTCATGAAATGGCCTTCATCTAGCCTCCAACATGTGATTTCCATCCCAACAAGTCGACATGCAACTATGCATACCTAACCAAATTGGATCACCCTTCATCTTCTCATCAAATTCCATACTCGATCGCTCCCATGTTTCATCCCACGATGACTTTGCATAGCCCATAAACAGAATCAACCCTCCTTCGATGGTACAAATTGAATCTCCTTTTTCCATGAAATACCCCTCATCTCCACACCATGCTACACACAAAATAAACATTGAAACAATCTACTTGAGATATGAGTTTATGAAACATAGCATATCTTTTGTGGTTGGCTAGTAGCTTATTAGATCCCCACTTTACAAGGACAATATGGTGAAGGAATTAAAGCCAGAAAAAGCACTGATCTACAAAGCTATCAAATTGACTTGATCCTTGGCTATTAAAAAGAACCAAGAAGCTCACAATATTTATAATCATCAGCTATTAGTATTAGAGGAAACAATGTGATTTTTCCATGGAGTTTCTGAGGTTACGGGTAGAAGAACCTTCCTCTCTACACCAAGAGGAGAGTTTTGTTGATTCCGTGGATGAGGAACCTAGTCAAGGGTTCTATGTCACCTCTACATGAGTGAAGTAAGCTTCATTTTCTGTTTTAGAGTCTAAAGTACATGTAGAAAAGGGTGCAATAGTAAGAGCTACAACTCAATTTATCATAAGCACTATCTTTTTGTTCTTTTAAAGAATCATGACTAGCTAACACATAATCTATCTTTCTAACTTTATAAGAGTTATCCTGCAAAACTTTTATATTTTTCTCGCTAAGGCAATGAGTAGAACGAATGCTAGTATGTTGATGTAAGGTAAGATAAAGTCTATACTTGCTAAAAAAAAATTAAAAAAGAGAGACATTCTCTCATGTCTCTGATGAGCATTGGAGAGAGAGTGGATTGATTTTTTGAAGTAGTATTTCCTTAAAGGAAGCATAGACATAATCTTTGATTTAACCTTAAAGTAAAGCTAGAAAATCAAACAGAAGTACACATGAAGGTGTCATACCATCAATTAAGCCAACGACACTATTTTATAGTTGATGTCATAGTGAGATGGGATAACAAGCTAGAAGCTACATGTGATATCCATCTACATTTATCCCATATTAGTGAAATCATCCTTAGAGTGTCACTCCATTGGAAGTTCATCTTGAGGATGCCATGAAATGCTCCGAATGGGATGACAATAAAGAAAGCTAGGGACCTTATGTTGTAATGTCTCTTCAAGCCTCATTAATCACTTTGAACCCATTTTGAAAAATTGTCTCAATTGTTTATGTCATTTTAAGTGTCATGTCCACATTAAATCTGATCTTGGACAAATATCCAGTAAGGAGGTCAATAGGCCTATCTTGACCCATAAATTATTATGGCTATGAGGGGTCGAGGCCCTTGTTCAAATTCAACTTTCGCCCATAGTAGGCTTCGAAGGGAGTCTTCGACTCGACTGTTTTGGTGCTTGAATAATTTTGTAGATAGTAAGTTGTTGAAACTACTTCAGTCCAAAAATTATTGGGTAGCTAAGCATTCGATATCATTGTTTGTGTTGCATCAAGCAATGTTCAATTCTTCCTTTTGGCTACTCCATTCAATTGTGGGGTGTAGTTGGTGGTGAACCGATGATGTATGCTGCACGAAGATAGATAGTCGGACATTTTGTATGACATGTATTCTCCCCCACAATCTATTCGTAGGGTCTTGAGTTTTTGACTAGTCTGTCTCTCAACAAATTGCTTGAATTCTTTGAAGTAGTTGAATACCTCATATTTGTTTTTGATGAACATTGTCTCGGTAAATCTCGAATAGTCATCGATAAAAGATATTTCCTGAGTTATGTTGGACATATATTCTGATATCCTTTAATGATTTAGTATGGTTATGGATATCAATGAATTATAATTGACGAATCGTAAATAGGTACTTGATTCTTATCAGATGATTATTTGAAAATGAAACGATTCTTAAATATGATCTATTAAATGCATTAAGAATTTAGACCAGTATGCTGAAAATCTAAATCTAGCCTAGTAAGCACATCTCACACGAGGCAACATTAATGCTCAAATCTTTAACCATACTATTGTGATGCATGTACAAGATTGCTCTCATGTTTAAGTGTCCCAATCCTTGATGTCATAATTGGGCATTTGAATTACTCACATTTGCAGCAAGTGCATAATCATGACTCAAGATATACAAATTACATTCTTTGTTTGTAGAGAGGATTTCATTAGATTCATCATCTAGAACAGTACATTGTCTAGAGTTGAACAAAGCTCTATAGCCTTGATTTGTAATCTTGCTTATAGACAATAAATCTAAGCGGCCAAAATGAAAGTTTGAATTCAGCGCAATGTTGAGAAGCAGTAGCACAATAGCAATCTCTAAAACAACTCTAAGAAGTGAACTAGAATGCTCAAGAGTGTTCAAGCTTGCAGACTAGAGAGAGAGAGAGAGAGAGAGAGAGAGAGCTTACTATTCAAATGCTTGATAATTGATAATTTGATTTGATAATAAAACTGTATGAATATGAACAACTATTTATCCTAAGAAATTAATTTCGATCGCCAGTTGGCTGGTGATCCGCTGGCATCCATCCGGATCCTTGTCATTGATTGCTGATAAGCGGTGGAAATTGGTCGTAAACAGTCTGTCTGCATAAATGAACCAAACTGTCACTTCTGTAGAAATGAACTAAAACAGCCATAGGCGACACTATCGCAAAAAGGCGACAGTGTCGGGATTTTGCAAAAAACCCGACAGTGCCTTAAAATCTCTTTTAAGGTTGTCCCACACTTTGCCAGAGTCTTTTTTTTAACATTTGAGGCTCTTTGGAAAAAGCGAAAAATGCGACTCTGCATATTTGCACGAGATTCCTAACAGGCGAAAAATGTGAAAAAGACGACACTGCATTTTTTCACGAGATTCCTAACAGACGAAAAAGACGACACTATTGTCAAACTCCGTGTATTTCTGCAGACTGTGTAAAAACACTTGTAATTCTACAAACTGTATAAAAACATGGAAAAATCCGCAGAACTGGATAAACAATGAATGAAGATTAAAACTGATTAGTCGATTAGTAAGAAGGAGAATAATCCAGCACTCCCTCTTAATCTAAATCCTTGAATGCCTGGACCTTCAAACTTAGTTCTACACAGAATCTTTTGTGTGAATCCAAACTTAATGCTTTGGTAAAAACATCTGCTGTCATATCTTGCGTTCTACAATACTGCAATCTGATATCCTCGTTGAGAACTTTGCTTCTGACAAAATGATACTTTAGTTCAATGTGCTTACTCCTAGAATGAAATCAAGGGTTGGATGATAAAACAATGGCACTTCGATTATCACAAAATAATGTCGTCGAAGCATATTGATTCAGACTGATATCTGAGAGTAAGTTCCTCAACCAAATTGCTTCCTTTGTAGCTTGAGAGGCTGCGATATACTCTGATTCAGTGGAAGATAGAGCTATTGAAGATTGCTTGTGACTGTTCCAAGAAATTGAACCATTGTTGAGGAAGAATGTAAATCCGAAAGTGGATTTACGAGTGTCTACATCTCCTACCAACTTGCATATGTGTAACCACTGAGTAAATTGAGTTTCTCATTGCCAACTGCTCCATAACAAAGGCAAAAGTCCATAGTAGCTCGAAGATATCTCATGACTCTGATAAGAGCCTTTGCAAGTAGTGCAACAGCATATATGGAAATGAAAAGACATGGAAGTGTGTATGGAAATCTATAGTGGCAGACATTCCATCAACATTAATTTTCAATACCCTCAATCAGTAGCAGCACAAGAGGTTCTTTAGATTACAAAACTTTACCTAAAATCAGCGGTTGCCCTAAAGGACCAATACTTAACATGAATCAAATTCATATCCAATGAAAAGTAGGCAAACTTACCGCTAAAAATAGGGTTTGTGAACAACTGAGGATATTTGATAGTAGGCCAAAAACATCAGATTTAAAAGAGTAAGCTTTTTATGAACAGTTGCAACATCTACAATTTAGTATGATTTACACCTACTTTGACCATTTACCATGTGCATGTTTTCCATGTATAAGGTTAATTCTCATGCATAATAGGAGACTTCAAGCACCCATACCTGCCATCTGAAAACCACCACTAGAATCGTGTTTCAAGAAATTATCATTTGAAATCTTAGAATATCACAAGGGAAACTTGATTCTTTGTTGGTTTTTACATGTATTTGTGAAGCCTTGACATTCTTGTGTTTGTGTGCAGCAAGCAAAGGTAATGGATAAATTCAAACTTTGAGACATGGGGCTGAAAATATGACAGTTATAAATGTTTAGAAAAAAGCTCCTGAGAAAGTTTCGACTGGAGAAAAACCTTCTGTTGCTCGTATACATTGTACACGTGTGTAAGCTTTTGCATGCGCTAAAGAAAATTGGTGAGCACAACCTTGAATGCATTTTCAAGAAGTTTGTAAAAGATACCGTTTGTTTGCTATCAAAAAGTTAGTTCTAACATAATATTGCTCAAGGCAAATTAGATTGTCTCTTTATCTTCTCAAGATGGAAAAACTCAAGAAGAAGATATTGACCCTCTCAAACACATGTACCATGTAAATTGATTAGCTCTTAATAGTGTAGTGTCTATTGGCTTCTAAAATCATCATTTCCATTGAGGAACCAAAGAAGCTTGTCAAAATGGGGGTTGAAAAGTAAATAGAGATAAATTGAACTACCGTGGTGGTAGGAAAAATAAAAAATATCATACTTTTATGTTTGTCATGAGTAGTAAAGAATTTTGATTGTAGATACATGTCGAAGAGGATTCTTGTAATTTTCCTATACTGTCTTTTAAAACTCGTGATAGTTACGTGTAAGTTTCAATCCTATGTTTATTCTAGTTATTAGATGACAGTGGTATGAGGTTTTGGTTGGTGATTCAATATATATATACATATATATATATATATATATATATATATATATATATATACAGAGAGAGAGAGAGAGAGAGAGAGACGGGCGGGGGGGAGAGGCATACAATACTCACCACATATGAAATGAAAGCTTGATACTCACGATTGCAAATTTTTGAAGCATAAGGCTGCATTCAATCACCAAATTAAGGGGATGAGATATGTCATTCTATGACAATCTTTTGGCATTCTATGCTAATAAGCATATTCACATCTACCATAAGCATATCCGAATCTATCATATTCTCAGCTGAAAAAATTTGATCAATGTGCAAATCCTATCCATTGTATGCATCTGCTTGTCACACCAACTATACAAGTTATGTTTTTGTGAGAACCTTGGTTTGGCAAAAGGGGTCTCTTTACTTGCTTTGTCTTGTATTTGAAAAGAAGAATTTAGGCCTTTTCACTAGGTATATGAACTAGGTAGTAGGTGTTAAATACTAAACATGAATCAATGCTTAAGGACCAATACTGAACATGAATCAAATTCATATCCAATGAAAAGTAAGCAAACTTAGCATTAAAGTATAGGGTTTGTGAACAACTTAGGATATTTGATAGCAGGCTGAAAACATCAGATTTAAAAGAGTAAGCTTTTTATGAACAGTTGCAACATCTGCAATTTAGTATGATTTACAAGAGAGAGAGAGAGAGAGAGAGAGAGAGAGAGAGAGAGAGAGAGAGAGAGAGAGAGAGAGAGAGAGAGAGAGAGAGAGAGAGAGAGAGAGAGAGAGAGAGAGAGAGAGAGAGAGAGAGAGAGAGATTCACATAATGAGCCGATTAAATTTAGTAGACATTTCAGATACCTTTGATCTTGTTGATATACGCACACACATACACAAATAAATATATAAATATATATACAGACACAAAAGTGCACACACACACACATTTTACAAACACACACATTCAATTGTACTACCAAGGATTGAATGCAAAAAGAAAAGAGGTGAATGCTAAACATTCCAAACCTAGGAAGGGATGTAACCCTTGATTTCTTCCTGTTAAAGGGTGCAAGGCTCTAATTTCCCCTCGATAGGATTAACCTATAAAGCGTAGGGAGAGAATATGAGGTGGCATTCGCAACTAGGATACAACCATAAGGTTTGTCATGATTATACCTATCTTTTGTTCTTTTCGACATAGATGTTATGGTTGTTTTTTTCAACATACATGTGATGGTTGTTTGTATTTTTTTGTTTTTTTGGCTTTGACTAAAGGTTTGGCAAATGAAATTTGTGTAATTAGAACTTAAGATCCATAAATTATTTTGTTCAATACGACTATAATCTCATATGAGTTTTGTTTATTTTCATGAGGTTTTTTTTTGCTAATGTTTAGCTTTGAGAGTTTTAAACATTTTTGGTTCATTTTTTGGAATAATATTTTGTTTTCTATTTACATATTATTCTACGGATAAGTTTGAGGTTTAATTTGGTAAGAGAAGCAAAATTAGGTCATTTGGACTAGTATCGAAGAATTTATGACAATTTTTTTTGTAGCTTAAATTTTGCTTATTTACTTTCTATAGATTTTCTAGACATGTTTACTATTCTAATTATAGAGGTTGATAGAACTTGTTTTTATCTTTTTGAGAATATTGATTTTTTGGTTATCTAGATCACTAACAATATTGTTATGATCATTCCAGTAATAGAGGACTCGATTTGACAAAAAACTAAAAAATCTCTTGCATATTGTTAGAGAGTAAGACACACTTCAAACTCTTACTTTCGAAGTTTTAATTTTGAATTTATTTTTTCTAATTTCAAAGTCCGAATGTTAAGCTTTTTTTTTTCAATCATTTCTTTGGTGCCTTTGTTCGCCAACACCGGCCTCACCGTCCCCACTCGTACTAGTCTCTAAGGGGTCTGGCTATGTATCAATTGTCTCAAGGTGTATCTATGCCTCGTAGGTGTAAAACTTGTGGATATCTTGTAAGCAGTGCGATTAGCCCATAACGTAGGTTGTAAAAAATCATGCCAGGAGCCCCCTTTCTTTAGCACCTGCTTTAGTAAGATACCCGGTTATGGATCTAGTTGTGTTATCACTCAAAGCTTTCACCTCTGCCCACTTGGTCACATGATCCTTGGCTACCACAATGTGTTGATGAACATTCTTTGATGGTGGGTTAATCTTCCCAATCAAATCTAAACCACCTTTGAAATTGTTCATTCAGTTGCACAGGTATCAATGGAAAATCCATTGTTGGTACTAGGGTCCCCTGCCTCAGATAGATAACAATTCATGTTGCCTAGTCATGCACAGCTTTTACAGATCATAACCAGGGTCTTCTCAAAAGAACAAAATACACATCTGCTCATGTAGGCAGCCTCATGACCACAAAATTCAATAATAATTTCAATCCTTTAATGCTTACCGGAACCTTCCGAATTTTCCCCACTGGAGAATCCCATGTATTCGGAAGACAAGTTGGCTTTTCTGAAATGGTATATTTTTTAATTTGTTGTATGTTTCCTCATAGATAATATCCACTCCTACTCCACCATCAATATGTACACCTCCGATATTAAGATCCTGAAATGTTAATTTCCAATGTCGGAACAATATCATGTTTTGTTGATTCACAATAGTACTGATCAATGCTGATGGTAACTCTACTGGTCACTAGAATCCAAACAATTTAGAGCATATTGAATCAGCTAAATAAGGTGCAATCTGAATCAACTGCCCTATCGTAACTTGAAACTTATAATTATTGACAAAGTCAGCAATCTGATCAACCACAATATCAACCAATTTTCGAGAAGAATTGGGTTCCTGATTTTGCTGCAATTGGTGTAACCCCTCATGTGTAACTTTAGCCATCTGACTTATGTCAGTGTTGGATGTTCGGCTTGTACTTATCCACAAATCTTCAGCTGTTATGTCCTGCCTTATCGCTTTTCCTTCATCCCTATGGCAAGTGACCGCTTGGACATATCAATTGCGATTCTTCAACATTACCACTTGCACAGGTACTTGTTGTTTTGGTTCATTCCCTACTCCAAGATTTTGATGATGGTTGTGCCTCAAATTATGATCATTGAAACAATTATTTAATCGAGGTGGAGGCAATACTCATTCTAAATTACCGACCAATTGTTGATGATATGGGACACAATTAAAATACCTATACCCCATTTGGCTACAAAACAACAAACATCCTCCAAAACATCTTGTCAATATTGTGTTGGTATTTGAAATGGCCATTGCTCCATTTGTTAACCTTGATGATAAGGTATTGGACGTTGCTGCAACTGTGGTTGGGGTTGCTGTTGTTGCTGTGTTTGCACCACAAATGCTCCTATAGTCCAAACAGTCTGCAACCTCCTACAATCGTTAGTCTAGTGATTGTACATACTGCATATGGCACAATGTCATGTGCCATTCAGACATTGTTCTTGAAGCCTTTTCTCAAGTATTTTGGACTACTAGACATAAGCCACTACATCCTCCTTCCTCTTCTGCTTAATCGCCTGAAGCTTATCTAAAATTTCTTCATCCTCATGCTCCTTTCGATACCGCTTCAGAAAAGCTCTTATCAAATCCTCCCAAACCTGAAATTCTTGTGATACATATTCTGACTACCATTGTAATGTGTTCCCTTTCCTCGCTTACCAATGGTAACTCCACCCACAACTGAAAATTATTATAATCCAGATTCCCAACACAACCCAAACCAGATGGCAATAGAACCAAAAAGGTGTGTTGCTACTATTCTACAATGATATCATAGGCATAATCATGGAGGAACCCATCCATTAGGATTCTATGTACTCCTTCATGTAGTTTTGCTCATCTCATTATGTAAAATAGGTATAAGTGATAGTGAAGCATCCAACTTGAACACTAATATTCTCTATATCAATTATGAAATCTTTCTATCTATCATATATAGGATTTTAAAGGAAAGATGCACAACCACATACAACTCCGACTCAGATCTAGACCCTCGTGACAAGGTAACATGCAAGCCCACACACACTCATGCAAACCAACACGAATGATGAAGTGTCAAATACATGACCAAGGCTTGCCCATGAATGGTATCATGTCGTACCAATACATGTGCCACCTCTATATCTGCTGCTACACCACTGGTCATCAGATCAAGTCCTCAACCATCGCTTGCACCTGTAACCAAGATGCCCTCATGTCCAAGCATTTCCAACTGTCCAACAAGTCCTGAAAGTTGATCCCCATCCATTTCTCATGCTCCAAGCACAAGAGTCTACCAAGGACTCAGTGAATGAATGTATGCAAAACTCACCATAGGCTATACCTGAGTAGCTCACCCATCTCCCAGAGATACTGATGATGATTTGCTTCTCCTACATCTCATACAGGCTCCACTTCCCATGCTTGATGTGGCCAACTTTGATTTGACCAGTACATAGGCCTCCTCCCACCAAGGAGCCTATCTCACCACACATCCATCATGTCAATCCAAACCAAAGGGAATGCAAACTAGATCCACTATCATGATGAACAACTCACCCAAGATCCATAGCATATCAGGTAGGATAGCTACCTCACCCTGTACCTTGTACCATCTGATCACCAAGTATCCATTACCCACTGATAGCTCCCAAAGAATCTGTCCACCTGTAGTGCAACTAGACTCCAACTGGATCTAACCAAAAGTTGCATCCTGCTTACCAAATAATGATGGATAGTAACAACATGTGATGCAACCTGGAGACAACTGTGAATATAACCATGCAACTCACCTGATCACTCGCCAAAGTATCAGTTGTGTGATCATCCCATGTCATCTTGTAGTGTCTATCCTTACCATGTATTCCAATGTCATCCCCGATCACAAAGATTTGAGTAGTGCCCACCTGTATTCCCCCAAGCTACCTTCAAGCTGCTCCTGTAAATGGTTTCAAACCACTCCCTGAGAATACATTGAGAAGTGAACTCCAAAGCCACCATCAAGTCCCTCACATGATTGTGCATGCCAATATCCCTCCAAGTGAACCTATGAGAACTTCCATGGCCCAAACCAAATGATCTGCACCCTGCTATCACTGGAATCTACATCTCTGATGCAATCATAATATGGCAAATTGACTTGACTTAGCTAGATGTCAATGCAGCTATCACCTGACTCGACAATGCCACTACCGATCATACCTGTGAGAGCGTTCCTCCAAAATGCCACTTGACGTTGTTTGGTTCTAACCCCAAGAGTTGAACCTGATCACAAGAATTTTTCACCTGTAACCGGCATAGCATGCCTACCTCTCACTTGCGATAGCTTTCTCAAAATTGTCGCCAATGATGAGTAGTCATGTCGCCAAACTGCACTTTGGTCGCCAAAACTAGCTTTCTCCACACAATTCCACTACCATTCGCCCCCATACTGCATTTACCGCTTCCAAACACCCTGTTACCCTATTAGAAGTAAGCAATAATGATTTATAAATGATTATGCCTCATCGTACCACCTTGTAGCAGGTTTCACTAGCCAAAAATTGCCCCAAATTTGGCCCTACGGTACCCAAATGACGAATGTAGCCCATCACTAGGTCACTCGCATCCGCTCGATAGAATGGTAATAAAATCTCCCCCAAATGCGTTTCTCCCTGTTACGACGATCGTTTTGATCTTCCTCGAAGCTCTGATCGAAGGAACTTTGCTGTCTCCTGTCATCCAAACTGCCGATACCCCGTATGGAGTCCTCTCTCTAGAGACACTTCTCGTGCCGTTATTCTTGGTGAAAGACACTATCCCATAGCTCCATCGGATCGTGCATACCTGCTTCACCCTTCCGCTCTGATACCATGTTGAAATCTTGTTAGGATCTAGTGCAGTATGCAGATCACATCAATCAATCACCATAGACACTCCTCACAAGCTCTCAAAGATGGCACAACAAAAGCTATGTACATTACAAAGAACACTGTACATATAGGAAACACAACCTACATGACAAAGACAGGTGTCCTAAAACTGGCCTACCACCTACAAAGTTCAGGCCTGATATGGCCAAATTCGACCAACAAACTCGAGACATGCCCTCGAGTATATCGTATACTGTATATAACTTTGTACTGGCTAATTTTTCCTATGTGTGGCTACTCAGCTAACCCAAGTAGCCGTCTACGGGACAAGTGCCCGACTGATAAGTCAATGATGGGTCACATCCCGGTCACTACTTAAAACAGTAAACTGACTAACTGTACATTTATTATAGTATCACATTTGAAGCTTATAATAATGAATCAGATCAAAACTGATTTCTAATTGTTGCATATAGCTTCCTCCTTGAGTTCCCCATTAAGGAATGCTAATTTCACATCCATTCGGTGTAGATTCCATCCAAACATAGCTTCTAATGTGATGATCATGCTAAGCGTATTCCACTTAGCTACGAGAGCAGAGAAGTAATCAACAAACTTCAAAGACTGTTCCACACTTTGTGGAAAGTCAGGCCTTGAAAAAAAGAGGAACAAATGTACTTGACTAGTCATAAACTAGCAGCTATGTTTTTTTTCCATTCCCATAGAATGCAAGTGCTAAATGAAGTTTGAGTTTGTTTTTTAGTTCTTTCATCACCAAATGAAAAGAAATAAGCACAATAATTGATCAACGACATCATTGAAAAATATAGTATTACTGGACTACCGCATGGTAAAAATTACAAAACGACACTTGCAAGCCACTATTCACTACCTGATATTCGTTGAGAGCTCACCACCCACAATGAGAAAATCTGCACAATTGGCATAGTTTCATTGGGTTCACTAGTGGAAGAGGGCTTTTGTGTGAAGAAAGATAAATATTTCAAAATAAAGAAACATGTAATGGAATCCATGGAATTCTCATATTAGCAACATCTTGAACAAAACTTAACTTTGCTTCCAATTAGTTGCATTAGCACTAATAGTACTCGAATATCAGCATCTTATATGATCAACATACTTGAACATTGAGTTTATTGAAAGTCCAAATTATACAATAGTACATATAAGTTTAGTGATATTAGAGTGCAACTAGTGCCAATACATAACAAGCTTTTTTAAATGCCATTTAACAACTACAAAAAAAGGTGTCACAGAAAGGTATGTTAGAGCCAAAATCTAAACTATTGCACAGCTCTTTAACTTGTTCACCAACACATAGGAGAGATGAATACAATAAGCCTTATATAAGGAAACTTACCTCGATATAAGCCACATCGTGCATGCTCCAGATACAGTAGATAGCATTAGAAGCAATCAAGCCCCAATTTTTATATAGTGATTTGTGAGGTGTGTAGTTCTTCTATTCATGCATGACAATCTTGTGTTCGAATTGTGGAGTGTCTTTGTCAATAGAACCATCAGCTGAAACTGATACACCATCTTTCCTTATTCATCTTTCATCGTTTCATCTTTGCACATACTTATGCAGTCTTCATCAACCTTGTGACAATGTTTATGAACAGTTTCCTGTGAATAACAAAAAAAGTTTCAGAAATAAAAAGCTACATTTATCAAACAAACACAGACTTTGAAATCAATAACCTTCTATCAAGGGAATGTTAGCACTAGATTTTGCAAGATTCTTCAACAACTAATGCATAATCTTTATTGCTTCAATTGAAAAATTTGCATAACCAAATTGTCCTGTGCCTACTACTCAGAATCATCCGTAAAAGAAAGTGACTAGGACCATCAATTAGGCCACCTTTGGCAAAGGTCTTCAAACTAGCACACAAACCTCATGTGAAAGTTAAGATAAATATCAATTGTTTAATTCAAGGAAAATCATGTACGGACCATGCTCTCGTGCACATACAAATAAACTATTCCAGACTGCGTATGCCCGGCTACTATAGCAAAACTATCCTGCATGTTCATTCATACATTCAAGAACACAACAGAAACCAGAATTATAAGGAAAATCATGATATACTAGCATCTGAGACGTGATTGCAAGTAGTGCTTCTTGGTTTCCAAGGGGAGGCTCGAACCTGGGACCAAAGAAACTTTGGATGCCAAGCTAACCAGTTGAGCCCAACCCCGTTGGTTGATTGCAAGTAGTGAAACAACATATACGGAAATGAAAAGACATGGAAGTGTGTACGGAAACCTATAGTGGCAGACATTCCATCAATATTAATTTTCAATACCCTCAATCAGTAGCAGCACAAGAGGTTCTTTAGATTACAAAACTTTTACCTAAAATCAGCGGTTGCCCTTAAGGACCAATACTGAACATGAATCAAATTCATGTTTATTGAAAAGGAAGCAAACTTACCGCTAAAAATAGGGTTTGTGAACAACTTAGGATATTTGATAGCAAGCCGAAAACATCAGATTTAAAAGAGTAAGCTTTTTATGAACAGTTGCAACATCTAAAATTTAGTATGATTTACAACCTACATTAGAGGAGTTCTAAATCCAAAAAAGACCCTTTGTAAAGATTCTTTTTATATTTTTTCTCAATTTTTTCTTACACATGGACCAATCAAGACACTCAAATTTGAAATCTACGTAACGTAACTTTTTGAGTCCACATTTTCATTCTGCACTAAAATTGGCATAACTTTTTAGTGGTAAGTCCAAATTTATCGCAGTTTCGTGCATTGGAAAGCGCTCAACAAGGGCTTTCCAATGATATGTTAGACGACATACTTTTGAGATACGATCAAAAAGTTATGGCAAGTCAAAAGTATTAGTGCTATAATATTTTAATAATATAAACTACATCTTGCACGGATTCTTAAAGGGTCTTTTTGGAGCTCAAAACTCCTCTAATGCTTTGACCATTTACCATGTGCATGTTTTCCATGTATAAGATTAATTCTCATGCATAATAGGAGACTTTAAGCACCTGTTGTAAAGCTGACTCAGGTGCACCCAACGTGCCCTGTAAGACTTTAAGGGGTGACACTCCCTAAAGTCCCAGAGCAAGTTAGAACGTCAAGGACTGAGCCTCCGACCTGTGGTGAGCCAGTCAAGTAGTCACAAGTCATGAGCTAGCTCTGGAGCTCGAGTCATGGCCTAGTCAGGAAGCAAGTTGATTCTGCCACCGGATTGGCTCCCGGGACCCATGTCCGGGAGCCAGACTGATTCTGCCAGGCTTGCCAGGCTTAATCAGCAAAATAAAAACTAAGTCCCAAAAAGCGTGCTTTACCAGAAAGCACTATGCTTCAGAACAGAGGGGGTGCGCCGAATCACAGCAGAACTATAGGGGGAGTCCGGCAGACAGAAACTTGGGCAGCTCAACCAGCGCCAGGAATCCAGTCGCCAGGTCTCAGCTCCCTCTACCAGCACGAGCCAGGCACAATGCCCAGCACGTGTTGGTGGCCCCGAGACCGGTCAGTCTATGTATGAATGTAACCTCTTCCAAATCTAATAAAGTTGATCCTTGGGGATGATTACCATTTCGGTTTCGCCTCCGGGACTGGTCCAAGTGGAAGGACCCTTACTGCAACCTTTTTGCGTCGCTGGCGCCTAAGGGTCCCTGTCATCGACATGGGGCTTGCCGCTATGCCAATTGGTCAGTTTGGTGACCACTGTGCCTTGGATTTCATGTGTGGCTTGTCTTTGCCTTTGGTTACCTTTTGGGGACGGATTCTGAGTTGGCTTTCGGGTTGGTTGGGATTCCAGTTTTCTTAAGTCTGAATGGTTAAGCTTGTTGCGTTTCTGAGTTGGCTTTTATGTAAGTGCATGATGGATGAATGTTAGACTTAAGCGCGTGTTGGGGAAACCGCTCAAGTCTCAGCGCCCTTTGAGGCGCCGGCGCAACATGTGGTATCAGAGCCGACTAGCCGGTCAGCTACGCAAGTCTCACAGGGATGGCCACATTTTTGGGATTTGTCAGGACAACCGTTGCGCAAGGTGCTGCCCACAGTGTAAGCACGGGTGCGTCCACGGTCGGGGTGGTCGGCAGAACGGGGGACTTGATGAGTCAAAGTGCTGCCCTCGAGGTGTAAGCACGGTTAGTTCTCGCGGTTCGGGCCTGGTGCTGTCTGCACGTAGGACCAATGAGGCAAAGTGCTGCCTAGGTAGGTGAAAGCACGGTCTTTACCTTGTGGGGTGCGGGGCGACATATTCGAACTGTACGGGTTAACCATTGATACAGAGATGCTGCTCGAATTCGGGTGTAAAGCACGGGTGGTTAGCTGCCGGTGCGGGATAGCTGCCGATCGTTTAGCTATAAGGGCTATCGACCAAAAAGTGGTGGGGCGTGACTGAGGCAATGTGCTGCTTAATGGTGAAAGCACGGATGGTTGGATGGATGTTTCCCCGTGGGCTAATTCTGTGATAGATTTGTGTGGGCGCGGCTAGGCAAAGATCCTACGTCCGGTCTCAAGGGGAATGTGACTTGAGAGGGATCCTCTGTTTAGCTTTGGTTGGTATGTTCGTTTGTGGTGTGCTTGCCTGGACCTGAATTATCCCTGACTACTTCTTTTGATCCAGGTGATCTGATCTAGTTGGGAGTTGTGAGAGGAGCTTACATTTATGAGTGGACGACGCACAAGTATGGAAAGGAACTTCCATGGGGCAACCCCCAAGATTGGTTCAAGATTATTATTCTTATCAGGAAAGATCGCAGGGAGGAAGTCAGATTTCATGATCGACTCCGGAGCTTCACATAACTATATCTCAAGGAGCGTAGTGGAACAATTCAGCTTGCCGACCAGGAATGTTACATCTACTCTCAAGGTAGAAACAGCGAAGGGAGCACTAGATGCAGACAAAGCGACATTGAACATCCCGGTGCAGATTGGAAGATGGAAGGCTAAACTTAGCTTTGTGATTTTAGAGATGGATGCCTTTGATGTGATTTTGGGCCTCCCTTGGTTAAATGAACACTGTATCGCAGTTTTGGGTAGGAGCTCAAACTTGGTCCTCTTGGATTATAAGGGACAAATCTGCGTGACAAAAGCCCTGCCCGGAGGAAATGCTAAGGATACCGATATTGAACAAAATCTGGTTGCAGCATTAGTGATGAAAAGAATGGCGAAAGGGAAAAGGTCAAAGTGCTTTCTTTGCATCTGTCGAGAAGTCCCAGAAGGGAAAAGCGTGCGACAAGAAAACTTGCCAGAAGAAGTGGCAGATCTGTTAGAAGAATTTAGCGATGTGTTCCCGGAGGAACTCCCAGCTAAGCTACCTCCTCGAAGACCAGTGGACCATAAAATTGAGTTGGTACCAGGAACAGAGCCAACTTCACGAGCACCCTACAGAATGTCACAAGAAGAGTTGGCGGAACTGAAACGACAACTTGGTGAATTGATAGACAAAGGTTTTATTAGACCTAGCGCTTCACCTTTTGGAGCCCCAGTGTTGTTCGTGGAAAAGGCAGACAAAACTCTTCGAATGTGTGTGGATTATCGCATGCTTAACAAGAGTACCATCAAGAACAAGTACCCCATGCCTAGAATTGATGACCTATTCGACCAACTCAAACATGCCAAATACTTTAGCCAAATAGATCTCAGATCTGGATATCATCAAATTCGAATAGCTAAAGGTGATGAGCACAAAACGGCGTTTCGAACGCGGTACGGAAGTCAAGATTTCCTAGTGATGCCATTCGGTCTAACAAACGCACCAGCCACTTTTTGCACGTTGATGAACAATATATTTCAAGACTGCCTGGATGAATTCGTCATTGTGTACATTGATGACATATTAGTATTTAGCCGGAACCTTAAAGATCACATTCAACATTTAAGGACAGTTCTCCAACGACTGAGGAGGAACTGCTTGTTCACGAAAAGAGAGATATGTGAGTTTGTGGTGGAGGAAGTTGACTTCCTTGGACATGTTATAGGCCACGGACGGATTCGAATGGATCCTAAGAAGATCAAGGCTATCTTGGATTGGCTAGCACCTAAAACCGTTCATGGCATCAAATCCTTTGTGGGCTTATGTAACTTTTACAGGAGATTCATTGAGGCATTTAGCAAAATTGTGGCACCACTGTTGGAGCAGACCAAGACTCATCTGAAGATGACATGGACACCGGAATGTGAAGCAGCGTTCCAAGAACTAAAACGATGGATCACTCAAGAACCCATCCTTGCCTTACCGGACTTTAGCAAACCTTTTGAAATACATACAGATGCGTCGAACTTTGCTATTGGG
Source organism: Diphasiastrum complanatum (assembly GCA_029204225.1). NCBI lineage: Eukaryota > Viridiplantae > Streptophyta > Lycopodiopsida > Lycopodiales > Lycopodiaceae > Diphasiastrum > Diphasiastrum complanatum. Next base: position 71,535,024 of record CM055094.1, on the reverse strand, counting down.
GCCGTGCTGATGCAAGACGGAAAACCTGTTGCATATTTTTCAAAGAAATTGAGTGATGTAGAGCGACGATGGCCAACTCATGAAAAAGAAATGCTCGCAGTAGTCCAAGCAGTGGAGCATTGGAGACATTATGTGGCAGGAAAACCCTTTAAGGCGTTCACTGATAATGTATCACTCAAGTACTTCTCATCCCAAGGTATGCTCACGCCAAAGCAAATGCGATGGCAAAACTTTCTCTCAAAATTCAATATAGACATTTTACACACGGCGGGAAAGAACAATGTGGTGGCGGACGCACTAAGTAGACAAGAACACTTGATGGCAACAGTGACAACTCAGGTGACTGACCTACTCCAAGAAATCAGAGAGAATTATGGTGTAGATGCGTTGGCGAAGGACTTAATGATCGAATTCCAGCTGGGAAAGCCTCATAAACATTTCACTTGGAAAGATAAAATGGTTGTTTATAAACAACGCAGATTATATGTCCCAGACAACATCAACCTGAGGAAGAAAGTCTTGCGAGAACATCATGACGTACTAGCCATCGGGCATCCAGGGGTGAATCGCATGTATGAACTTCTCAAAAGAGGCTTCTATTGGCCAAGTATGTGGGCAGACGTTGAATCCTATGTACAAACATGCCCGACATGTCAACAAGTGAAGGTGGAACCGCTAGCTCCGGCTGGACTACTCCAACCATTACCGGTACCAGCATACCCATGGGATTCGGTGAGCATGGATTTTATTGTTCAACTACCACGGTGCCAAGGATTCGACTCAATTTATGTGGTGGTTGACCGCTTTTCAAAGCAAGTTCATCTAGTACCAACTAAAAGTTCAGTGACAGCTCAAGAAGTGGCAAGGTTATTTTTCAAATGTGTTTTCAAATACCACGGCCTGCCTAGAACGATTATTTCTGACCGAGACACCAAGTTCGTCGGAAAGTTTTGGACTTGTCTATTTCGCCTCGTGGGAATCGGATTGAATTTCAGTACTGCATATCATCCTCAGACAGATGGGCAAATGGAGCGAGTCAATCGACAGATTGAACAATATTTACGAAATTATGTCGCTTGGGACCAATCCGATTGGGTCAACTACTTGGATATTCTCGAGTTTGCACATAACAACCAAGTGAACAGATCTACTGGAAGGGCACCCTTCGAGATAAGCAATGGTCGGCTACCGATTGTTCCAAGCTCTTTTCTTACAGGCGTGCAGGAAACACCAGCACCCACTGTAGAGGAATTCATCAATGAGTGGCACACAAAGCTGACCGAGGTGAAGGCGTTTTTAGAGCAGTCACAAAGGAGTATGGCAGCTGACGTAAACCCACATCGACGAGAACTGGAATTTGAGGAAGGTGATCAAGTATGGCTGAACACAAAGAACATTGCGCTACCAAAAGGTTTTTCTCATAAGTTTGCTCGACCTTATGCGGGACCATATTACGTCACCAAGAAGATCAACCCAGTGGCTTATCGATTAGCGTTGCCATCCAGCTTGGATATACACAATGTGTTTCATATCTCATTACTCAAACGGTACAAACCAGATGAGCGATTTGATCGGCAACACGAACTCCGTCACCCACCAACGACACTTGATGATACGAAGAGACAGCTTGTACCAGAACAAATATTGACACATAGAAAGCGAACTGGCGTTCAACGTGAATATCTAGTGAAGTGGCTACGGGCTCCACTTATTGAGGCTTCTTGGGAGTACGAAGACAAACTTAAGGAGGGAGCCCCTGAAGTACTAGCAGATTATCTGCAGAAGAACCAACGCAATAGCCGTTTTTCCAGATCGGCACACAAAGCACTACCTGGCGGCATGCCTCTTACATAAACATTCATGGCCATTCTGAAGTTCAAGGAACTTTCCGGTATTTTTCTTAAGTTTGCCAATAAATCACTTGCAGCTTTACACAGGTTTTACGTAAGTGAACTTTATCTACACTTTTCCTGTGCTACTGCCAATGTATTTTGTAATTCAAAGTTGCTAAGGCCGGTGAATTAAGCCCATGCCATACGTCCTAGGTCTAGTTTGGCCCTGATGAGGACTCCCTAAAGTCCCAGAGCAAGTTAGAACGTCAAGGACTGAGCCTCCGACCTGTGGTGAGCCAGTCAAGTAGTCACAAGTCATGAGCTAGCTCTGGAGCTCGAGTCATGGCCTAGTCAGGAAGCAAGTTGATTCTGCCATCGGAATGGCTCCCGGGACCCATGTCCGGGAGCCAGACTGATTCTGCCAGGCTTGCCAGGCTTAATCAGCAAAATAAAAACTAAGTCCCAAAAAGCGTGCTTTACCAGAAAGCACTATGTTTCAGAACAGAGGGGGTGCGCCGAATCACAACAGAACTATAGGGGGAGTCCGGCGGACAGAAACTTGGGCAGCTCAACCAGCGCCAGGAATCCAGTCGCCAGGTCTCAGCTCCCTCTACCAGCACGAGCCAGGCACAATGCCCAGCACGTGTTGGTGGCCCTGAGACCGGTCAGTCTATGTATGAATGTAACCTCTTCCAAATCTAATAAAGTTGATCCTTGGGGATGATTACCATTTCGGTTTCGCCTCCGGGACTGGTCCAAGTGGAAGGACCCTTACTACAACCTTTTTGCGTCGCTGGCGCCTAAGGGTCCCTGTCATTGACATGGGGCTTGCCGCTATGCCAATTGGTCAGTTTGGCGACCACTATGCCTTGGATTTCATGCGTGGCTTGTCTTTGCCTTTGGTTACCTTTTGGGGACGGATTCTGAGTTGGCTTTCGGGTTGGTTGGGATTCCAGTTTTCTTAAGTCTGAATGGTTAAGCTTGTTACGTTTCTGAGTTGGCTTTTATGTAAGTGCATGATGGATGAATGTTAGACTTAAGCGCGTGTTGGGGAAACCGCTCAAGTCCCAGCGCCCTTTGAGGTGCCGGCGCAACAGCACCCATACCTTCCATCTGAAAACCACCACTAGAATCGTGTTTCAAGAAATTATCATCTGAAATCTTAGAGTATCACAAGGGAAACTTGATTCTTTGTTGGTTTTTACATATATTTGTGAATTGGTTGGTGATTCAATATATATATATATATATATATATAGAGAGAGAGAGAGAGAGAGATACGTCATTTGAGTATTCAATCACCAGCATAAGCCTGCATTCAATCACCAAATTCACGGGATGAGATATGTCATTTGAGTATTCAAAAGGTGTAACCTTCATAGTGAGATTGAATTCAGATAAAGTAAAAAAAGTTGCAATTTAGTGTTTGTAGATAAACCCTTGTTTGTAACAACGAGCTGATGGTGGCATGCAATAAAGCAAATAGGTGTTTGATGGATAGAGTCTTGCTTGTAACATTGAGCTGATAGCCCACAATCTTACAAATCAGGTTTTTAGGTGATAAACATCTATTTGTAACATTTGAGCTAATGACAAATGGTATTTTATTTTGCTTGGCCCCAAACTATCCTGAGTTGTACATGTAGTACAAAGACCCAACCAAGCTCAAGTTTTAATTTGTTGTGGAAAAGGGAAATTCTTGCTCCAAACTTGGCTATCTTATTAAGATAGACATAATGTACATTATGATGCTAGTGTAAGTAAATTGTTGCACATATACAGTAGGAACTTGTTGTACATAAGATTTCACTAACAACATACACTAATGCAATGATTTCATTGCTCTCTCTCTCTCTCTCTCTCTCTCTCTCTCTCTCTCTCTCTCTCTCTCTCTCTCTCTCTCTCTACTTTTGTGTAATCATTCATGGTGTGGGCAGCCTTGACATTCTTGTGTTTGTGTGCAGCAAGCAAAGGTAATGGATAAATTCAAACTTTGAGACATGGGGCTGACAATATGACAGTTATAAATGTTTAGAAAAAAGCTCCTGAAAAAGTTTTGACTGGAGAAAAACCTTCTGTTGCTCGTGTACAGTGTACACGTGTGTAAGCTTTTGCATGCACTAAAGAAAATTGGTGAGCACAACCTTGAATGCATTTTCAAAAAGTTTGTAAAAGATACCGTTTGTTTGCTATCAAAAAGTTAGTTCTAACATAATATTGCTCAAGGCAAATCAGATTGTCTCTTTATCTTCTCGAGATGGAAAAACTCAAGAAGAAGATATTGACCCTCTCGAACACATGTACCATGTAAAGTCATTAGCTCTTAATAGTGTAGTGTCTATTGGCTTCTAAAATCATCATTTCCATTGAGGAACCAAAGAAGCTTGTCAAAATGGGGGTTGAAAAGTAAATAGAGATTAATTGAACTACTGTGGTGGTAGGAAAAATAAAAAATATCATACTTTTATGTTTGTCATGAGTAGTAAAGAATTTTGATTGTAGAGACATGTTGAAGAGGATTCTTGTTATTTTCCTATACTGTCTTTTAAAACTCGTGATAGTTACGTGTAAGCTTTAATCCTATGTTTATTCTAGTTATCAGATGACAGTGGTATGAGGTTTTGGTTGGTGATTCAATATATATATATATATATATATATATATATATATATATATAGAGAGAGAGAGAGAGAGAGAGAGAGAGGGGGGGGGGGGGGGGAGGGGAGAGCCATACAATACTCACCACATATAAAATGAAAGATTGATACTCACGATTGCAAATTTCTGAAGCATAAGCCTGCATTCAATCACCAAATTCCGGGGATGAGATATGTCATTTGAGTATTCAAAAGGTGTAAATCTTCATAGTGAGATTGAATTCAGATAAAGTAAAAAAAGTTGCAATTTAGTGTTTGTAGATAAACCCTTGTTTGTAACAATGAGCTAATGGTGGCATGCAATAAAGCAAATAGGTGCTTGATGGATAGAGTCTTGCTTGTAGCATTGAGCTGATAGCCCACAATCTTGCAAATCAGGTTTTTCGGTGATAAACATCTATTTGTAACATTTGAGCTAATGACAAATGGTATTTTATTTTGCTTGGCCCCAAACTATCCTGAGTGGAGAGACATATCTTATCTCTTCTCTATCTCATTTCATGCTTATACATGGGTTCTACTATCCATTGGTGCACTATACTTGTGATTGCATGCAATTCTAGGTGTAGAATGATCTATATTTGCTATTTTTGGATCCACACATGTGAAATACAATAGCTTGCTAGTTTTGTATGGACAGCAACAGTACTTTATCTTTTGATTCATGTTTGATCAAGTTCTATTAGAGTTTGCATCTCATTTTGTGTGTAGATGCTGATTTTTCTACATTGATGAGTGTGAAAATTGTCAACATTTCCTAGCTAGTTTGAGGCCTAAATTGGCTAAAATTGTAAATAGTTTTGGTTCTGGAGTTTCACACGTGTGAACCAGGCCACAATGTTTTTATTTACTGTATTTTTTCAGTATGATGAAGTGTCAAACTTCATACCCTTCAAAATGAGACCATTTTGATGTATTTTGGTCATATAAGCCATTTTTTGCTATTTTTCCTATATAGGGAATATCTAGGGTCAAGTACCTTCTAGAGAGAGGAGAGAGAGTCATCTTCCTCATCCATAAATAGTAGGGAAGTCGTGGAGAACAGGTTGGAGAAACCTTTTGTATGCTTCATTGAGATCAATAGATCATTGTCATTGTTTCTTCCTCCATTGAGAGCATTGTTGTGTGTATTGTCTTCAAGCTATTGTGTATGATCTTAGGTGCTTTCCAAAAGTGGTAGGCTGATGTATTATGGACTGTATAATGCTATTTTGGGCCGCACTTGATGTTTATGGAAGTAGCATAGAATGTGTTGCCAATTCCTAGCTTATGTAGTTTGGAGTGCAAGCATTCAAGCCAATGATCTTGGAGTTTAGATCCACTTAGGATCTGTATTTTTCACATGGTATCAGAGCTGGTTGGCTTCTATTTACAGTACGTATTCCATTTTTGGTGATATTTGGATGTTTGATCAAGTTCTAGCATGATTTTGCATTGCTTTGTTGATCAAATCTTACTAACCTTTGTTTTGTGAGTTGAACTTGTGGATCAAAAGCATATTTCAGGTCTATTGAAGATCAGAGGCTGAAAAGAAACTATTTTGGATCAGATCATAACACCTAATCATTTGTGATTGTGAGGCTTGTGCATATTCAATACTAACAATGTTCTTTTCAATCCTATTGTTGACAATCTCCATTCTTGGATGAACACTCTCCTTAAGTGGATGAAACTTCTCCTTAAGTGGATGACAAATGCTCTTTTGAGTGAGTTGTAATTCTCCTAAAGGCTGAGCAAAGCTCCCATTTGGATGAAAGATCCCCTTTTTTGGGTGAACATATTGTAAGCTCCATTGTGAAGAGCATATTGTAAAGATTGTCATCAATTTTGGCATAAATTTTGGTGTACTTTGTTGAGCATGTAAGTAACTCTCCTTATGTAATTTGATTGGAGCATTTGCTGGAAGGTGTTAACCATCATGCAAGTGTGTTTTCAGGTTCTTAACAGGTTGAGGAACATTCTCATGTGAAGTGATCTTAGATCTACATCTAAACACCAAGATTTGACAAGATAGTGAAGCTAGTCTTGTGATTCACTAAGTGTGCTCATTCATTCACCTCTAAATCTTGTATTTATCACTTGCTGGAGTTTATAAACTTTTAGAAGTGTGGTTTACATGTGGTTTTACAGGTTGAATCAATATCTTAGTGTGTTGATCATATGTTGATCAAGTTTGTTCATTACTAGGTAATCTTGGCATCCTAGTTTTGGGTATTTTCTAAGAATGCAAGTAACTCTTCACACCATAACTTGATTTGGTCACTTGCTAGAAAGTTTGAGAGCTTAAGCAAGAGTGTGTTCAGGTTGGTTTGATTTTGTAATCCATTCTTAGTGTGTGCAAAGTGTTGCATGTGTTTCAATCTTCCTTTCTATGCTTGGAAACCATCTAGGTTCAAGATAGAAGTGTTTTAGGGTCCTAAATCTTCATAGATCTCTTTATCTATCATTTGTTGAGAGAAAAGTGAGTGCTAAGTGCTTTAGGACAGAACCTAAAAGTTGAAGAAACATTAGAATCATGGCTTCCAATGGTGGGATCATGCTAGAGTCTAGTGAAAGGTTGAGTTCATCAAACTACTCTACTTGGAAAGTGAGGATGGAGTCCTTACTTGAGTTGAATGAACTCATGGACATAGTTGCAGAAATTGAAGAGAGACCTCTCACACTTCAAGAGCAACAAAGGTTTGATAAGAAGGCCAAAAGGGCTCTTCATATCATTAAAATGAATGTTACAAATGAACTTCTCAAGGAAGTTGGAAAGTGTCAAAGTGCAAGTGAGGCATGGAATGCCTTAAAGAAGCTCTTTGAATCAAAGTCCACATCTAGGGTATTGACCCTAAGGAGACAAATATTTTCTAGTAGGCAAAGAGAGGGTGAAAGTGCTCATGCATTTATCTTGAGAGTTAAGTCCCTAAGTGATGATTTAGCATGCATTGATGAGAACATAAAAGATGGTGAAATAGTCCAAGTTATGTTGAATGGTTTGCTAAATGAACATGCTAACCTTGTGCAAAGTTTTGCCATTCAAACAACCATTCATTCCTTAAACTTTCCAAATCTTTCTTTGTACTCAGTGATCGGCCTACTAGCGACTTACATAATTTACAATGCAGACTATTAACAAAACCGTTTACTTTCATTGCTGATTCTCTTTGTGATAAATTGAGCAATGATCCACTTATGTATAACAGAACCTCTCCTCTGTAGCACTGGCAAACTTGCTTGCTACAGAACCATCTATTTGTTCACAAATAGATAAGTGACGCCTATTCTTCACATTCTTCAGTCACCCTTTGCACACACATGTACAAACGTCACAAAATCCATTGAAATTGAACATTTCCAGCCTGTATCAGAAGCCAATTTCAGCTACTTTTGACTACATTATGAAGTGTCTTTTCTGTGCAGAAATTATTAAAAAAACCTAGCTATGATAACCATACCATGCTTGGGGCTTAAAAATAAATCTCAATCTTGAAAATGCTTGATGCATTTCTCTAATGTATTATATAAATGACGCAACACAAAAAGAATTGTAGTCTCATGAAGATGCCTATGGAGGCTCACAGTTAATTGAAAGAGGACAGGATTCTGTAGATGGGGACGATTGGACTCGAATTCACAAAAATTTATAACCTATAATTCAGTTTAAACCTGCAGAACAGCTTAGAATTATAACTATTACTTCTGAATCAAAGCTGCCTAAAAAGTTGCGAATGTTCTATGACAAATTTGAATTCACAAATAGAACCATTTGCAACAAAGCCAACAAAAAAGACATAAAGAAAGGTCAATAGGAGCTGGCAGCCATGCAAAAAGAGGCTTGATAAAGTGATTTTCTTTGTATTGAGATTTTCTTATCAGAGGAAAAATGAACGTACTATAATAACATCCTATAGATTGAAGAATAGTCATGCATCATTCAATAAAATTCATTGAATACAACTCTACTCAAGCTCAGAAAGTGCACCAAGACTATCTGATTCATCATCACTATCAAGATTCATGGCAGAGTTAGGGCAAAAGTCAGTCCCTGGGCTTGATGGACGATCATTGACTTCAGGTTGAACAGGTGGATGATTGTGTAATTCTGTATTCAAAGGAGGTGATTTGGAAAGATCCATTGGACCAACCAGATGTGTCTATGCACCACTGATTTCTTGTTTGGTATGTAGGGAGACTTCCAATGATTTAGAAGGTGACATGACTGCAGCAACTACTATAGGAAATTCAGCATTGATGAACCAAGCGGTATTGCTGAACATTCTGAGTTTTTTGAGGAAAAACAGGTACAGTGCTGTACAGAAGAGACAGAAAAGTGTCCATGATTGTTTTGCACAGGGGGAAAACGTTGCTCAGCCATAGTTTCATCGAGAACTTTAACAAACTACTTACATCTTTCTGCAAACATGATTCCTCCTCTGTTTGAAGGGTAACACTCTTGCGTACCAATTCTGAAGTAAAGAGTTTTGGTTGATATAACATGAGTGATTTGTCTGATTGAGGTGACATCTGCTGCTTGTTACCTTCAAATTGTATATTATTGGAGTTACTTTTAGTTCGAATGATAGAGCTCTCAGAAGGACCAAAATCCGAGGATCTTGTTTAAACATTGTAAGAGATTAATGAACCTCCTTCCCGGTATCTTTCTGCAAGAAAATCAGCATTCTGGAATAAAGGTCTTTCCAATCTAGAGAACTCAGGATCCCTTTCAGAAGGATTTTTCTGACTATCATTAAACTTCTCAGCCAGTCCAAATTTTAGTGGCAAAACCTTGGAATTTTTTGAGGCTGCCATTCGAGAACTATGCTGTTGAAAGGCCTCATGTACAGTCAAGGCAAATGAGCTTCTGAAACCAATAGAACAGGGACTACATACCGAGATTTCAGTCGTTTCCACGTTTGAACTTGCCATTGTGCCGATGATACTTTGCAACTCTGCACTCTTTTGGTTGCAATGTTCAGCAAGGTGTATTTCTGTTGCTTCTGGATTCATCAGTACTTTTGAACAACAGCAGCATCATGCTGACAGATTATGTGCTTGCTCTTTCCATCTCATCCATTCCCTATTACGCTCAGGAGACGGTTCCGGATAACTCTTTCCCTTTAACCCAGAAAAGCTTTTACTAGCTGAAGAAAAAAAGCGGTGTCGATCATCCATTAGATGTAAAGTGAAACACTGCCAGCATATCAAGCATGGCTGACAAGAGTGTCCTTGCTTTAACTGGATAACATCACCGTTTCTCCTGCTCAAATATTCATTGTAATGTTAGTCGATACACATTACACTAGAATCTCTCAATCCAAGGATCCTATTCTAAGCATGCCAATCACAAGCAACACAAGGGTACTTGATGGTGGATGATGCCATACTCCTCTTTGTGATTGATCCATAGCTTGGGGTCTAGATCCGTACGATCTAGGTTTGGTTGGGTTGGTTTGTCCACCATCAGGTTCCCTTGTGTTGCTTGTGATTGACATGCTTAGAATAGGATCCTTGGATTGAGGGATTCTAGTGTAATGTGTATCGACTAGCATTACAAATTTTTCCCTTGATATAAAGGACCTTGTTAGATCTTAAAAAGGTCGATTTCTTAGCTTACCAAATTGGAATTCCCGGAAGGATCTCAAGGTAAGCCGTCTCAAGAAGAGTCTACATGAAGGAGAGCATCTTGGATTTGGAGATCGATTGGACTTGTTGGATGAATCATCGGGTGTGTCTTGACTTGAACCTAGAAAGATCTTGCATACAAGAACTAAACGATTATGAAATCGTATAGTTACCGAGAATTTTGTTCATTGGGAGGGGACGTACAGACGATGATGATTCCTAGTAACAGGAAGGAAGCTTAAGAAGGAACTTCCCCAGTTTTAAGTTTTGAGGACAGAACTTGAATAAGGGGGGGAAGAATGTCATGCCCATGACTGGTCTCGGGTAGCGTGTCCATGCTAGGGACCGATAGACCAACAACCCGTAAGTTAATTGTGGCTATAAGGGAATTGGGGACCTTATAAGTACATGGTAATAATTAATGGTTGTAGGCCTAAACACTTGATGGTGGATTTGTATGGGTCTATCAGTGAGTGATTGGGGAACTGGATGACGTGCCCCAGATAGGCTGCAGAGGTGTCCAGTGAGGTGTCATAGTGCACTACTAGTGGTGCATGGGCCTTGGAGGGTATAAGTATACATGTGGGGTTCTCACTAGTGTATGCTTGATAGCATGACCGATGGCAGGATGCTGCTGGTGTGATGCTTCATTCCTCTCTGAGTGATTGATCCATAGCTTGGGGGCTAGATCCGTTTGATCTAGGTTTGGTTGGGTTGGTTTGTCCACCATTGGGTTCCCTTGTGTTGCTTGTGATTGGCATGCATAGAATAGGATCCTTGGATTGAGGACTTTATAGTACAAGCTGTACAATCTAACCACAAATGCTTTCATCATCAGTAGTGATTTTATATTCGATGACGACTCTGCAGGGTATGTTGGATATAAGGCAAACAACAAACCAAAGATTTCAGGAAGCTCAGTGGTAATAGTCACTGAGGAACCAATTCTGATATCTGACAGCTGCGAGGCTACTCAACAGTAGGAAGGCATGGACGTAGAGAGCACATTGGAGAGGACAATAGGTGAAGATCTGTAGCAAGATGGGGACAAGTTCAGGACTAGAGGATGGACCTCTCGAAAGAACATGCCAGAGCATTCAACTGCAGAGCATGAAGAAGAGAGAAGACCTACCAGGGTAAGAAAGATGCCTCACATGTTTGATGATATGGTTTTCATGAGCAAGGAGCATGTGATGAAGCCTGCAAATTTTCAAAAAGCACAAGATTCCAAAAGCTTTGGCATGTGGTACCAAGCGATGCTGGAGGAGATGAAGTCCATTCAACATAATGATGGACTTAGTACATCTTCCAAAGGGAAGAAAGGCAATAGGCTGCAAATGGGTGTTCAAAATAAAGTTTGATGTTGATAGAGAGATAAAAAGGTACAAAGCGAGAATAGTAGCAAAGGGATGTGCTTAGACAGAGGGAATAGATTTCGATGAAACATTCGCACCGGTTGCAAGGATCGGATCGATTAGAATTTTGCTGGCATGAGCAGCACTAAATGACATGCAAATCCACCAGTTGGACGTCAAGACGATGCTCTTGAATTCGGATCTAAACGAGGACGTGTACATGAAGCAGCCTGAAGGATTTGAGCAGGGGATTAATCTAGTATGAAAGCTGAAGAAGGCACTCTACAAACTCAGACAGGCATCTCGAGTGTGGTATGAAAGAATGGAAATATTTCTTCAAAGCAGGGGCTTCAAGAGGTGCAACATGGATCATAGCATCTTCTTCAGGAGAACATGATCGAAGATCACTGTGATGGCAATATATGTTGATGACATCATTGGAATTGGAAATGATGTTAGGAGTCTGAATCAGTGCAAGGCAAAGCTCAGAACACCTTAAGTACAGTTGTACTTTGCTACCTGACCTAGAGTTGAGTTGGAGAACTTTATGATAGATATTGATTTCTTACCATCATTTGGTGACATCTGTCAGTTGATCCAGAGAGGGATCTTGAGTTATTATTTCTATTCCCCTGAATTTTATCACTATTTATGCCCTAGGGATGTCCTGATCAGACTGCAAGATTGTGGAGACTGTAGCTACTTTGAGATCTATGAGCTCTCAGTTGACAGATCTCGTGCCTGACTGATGCTTTATCCACCTGGTGCTATGTTGAAGTAACACAACCCTCGCCAAAAATCCTAGTATAGTCACCAGGCTTAGCCAATAGTACTAATGCTTGAAATAATTATGCGAGAGGTCTTCGAGGAGAGTATGACAGGATAGTAGCTCAATTGCACCTTATTCATAAGGAGATGCAATCAAGTTTCACTAATTAAGATGCCACACTCAAGATGCATTATTATGCATTATACCATCAATCTCATGCATTGTGCACATCAAATTAGGCCAAAACTCCCAACAAGTTTAGTGGAAGACAGTGAGACTTATCCACAAAAATGTAAAACTCCATCCAAGCTCAATATGTCACAAGAGAAGAGAGGGGCATCTACATATCTTTCTCTTGGTGCTTGATGAGAGGACAAGGTTGATCAATGCATGAAAATATAAGAGAACCTAGCTGATTTTTGGAAGGCTCAACATGTTATCCGAAAAGGACAAAGAAGGGCCATCACACATGCCTCTCTAGGTGCTCAAAGGAAGAATATAAGGGGACATATGAAATGGTAATTAGATGAAAAGACTAGTCAACTTTAGATGTCAAGTTGATAATGTTTGTTATAAAGTTGTGATAAGGCTTTGAGTTAACTTGTGCCAAGTGGAAAGCTTATCAAGTTCTACAACTATAGTTGTGAAATTTTCAAAAAACATATGGCTAGATTGGTAATTATATTCCAAGGACTCTAGCATTTGCTCTTGGGACTAGGGGATGCTTCATCATTTGATGAAAGGGAAGACGTATTTGTTGTTGGAACAAATGTATTGGGTGTAAAGGTCCAAGTTGGAAATGTATTGAAGAGTGTTTTCTTCATGCATGTAAGATGGGCCAAAGAATTAAGGAAACATTGTATCAAGGTTAACAATCAGATAAATGCCAAAGGCAAATGGTTGGTTCTTGAGAGGCGCTCCAAAGGTCTCCAAGGATCCACTTAGAATAAAAGACATTTAATAATATATAAGTTTTTCAAGAATCGAGATACCATGATGCAACGTACAATAGATTCATTGAGGACAAACTTAGTGTGCATTGGAAGGAATACAAAGAACTTGTTGTGCAAGAAAAGGCATCAATTGAACCAGATTGCACAACACAAATACATCTTTATCTCATGGGGATCACAACAAGATATTCCACATTGAAAAATCTAGAGCTAAGGGAGCTCATTGTACATTGTGTCAAAACGATGCATCTAGAGCTTGGAAAGTTCACTTTATAGTGTGCCAAAACAATAAAGCTCAAAGTTAGGGAGATTACTTAAGGTTTATAAACAATTCGAATCCTGAGGAGCTCCATTTACACAATGTTGGAATGGCTAATCTTGAGTGCATAAAGCTTACCAGAGAAACGCTTCCAAAAAGAATGGATTATGTGTTTAGCAAGCAAAAAATATAGCTGATTGCAAATGGATATTCAAGATCAAGTACAAAGCTAATGGAAGTATTGATCAAAGAAAAGCTCGACTTGTTGCAAGAGAATTTTCCCAGATCCCAAATTTCTACTATATTGAGACTTTCAATCCAGTAGTCAAACATTCTTCAATTAGAATTCTTCAATCGTATGTTGCAATGAATCTAGAGATACATATGATGGATGTACATACAGCCTAATTTGGGGCTAAAAGGATTTCAACAATTTCTTGATAAACATGGCCAATGAATAAAGCTCGTGCCAAAGTATTGTGAATCACGTCCACAACTTGTGGCTTAATAGATGTAGACCCTTATGACAATATCAACTTTCAAGTGTGGGAGGATCTTGTGAAGCTAATTCGGGAGTGTAGAAATGCTTCTAGAAGACTCAAAGGACTCATTTTGGTATCCCAAGAAATGTTTTGGAGCAAACATAGTTGAGCACATGTAAGCCTTCAATCTATGAATGAGCTAGCAAGGCAAAAGGTTTAGCTCCAAACCTATAGATGAGTCAACCACTTAACTAGAGCAGTTGAGCTACCTCTGGAGCTTGGATTCGGGCCATGCGATTCTTGGAGCTTGTTGCTAAAGGATTGCTGATGCAATTGGTACCCAACAACCACAAAAAAACCTTTCAACCTCTCCAAAGTGATTAGCTCCCCATAAGTCTTTATAGCCAAGTCATACTAAAATCCCAACCAAACTATGAGGGGAGAGAGAACTTGGCGACAAGACATGTTTTATATCTATGTTGATCTGTGGATAAGGGAAACTACAAAATATTGCAGATTGATGGATGCATCAAGAATGTTTTTGGGATCGTGGCTTAGATCCAATTCAGATCAATCCCAATGTGGCTCTCCAGATAGTTTGAGGACGATCATGAAATGATGGCCCAACTTTACTACAGAGTGACCTTTATGTCCTCCCGGTACGTTACAATGATAGAAGACTGGCAAGAGTTCAGCTTTATCCTAAAAGTACAAGAGGGGGCCACTATCTTATGGAAGCAAGCTCCACTTCCAAATATTTGAAGCCTTGGGGAAGAAGCTGAGCGAGCAGAAATAGACTGCAAGGCGACAAGGCGAGTAGGACTCACAAGAGGCTCTCAAGGGGGCTAGGATGTAGAGGTCGTCAAGAGATCTCCAATTTTGTGAAATAATTTTGAGGCGAATAAGCACTTGGTTTTACAAAAGCGACTAAAGATCCATTCTTTTCCAAGTGCCAAGCAAAACCACGTCATTCTACATGTGTTGCAGTGGGTCCTGCAACAGATTAGGGGGGGACCCAGTTGTAGTTGGGGAAGGGCTTTTTTGTCATGGTGGCTACTGCTGCTGCTGCTGGTTCTCCTGCTTCTATTATAGGATCTCTTATGTACGCCATGATCTGTACTAGGCCAGACATAGCTTTTGCAATTAGCTCTCTCAGTCAGTATTCAAGCACCAAAAGAGTCGAGTCGAAGACTCCCTTCGAAGCCTACTATGGGCGAAAGTTGAGTTTGAACGAGGGCCTTGACCCCTCATAGCCATAATAATTTATGGGTCAAGATAGGCCTATTGACCTCCTTACTAGATATTTGTCCAAGATCAGATTTAATGTGGACATGACACTTAAAATGACATAAACAATTGAGACAATTTTCCAAAATGGGTTCAAAGTGATTAATGAGGCTTGAAGAGACATTACAACATAAGGTCCCTAGCTTTCTTTATTGTCATCCCATTTGGAGCATTTCATGGCATCCTAAAGATGAACTTCCAATGGAGTGACACTCTAAGGATGATTTTACTAATATGGGATAAATGTAGATGGATATCACATGTAGCTTCTAGCTTGTTATCCCATCTCACTATGACATCAACTATAAAATAGTGTTGTTGCCTTAATTGATGGTATGACACCTTCATGTGTACTTCTGTTTTATTTTCTAGCTTTACTTTAAGGTTAAATCAAAGATTATGTCCATGCTTCCTTTAAGGAAATACTACTTCAAAAAATCAATCCACTCTCTCTCCAATGCTCATTAGAGACATGAGAGAATGTCTCTCTTCTTTAATGTTTTGTTAGCAAGTATAGACTTTATCTTACCTTACATCAACATACTAGCATTCGTTCTACTCATTGCCTTAGCGAGAAAAATATAAAAGGCTTGCAGGATAACTCTTATAAAGTTGGAAAGATAGATTATGTGTTAGCTAGTCATGATTCTTTAAAAGAACAAAAAAGATAGTGCTTATGATAAATTGAGTTGTAGCTCTTACTATTGCACCCTTTTGTACAGGTACTTTATGTGAAAAAACTCAGATCCAAAAGATGCTAAAGTTTCATAAAGATCTTGGCCATGGAAGTTATGCACATCTAGATTGAAAAAATGATAGAAATTGTGATGTTAAGCATACTAAACATCAACTAAACATCAAAATCTGATCATAAGCTTCCACAAACAGAAACTTGCTGTCCCTGTCCGTACTTCAGAGCCTACAACCTGCATTTCACACGTGTGAAGCCATAGCAACAAAGAAATCACAATTCTAGTGGCTAGAATGCAAGATATGAACAAAAAAGTGAGAGAGAAGAAGATGGACCTTCAAAGAGCATAACATTCATTCAATAGAATGAAAATGAGATGTGTACATACTCGTGGAGATGGCTATTTATAGCAGCCATAGTGCCTCTTGGCCACTTGTCTTATGATAGGCTAAAATTGGGGTCCAATAGGATTCACCCATCTACCTAGAAATTTGGTCAAATAGGAATGCACCAAATTATGAGCCAATAGAAGAGCTCCACACTCGACCTCCTCTAATTAATGTGACCTCAAAAGTAGTGTACACATACTTTGGGCCTCTACATACATGTATGAACCTATCTCTAACTTTTATTTGGCCATAGGCCTACAAAATCTCAAGTTAGGAAAATACTACTAGTTGACAATTTTTCACACTCCCTCTTCAACTAGTTTTAGCATAGATTTAGAAAGTACACCAAGACTTGTTCTATGCTTGAAAAATAAGTCCTTTCCCAATGCTTTGGTAAAGATATCAGTCACACATTCCTTTGATGGGACATGTTCAAGCTTGATCTCTTTTGCCAACACTTGTTCTCTCACAAAATGGTAAGCCACCTCGATATGTTTGCTCCTTGCATGGAAAACCGGATTGCTTGCTAGACTTTGGGCTGAAAGGTTGTCACAAAAGATGATTGGACTCTCTGAAAAATCCAGCAAATGAAGCTCCATAATCATCCTCTTGATCCACACCATCTCCTTTGTGCATGATGTCAAAGCTTTGTACTCGGCCTCACTAGAAGAAAGTGATATAGTTGCTTGTTTCTTCGACATCCATGAGATAGCTCCATCACCTATGAAAATAGCATGTGCATTTATGGATTTTCTATCCATAAGGTCTCCTGCAAAATCTGAATCTGAAAAACCAAATAAGTTAGGTGATGAGCCTCTATAAACAATGCCAAAATCTTTTGTTCCCGAGATGTATCTCAAGATCCTCTTTCCTAGTTTCCAATGTTCTATGCTAGGATCTTGCATGAATTGGCTTAATCTACCAACACAATAAGATAAATCAGGTCTTGTGATGGTTAGATATATAAGAGAACCTATTAGCTTCCTATAGAGAGTAATGTCCTCGAAGGATCTTTCATTACCTCTTATAGTTAGCTTTACATGTGATTCCATAGGTGTATCAATAGGATTTGCATCTACCATATGAAATCTATTGAGAATAGAAATAGCATACTTCTCTTGTGAAATAAAAGTGATTTGAGAAGTTCTAATTACTTCTATTCCTAAGATATAGCTCAAAAGACCAAGATCATGCACTTCAAATTCCTTTTTTAGTGCTTTCTTGATATCTTCTATATCTTCCTTGTTCCCTCCACTTAAAATAATGTCATCCACATAAATTAGAAGGATTGTAACATCATTAGCACTAATTCTAAAGTAAAGTGAATGATCATACTCACTCATAGTGAAGTTTTGAGAAAGTAGAAAAGAGTTAAGCCTAGCATACCAACTCCTTGGTGCTTGCTTAAGACCATACAAACTTTTTTGTAGAAAACACACATGATTAGGCTTGCTATGAGAAACATAGCTCTCGGGTTGCTCCATGTAGACTTCCTCTTCAAGATCACCATTCAAGAAAGCATTAGAAATGTCTAATTGCCAAAGATCCCATCCATAAAGAGTTGCAAGGGAAATGATTACTCTTATGCTCACCATCTTTGCCACGGGTGCAAAGGTTTCCTCATAGTCAATGCCATGCTCTTGAGCATAACCTTTAGCCACCAACCTTGCCTTGAACTTGTTGATAGATCCATCTTGATTTGTCTTTACCTTGAAGATCCATTTGCATCCAATTGCACTTTTGCCCTTTGGAAGCTCCACCAATCTCCATGTGTTGTTCTTCATAAGTGCTTCAAACTCAAGATCCATTGCTTGGATCCATTCCTCTTTTTGCCTTGCTTCATCTACACATGAAGGTACATCAAAAGAAGTTAGGAAAGCATAGTTGGATCCATCCACCACTTGCTTACCTTTGCCATCATAAGTGAGCCTTGAGGGTTTCACTTTATGCCTTGGAGTTCTCCTTGGAATTTGACTTGAAGAGGCTTCTTCAACATCCACATCCAATGTGTCATCAACTCCATTGTCATCAAGCACATTAGTTGCAACAACACCATCATCACTTGAAACAACTTTTGGAATGTTACTTTCATCAAAAATGACATCCCTACTTGTGAACACTTTCTTGATTGAAGGAACATAAATCCTATATGCTTTGCTTACTTCACTATAACCAACAAAAATGCCCTTTCTTGAAGATGGATCATCAAGAGTAATGTTGAAGTAGCAAATGCATCCAAAAGTTCTTAGAAACTTGACATTAGGCTTCATACCAAACAAAGCTTCAAAAGGGGTTTTTCCTTCCAATACAACACTTGGCCATCTATTGCATAGGAAATTTGCACACAACAAAGCATCACTCCAAAAAGGTTTAGGAAGATTAGCATTCAATCTCATTGCCTTTGCACTCTCACACAAGGTTCTATTCTTCCTCTCGGCCACTCCATTTTGTTGTGGTGTTCTTGGACATGTGTACTCCCTCTTGATCCCATGCTCATCGCAAAAGGCTTTGAATTTGTTAGAAATGTATTCACCACCATTGTCGCTCCTCAAGCATTTGATTTTGGTTGTAAATTGAGTCTCAATAGCAACTTTGAACTTGACAAACACATCAAACACCTCATCCTTGCTCTTTAGTAGATAAACCCAACAAAATCTACTAAAATCATCAATGAAAGTTACATACATCTTAGCACCTCCATTGCTAATTGTAGTAACACCATGAATATCCGAATGCAAGAGAGAAAAAGGCATCTTAGATCTAGATATAGATCTAGTATATGGCAATCTATGTGATTTAGACAAAGCACATTCTTCACAAACATGATTCAAGCAAGTAAGAGACTTGGGAAGTCCCCTTACTACCTCCTTTTTGGCTATTACCTCCAAGGCCTTGTAGTTGAGATGTCCCATCCTTTTATGCCATACCTCTTGAATTGACATTTGTTCATTTGCCATGCATCCAACTTGGTTAGCAACAACACATGCATCAAGCTTGAACAATTTCCCTTGCCTTTTCCCTTTTGCAATGATACTACACCCCTTTTTGATCAAGCAAGCATCACCATCAAACTCAACTTTGAATCCTTTGTCAAGCATTTGGCTTACACTAAGTAAGTTCTTGGTAATGGATGGAATGAGCAAAACATCTTTCAATTCTATATTCCTATTTGTAGAAAGTGAAATAGGAATTGTGCCAATCCCCTTGATTGTACACTCACCATCATTTGCGGTATAGATTACCTTCCTATCACCATCAAATGCCATTAAAGATGAAAAATACTCTTTATGATATGTCATATGAGAAGTGGCTCCACTATCAATCCACCAAGGATCAATGTCTCCATGATTAGTCAACAAGCAAGATGACATAACAAAAGCATCATTTGAAAGAAGCTCATCCCCACCCTCATCAATAGTTAGATTGGTTTGCTTTTCCCCTTGATCCCTCTTTTTCTTGAAACAATCACTAGCAAAATGCCCTTTGACTCCACAATAGAAACATTTTAGCTTAGATCTATCCTTCTTTTTGCCAAAAGTAGAGTGCTCACCTTGGTCTTGCCCTTTAGACCAATTGCTTTTACCTTTGCCCTTGAACTTGCCTTTAGAGAACATTGCCTCCTCTTCTCCTCCTTGAGATGTAGAAGATGCTCCCACTCTTGCTTGCAACCTGAATTCTTCAGCCAACAAGACCTCTTGCAAGTCTCCAACACTTGGTAAACATTTTTGGATAGCATAACTTTGAACAAGATTAGCATGATCATCCAACAAGCCATTGAGAATCACTTGAACAAGCTCCTCATTATTTATGCCATCATTAATGCATGCTAACTCATCATTCAATGCTTTAACTCTCAAAACAAAAGCATGTCCACTCTCACTCTTCTTTTGCATACAAGAAAAGATTTGCCTTCTTAAAGTCAACACTCTAGAAGTAGACTTGGATTCATAAACCTTCTTCAAGGCTTCCCAAGCTTCACTAGATGATGTGCACTTACCAACCTCTTTGATAAGCTCATTTGTCACATTCATCTTGATCATGTGAAGGGCTTTCTTTGCCCTCTTGTCATACCTCAATTGTTCTTGAGGTGCCAAAGGTCTCTCCTCCACACCTACAACAATATCCATCAACTCATTCATCTCAAGCAAAGACTCCATCCTTACTTTCCAAGTAGAATAGTTGAGGGAGGTAAGCCTATCATTGCTTTCCAACATGTAGCCTCCATTTGTAGCCATGTTGCAATGATTGATCTCTGATCTTTGACCTGTTCCAATGCACTAAGCACTCTCTTGAATCAACAAATGAAACACAAGAAGAAATCACAAAGATTTGGAACCTAAAACCTTACTTTTTCTCTCTTTTCCTCACTTTTTCCTCAATTTTAGCCACTAATTTTATGATTTCTTGATCAAACCAAGACCAAACCTCAATATACTTGCTTTTCCCTCACTCCTAAGATTGAAATACACTCTTGAATCATTCAGCAAACTGAAAATCAGAGGGTTACATCAATTTTGAAGTTTTTGACATGAAGAAGCAAGAAATTGAATCAAAAAAAACTATATGCTAGAATGGAAAACTAATAGGATCTTGTTGGATCTTGCATCTCCCTCTTTCCAAAACAAATTTTGTCTCCTTATTCTGATAAGTACAGAGGGAATTCGCCCTACTTCAATTGAAATGCATACAAATAATGTTTTGATCACAAAGATCCAATTTCTACACATAAATCAACAAGATTTTTAGCTAGAAACTTGATTGGAATGCTACAAAAGCAAACTCGCCCACAAATCTCTTCTAAATCTGGCAAAACCTGCACATTTGGCCGCCTAATGCTCTGATACCATGTGAAAAAACTCAGATCCAAAAGATGCTAAAGTTTCATAAAGATCTTGGCCATGGAAGTTATGCACATCTAGATTGAAAAAATGATAGAAATTGTGATGTTAAGCATACTAAACATCAACTAAACATCAAAATCTGATCATAAGCTTCCACAAACAGAAACTTGCTGTCCCTGTCCGTACTTCAGAGCCTACAACCTGCATTTCACACGTGTGAAGCCATAGCAACAAAGAAATCACAATTCTAGTGGCTAGAATGCAAGATATGAACAAAAAAGTGAGAGAGAAGAAGATGGACCTTCAAAGAGCATAACATTCATTCAATAGAATGAAAATGAGATGTGTACATACTCGTGGAGATGGCTATTTATAGCAGCCATAGTGCCTCTTGGCCACTTGTCTTATGATAGGCTAAAATTGGGGTCCAATAGGATTCACCCATCTACCTAGAAATTTGGTCAAATAGGAATGCACCAAATTATGAGCCAATAGAAGAGCTCCACACTCGACCTCCTCTAATTAATGTGACCTCAAAAGTAGTGTACACATACTTTGGGCCTCTACATACATGTATGAACCTATCTCTAACTTTTATTTGGCCATAGGCCTACAAAATCTCAAGTTAGGAAAATACTACTAGTTGACAATTTTTCACACTTTAGACTCTAAAACAGAAAATGAAGCTTACTTCACTCATGTAGAGGTGACATAGAACCCTTGACTAGGTTCCTCATCCACGAAATCAACAAAACTCTCTTCTTGGCGTAGAGAGGAAGGTTCTTCTACCCGTAACCTCAAAAACTCCATAGAAAAATCACATTGTTTCCTCTAATACTAATAGCTGATGATTATAAATATTTTTAATAGCCAAGGATCAAATCAATTTGATAGCTTTGTAGATCAGTGCTTTTTCTAGCTTTAATTCCTTCACCATATTGTCCTTGTAAAGTGGGGATCTAATAAGCTACTAGCCAGCCAAAACAGATATGTTATGTTTCATAAACTCATATCTCAAGTAGATTGTCTCAATGTTTATTTTGTGTGTAGCATGGTGTGGAGATGAGGGGTATTTCATGGAGAAAGGAGATTCAATTTGTACCTTCGAAGGAGGGTTGATTCTGTTTATGGGCTATGCAAAGTCATCATGGGATGAAACATGGGAGAGATCGAGTATGGAATTTGATAAGAAGATGAAGGGTGATCCAATTTGGTTAGGTATGCATAGTTGCATGTCGACTTGTTGGGATGGAAATCACATGTTGGAGGCTAGATGAAGGCCATTTCATGAAAAGTTTTTCAAGGACATCAGTGAACATGTGCTAGTAAGAGCTTCATTCATCCACCTAATAAAAGAAGGTGCAATGAAAATACTCACATCCATGAATTCATCAGTAAGCAGTTTCATAAGATGACAGTACATTGCATTTGTTGTTTACAAATACAAAAATGAAAATTGTGATAATGAGATCTCCATTCTTCATCTTCCAATGTCTGATTATGAAATTGGAATATCAGTTGTGTTCCTCATAATACTTTCTGCTAAAAATCTTGTATGGGAGAGGTGAAGTGGGATTGAATATTTTGTGAGTATAAGATAAATCATTGCTTGAGAGGCATAAATCGTCAAATTTATGATTGTGGTGTAGACTTGTGAAGGACTATGGGTAGAAGGAAATGGAAAATGTGATTCATCTATGTAGCAATTGATGGGGCAAGGGAGATAGGAAGAACGAGAATGGAGAAGAGAGCAGGAATATTTCGGAATAGCTCTCCCGTTCTAATCGGCTGCTAGGTGCAAAAACAGTCTAATAGACAGCTTATGCTAAAGATAATCACAGCTTTATGCATTCTGATTGCCCAACATGATCTTAAAATTAATTCATACTCTAAAAACAAGAGTACAGTCCACCGAAGAGATTGGATATGGTTTGTGTGTGGTACTACTGAAATTAGATTCAACGTGAAGTATAGTTTTGAAATAAATGGAAGAGCAATATGATATCACGAGTTCCTCGTCTGATCAGAGTAGACGTCTGTGTTCTGATCAGGGTGAGTATACAAGCGAGTATCAACCTCTTGGCATAATCTAGCTTACTTTATTATTATTACATGTGAAGGCTGATGGAGTTAATCTTCACCTGAATTTATTTCCTGAGTACCATCATACTATATCTTGACGTTATCAGTTTTGATGTCTAGGTATTCCAAATCCAATATGGATTGACATTCACTCGTGGTTGCTTTCTTTCTAGAGGCAACATAGGTCTAGGATTTTAAGAAAGCATACATCGTCTATATACTGAAACATGTGTTTAAAGGAATGCACATTGTCTAGTTCACCAAGTTTGGCTAATCATTTCATAGCAAGATAAATACCAACTACAGCATGTAGGAGAGCATCATAAACCCATTAATATCTCCCATACTTGTCTCCATTTTTTTTCACCTAGTCTAATTACACAATCATTTATTAGAAAGTTATTCCATTGGCATAAGTTTTCTATACCGATATTAAATTTAAATGTTCTTCAAAGTGCTTGCATTCCCATGACCAACTTAAGTCGTTATTTCAATATTTCCACTTATAGCAATATCACTGGACAACAAAAATTACTTTTAGTGAAAGAAATGAAATACATTGTCCAAAAAGAATAATATCCACATTTAGAATACTTTGGTATGTGGTTGCCTTATGGCCTACTCTCTCCATAAGGAGAGGAGTTAGCATACCGAGAGTTTCAGTCAAATAAGTGGCTAACCTTGAGAAGTAGCATTTGTGTGCATTGGTAATTCATCTAAAAGTGCTCTTGTGAGCTGTAAAAGTGCATAAGAGAAAAAGGTAGTACTTATTTCCCTAGTAAAAAGTCTAGCATTACTTCAGTCAAATCATGCTTTAGTTTCTATTGAGTTTTCGACAAAAAATTTGATGACATTCGGATATAGGGCAAAATTTTGATTTTATGATCTTTCCAAGGCTAATTTTTTGACTAGGTGAATACACATAAAACATGGATTATGATGTGACATATATATGATACGTAGTCCAAAGTCTTTCATTATTAGCTTCTTTCAAACAAGCATCAGATGAACAATGACCATATAGCCACTTGGTCTTTTTTAAATATTTGATAGCAAAGGTTTTGCAAAATTGAGCATGTCTAGTTACAGTCTCATTAACAATAGTTTGATAGGTAGTATGGCTAGTTTAAACCATCCATCATATAATTCAGAGGCAATCTCATTAATTTTAGATAGTCAAATGGCAATGTGACTTAAACAAGATGCTCTAATACAACTCTAATTCAGCTCTAATACAACTTGTTGAATATGATATCCAGTCAAGAGAAAGCTCAACGTTAAATTATGACAGGATCTTTAGCAACTGTGGATTCAAACTATTACTTAGATCGACAAGAAGAATATCTTTGTAGGTGTCAAAGAAAACCATGAAGGGAGCAAAACAGTTAGACGTCTATGACAACCATGCTTCCTTTGAGTAAGATATTTAGAATGAGTCATGGAACGAGTATCAGTACTAGAGAAAGAAATGATCAAAAAGCATTCGTCAATGCAAACTCGCATAAAGAAAATAGAGAATCTGTGTTTTAGTTGTTGGATAATACAATGATCCTATGCCCGAGAACGGCTCACAGTAGTAGCGCACTATATGTTGTGATCTTACTATGCTAGGTACAGATTGAATAATATCTATACTCGAACTACTTTCACTCTCTCTAAAGCTCTAATCCTATGGAATCAGATAGTCTGATACAAAGGAGTTCACGGAGGAACTCTAATTCATGCTTCTATTGTTGCTTGAATCTTATTCGTGTGTATCTCATCTTTTTTCTTCTCATCGTTGCTACTACTTTATTGTGTATTTGTGTACATACATCAATTTACAGTACAATTATAAGAATAACGGTCATGAAGTGATGTAGTTACTACAAAGTGAATGGTGACCTTGTCTGTGTCGAACAAAGCAAAGCGAAAGCTTCCTATTGAGTGGTGACAGTCGATGGATGTTGAGGGAGTCGAATGAGTCAAGTTGATCGTTTGTCCTTAAGTTGATGTCGATGGAGGTGAGTTGGTGAAGTCGACATCGATCCTGATCTGTTTGTATGCAGAGACTGTTTGACTTGTGGGAGTAAGACTGTTGTTGGTTGTAGAGAGAGTTGTTGGATTTTCTCTAGAAGCTTGGCATATCAGACCTTGTTATCAAATGCTCATAGCTCTTCAAATAGTGATGGTTGTGTTATTCTGCTTTGAGGTAATTGTTATCAAATGCTCAAAGCTCTTCAAATAGTTATAATTGTGTTTTTTTGCTTCGATTTCACGTAATTGTGAAAAATGGTGAGAATTACTGAGCATGGTGATTCCATAAGGTTTAAGGAGTAATATTTAGCACTTACTATGGATGACTCCTATTGTGCATGTATGCTAGCTAATTAGAGAGAGAGAGAGAGAGAGAGAGAGAGAGAGAGAGAGAGAGAGAGAGAGAGAGAGAGAGAGAGAGAGAGAGAGAGAGAGAGAGAGAGAGAGAGAGAGAGAGAGAGAGAGAGAGAGAGAGAGAGAGAGAGAGAGAGAGAGAGAGAGATTCACATAATGAGCCGATTAAATTTAGTAGACATTTCAGATACCTTTGATTTTGTTGATATACGCACACACATACACAAATAAAAATATAAATATATATACAGACACAAAAGTGCACACACACACACATTCACATACATTTTACAAACACACACATTCAATTGTACTACCAAGGATTGAATGTAGAAAGAAAAGAGGTGAATGCTAATTAAACATTCCAAACCTAGGAAGGGATGTAACCCTTGATTTCTTCTATTAAAGGGTGCAAGGCTCTAATTTCCCCTCGATAGGATTAACCTATAAAGCGTAGGGAGAGAATACGAGGTGGCATTCACAACTAGGATACAACCATAAGGTTTGTCATGATTATTCATGACTATACCTATCTTTTGTTCTTTTCGACATAGATGTAATGGTTGTTTTTTTCAACATACACGTGATGGTTGTTTTTATTTTTTTGTTCTTTTGGCTTTGACTATAAGGTTTGGCAAATGAAATTTGTGTAATTAGAACTTAAGATCCATAAATTATTTTGTTCAAAACGACTATAATCTCATATGAGTTTTGTTTATTTTTATGAGTTTTTTTTTTGCTAAAACATTAGCTCATTTGGACTAGTATCGAAGAACTTATGACAATTTTTTTTATAGCTTATATTTTGCTTGTTTACTTTCTATAGATTTTTTAGACATGTTTACTATTCTAATTATAGAGGTTTAGAACTTGTTTTTATCTTTTTGAGAATATTGATTTTTTGGTTATCTAGATCACTAACAAAATTGTTATGATCATTCCAGTAATAGAGGATTAAATTTTGACAAAAAACTAAAAAATCTCTTGCATATTGTTAGAGAGAAAGACACACTTCAAACTCTTACTTTTGAAGTTTTAATTTTGAATTTATTTTTTCTAATTTTAAAGTTTGAATGTTAAGCTTTTTTTTTTTCAATCATTTCTTCCACAATGTATTGATGACCATTCTTGGATGGTGGGTTAATCTTCCCAATGAAATCTAAACCACCTTTGAAATGGTTCATTCGGTTGCAGAGGTATCAATGGAAAATCCATTGTTGGTACTAGGGTCCCCTGCTTCTGATAGATAACAATTCATGTTGCCTAGTCATGCACAGCTTTTACAGGTCATAACCAGGGTCTTCTCAAAAGAACAAAATACACATCCGCTCATGTAGGCAGCCTCATGACCACAAAATTCAATAAGAACTTCAATCCTTTAATGCTTACCGGAACCTTCCGAATTTTCCCCACTGAAGAATCCCCTGTATTCGGAAGACAAGTTGGCTTTTCTGAAATGGTATATTTTTTAATTTATTGTATGTTTCTTGATAGATAATATCCACTCCTACTCCACCATCAATATTTACACCTCCGATATTAAGATCCTGAAATGTTAATTTCCAATGTCAGAACAATATCATGTTTTGTTGATTGCACAATAGTACTGATCGATGCTGATGGTAACTCTACTGGTCACGAAAATCCAAACAATTTAGAGCATATTGAATCAGTTAAATAAGGTGCAATTTGAATCAACTGCCCTATCGTAACATGAAACTTATAATTATTGACAAAGTCAGCAATCTGATAAGCCACAATATCAACCAATTTTCGAGAAGAATTGGGTTCTTGATTCTGCTGCAATTGGTGTAACACCTCATGTGTAACTTTAGCCATCTGACTTATGTCAGTGTTGGATGTTCGGCTTGTACTTAGCCACAAATCTTCAGTTGGTATGTCCTGCCTTATCGCTTTTCCTTTATCCCTATGGCAAGTGAGTGCTTGGACATATTAATTGTGGTTCTTCAACGTTACCACTTGCATAGGTACTTGTTGTTTTGGTTCATTCCCTGCTCCAAGATTTTGATGATGGTTGTGCCTCAAATTATGATCATTGAAATAATTATTTAATCGAGGTGGAGGCAATACTCGTTCTAAATTACCGACTAATTGTTGATGATATGGGACACAATTAAAATACCTATACCCCATTTGGCTACAAAACAACAAACATTCTCCAAAACATCTTGCCAATATTGTATTGGTATTTGAAATGGCCATTGCTCCATTTGTTCTCCTTGATGATAAGGTATTGGACGTTGCTGCAACTGTGGTTGTGGTTGCTGTTGTTGTTGTGTTTGCACTGCAAACGCTCCTATAGTCCAAACAGTCTGCAACCTCCTACAATTGCTAGTACAGTGATTGTACATATTGCATATGGCACAATATCATGTGCCATTCAGACATTGGTTAATATAATGACCATCTTGATTGCAATTTCGGCAGAATCGTACACTTCCCTGTCGAAATTCCGTGGTGACCGCCTCATCATTCCGAACAGACATTTGTTCCTTATCTTTACTCTTCTTCTTATGCTTCTTAAATTTTTTGCCTCCATCAGAAGAGAAAGAGCCATCGTCAAAATTCATAGCACTGGAAGACATAATCTGTATCCGAATCCGACTTTGACGAATCACTTTGCCTACGATGTTTACGATGGCGACGATACTTCTTTCATGTCTCCTCTTCCTCTAACTACCGAGCTACTTCAACAATGTGTTCCAATCCCTGACCATGCAATCATGTGGTTTCCCTCTTGAGAACTTTATGTAACCCATGACGAAAGTATTTGACGCATTTTGCATCTGTCACTGGTTCTTGAAGCCTTTTCTCAAGTACTTTGAACTGCTAGACGTAAGCCACTACATCCTCCTTCCTCTTCTGTTTAATCGCTGAAGCTTATCTAAAATTTCTTCATCCTCATGCTCCTTTCGATACCGCTTCAGAAAAGCTCTTCTCAAATCCTCTCAAACCTAAAATTCTTGTGATACATATTGTGACTACCATTGTAATGTGTTCCCTTTCCTCACTTACCAATGATAACTCCACCCACAACTGAAAATCATTATAATCCAGATTCCTAACACAACCCCGAACCAGACGGCAAGAGAACCACAAAGGTGTGTTGCTACTATTCTACAAAGATATCATAGGCATAATCATGGAGGAACCCATCCATTAGGATTCTATGTACTCCTCCATGTAGTTTTTCTCATCTCATTATGTAAAATTGGTATAAGTGATAGTGAAGCATCCAACTTGAACACTAATATTCTCTATATCAATTATGAAATCTTTCTATCTATCATATATAGAATTTTAAAGGAAAGATGCACAACCACATACAACTCTGCCTCAGATCTAGACCCTCGTGACAAGGTAACATGCAAGCCCACACACACTCATGCAAACCAACACGAATGATAAAGTGTCAAATACATGACCAAGGCCTGCCCATAAATGGTATCATGTCGTACCAATACATGTGCCACCTCTATATCTGCTGCTACACCACTGGTCATCAGATCAAGTCCTCAACCATGGCTTGCACCTGTAACCAAGATGCCCTCATGTCCAAGAATATCAAACTGTCCAATAAGTCCTGAAATTTGATCCCCATCCATTTCTCATGCTCCAAGCACAAGAGTCTACCAAGGACTCAGTGAATGAATGTACGCAAAACTCACCATAGGCTATACCTGAGTAGCTCGCCCATCTCCCAGAGATACTGATGATGATTTGCCTCTCCTACATCTCATGTAGGCTCAACTTCCCATGCTTGACGTTGCCAATTCTGATTTGACCAGTGCATAGGCCTCCCACCGAGGAGTCTATCTCACCACACATCCATCATGTCAATCCAAACCAAAGCGAATGCAAACTAGATCCATTATCATGATGAACAACTCACCCAAGATCCATAGCATATCAGGTAGGATAGCTCCCTCACCCTGTACCTCGTACCATCTGATCACCAAGTATCCATCACCCACTCATAGCTCCCCAAGAATCTGTCCACCTGTAGTACAACTAGACTCCAACTGGATCTAACCAAAAGTTGCATCCTGCTTACCAAATAATGATGGATAGTAACAACATGTGATGCAACATGGAGACAACTATGAATATAACCATGCAGCTCACCTGATCACTCGCCAAAGTATCAGCTGTCACTCCCTGAGCAACCATCTCCATCCCTGCTAGCTCACAAGCATGGGCATGCTGGATCTACATCACCTCGTAATGCACTCCATGCCCTCAGGATATGTACCACCACTAGGTACACTCCAGCCACCTACCTCCAGGTAGACATGACCTGTCCCTAGGTCATCACACATGATGCACTAGCTGAAGAACATTGTCCATACACCAAATGACATATCATACCTAAGCAACTATAGCATCTCCCTGAGTGCCACCCCAATGGACTCATCATCAACATACTATGCGCACATGATGTCTCTAATCCTAGTCACCATCCTACTAGGCAAGCCAAACTCCAAAGCATCACCTGCTCCACCTGGCTCCTAGCAGTGTCGCTCGCTCTCCCTGGCTATGTGCCCCCCGACATCATGCCAACACAAGCTCATCCATGAGTCGCCGCTCATGGGATCTCGAGACCATTGTCTCCCTGATCGTATTGAGGTATATGGCTATGGGTGGCTTCCTCTAGGGTTATCGCTGATCTCACCAACTGAGAATCTGCACCATGGAAATTCCAGCACCTGTGCCAAGCCTAGACTCTTGCAAATACAACCAACTGCATGAAAGCTATAGGTAACTTATCCACGCCCGTGATGGTAGATGCCTCCTGATCGATGCCAATGCCAATGATTGGCCCCCTGCTGTAATGCCATTCTGTACTCCCAAATGAGCACACCATGAAGTCCTCGCCATCAGTGTTCCATGCAGTAGATCACTAGCAAAACATCCATCATGGTGCTTGCCCTCTAATCACACCCCGTGCGATCTCCATTAGCTCTCCAACCTAGAGTTGGCTCTCAAAGCTTCACGCTATGCCCATTAGCGTTTGCAACTTCCTGATTCCATCATGAATCCCACCTGTAAGCCCTGTCCAATCCAAAGACTCAAGTCCAATATGAAATAGCTGCCCCTTGATGATCATCCCATGTCATCTTGTAGTGTCTATCCTTACCATGTATTCC
This sequence comes from Diphasiastrum complanatum, assembly GCA_029204225.1. Taxonomy (NCBI): domain Eukaryota; kingdom Viridiplantae; phylum Streptophyta; class Lycopodiopsida; order Lycopodiales; family Lycopodiaceae; genus Diphasiastrum; species Diphasiastrum complanatum. The sequence continues at coordinate 71,504,282 of CM055094.1, read as the reverse complement.
AATGTCATCCTTGATCACAAAGATCTGAGTAGTGCCCACCTGTATTCCCCCAACCTAGCTTCAAGCTGCTCCTGTAAATGGTTCCAAACCACTCCCTGAGAATGCATTGAGATGTGAACTCCAAAGCCACCATCAAGTCCCTCACATGATTGTGCATGCCAATATCCCTCCAAGTGAACCTATGAGAACTTCCATGGCCCAAACCAAATGATCTGCACCCTACTATCACTGGAATCTGCATCCCTGATGCAATCATGATATGGCAAATTGACTTGACTTACCTATATGTCAATGCAGCTATCACCTGACTCGACAATGCCACTACCGATCATACCTGTGAGAGCGTTCCTCCAAAACAACACTTGACGTTGGTTGGTTCTAACCCCAAGAGTTGAACCTGATCACAAGAATTTTTCACCTGTAACCAGCATACCATGCCTACATCTCACTTGCGATTGCTTGCTTTCTAAAAATTGTCGCCAATGATGAGTAGTCATGCCGCCAAAATGCACTTTCGTCGCCAAAACTAGCTTTCTCCACACAATTCCACTACCATTCGCCCCCATACTGCATTTACCGCTTCCAAACACCCTGTTACCCTATTAGAAGTAAGCAATAATGATTTATAAATGATTATGCCTCATCGTACCACCTTGTAGCAGGTTCCACCAGCCAAAAATTGCCCCAAATTTGGCCCTACGGTACCCAAATGACGAATGTAGCCCGTCACTAGGTCACCCGCACTCCGCTCAATAGAATGGTAATGAAATATCCCCCAAATGCCTTTCTCCCTGCTACAACGATCGTTTTGATCTTCCTTGAAGCTCTGATCGAAGGAACTTTGTTGTCTCCTGCCATCCAAACTGCCCATACCCTGTATGGAGTCCTCTCTCTAGAGACACTTCTCGTGCCGCTATTCTTGGTGAAAGATGCTATCCCATAGCTCCATCGGATCGTGCATACCTGCTTCACCCTTCCGCTCTGATACCATGTTGAAATCTTGTTAGGATCTAGTGCAATATGCAGATCACATCAATCAATCATCATAGACACTCCTCACAAGCTCTCAAAGATGGCACAACAAAAGTTATGTACATTACAAAGAGGAAACACATATAGGAAACACAATCTGCATGACAAAGACAGGTGTCCTAAAACTGGCCTACCACCTATAAAGTTCAGGCCTGATATGGCCAAATTCGACCGACAAACTCGAGACATGCCCTCGAGTATAGCATATACTGTATATAGCTTTGTACAGGCTAATTTTTCCTATGTGTGGCTACTCAGCTAACCCAAGTAGCTGTCTACGGTACAAATGCCCAACTGATAAGTCAATGATAGGTCACATCCCGGTCACTACTGAAAATAGTAAACTGACTAACTATACATTTATTACAGTATCACATTTGAAGCTTATAATAATGAATCAGATCAAAATTGATTTCTAACTGTTGCATATAGCTTCCTCCTCGAGTTCCCCATTAAGGAATGCTAATTTCACATCCATCTGTGGCAGATTCAATCCAAACATAGCTTCTAATGTGATGATCATGGTAAGCGTATTCCACTTAGCTAGGAGAGCAGAGAAGTAATCAACAAACTTCAAAGACTGTTCCACACTTTGTGGAAAGTTCGGCCTTGAAAAAAAAAGGAACAAATGTACTTGACTGGTCATAAACTAGCAGCTATGTTTTTTTCCATTCCAATAGAATGCAAGTGCTAAATGAAGCTTGAATTTGTTTTTTAGTGCTTTCATCACCAAATGAAAAGAAATAAGCACAATAATTGATCAACAACATCATTCAAAAATACAGTATTACTAGACTACCGCATGGTAAAAATTACAAAACGACACTTGGAAGCCACTATTCCCTACCCGATATTCGTTGAGAGCTCACCACCCACAATGAGAAAATCTGCACAATTGGCATAGTTTCATTGGGTTCACTAGTGGAAAAGGGCTTTTGTGTGAAGAAAGGTAAATATTGCAAAATAAAGAAACATGTAATGGAATCCATGGAATTCTCATATTAGCAACATCTTGAACAAAACTTAACTTTGCTTCCAATTAGTTGCATTAGCACTAATAGTACTCGAATGTCAACATCTTATATGATCAACATACTTGAACATTGAGTTTATTGAAAGTCCAAATTATACAATAGTACATATAAGTTCAGTGATATTAGAGTGCAACTAGTGCCAATACATAACAAGCTCTTTTAAATGCCATTTAACAACTACAAAAAAAGGTGTCACAGAAAGGTATGTTAGAGCCAAAATCTAAACTATTGCACAGCTCTTTAACTTGTTCACCAACACATAGGAGAGATGAATACAATAAGCCTTATATAAGGAAACTTACCTCGATATAAGCCACATCGTGCATGCTCCATATACAGTAGATAGCACTAGAAGCAATCAAGCCCCAATTTTTATATAGTGATTTGTGAGGTGTGTAGTTCTTCTGTTCATGCATGACAATATCGTGTTTGAATTGTGGAGTGTCTTTGTCAATAGAAGCATCAGCTGAAACTGATACACCATCTTTCCTTATTCATCTTTCATTGTTTCATCTTTGCACATACTTATGCAGTCTTCATCAACCTTGTGACAATGTTTATGAACAGTTTCCTGTGAATAACAAAAAAAGTTTCAGAAATAAAAAGCTACATTTATCAAACAAACACAGATCATTACTTTGAAATCAATAACCTTCTATCAAGGGAATGTTAGCACTAGATTTTGCAAGATTCTTCAACAACTAATGCATAATCTTTATTGCTTCAATCGAAAAATTTGCATAACCAAATTGTCCTGTGCCTACTTCTCAAAATCATCCGTAAAAGAAAGATACTAGGACCATCAATTAGGCCACCTTTGGCAAAGATCTTCAAACTAACACACAAACCTCATGTGAAAGTTAAGATAAATTTCAGTTGTTCAATTCAAGGAAAATCATGTACGGACCATGCTCTCATGCACATACAAATAAACTATTCCAGACTGCGTATGCCCGACTATTATATCAAAACTATCCTGCACGTTCATTCATACATTCAAGAACACAACAGAAACCAGAATTATAGGGAAAATCATGATATATTGGCATCTGAGACGTGATTGCAAGTAGTGCAACAACATATACGGAAATGAAAAGACATGGAAGTGTGTACGGAAACCTATAGTGGCAGACATTCCATCAACATTAATTTTCAATACCCTCAATCAGTACAGCACAAGAGGTTATTAAGATTACAAAACTTTTACCTAAAATCAGCGGTTGCCCTTAAGGACCAATACTGAACATGAATCAAATTCATATCCAATGAAAAGTAAGCTATGAATAATTTCGCATAGTTTACTCTAATGAAATTATTATTTTTTAAAGCACTAACCAGAGTCTATACTTTTAGAAGGAAAGTATTTTGATCACTACAATGATACATGGCTAGAATGAGTTGGAAGAAAGACTATGTATAAGGTAAAGATAGGTCTATTGGATCCAAGATGAATGTACTAATTAAAAGGGTAAATTATCTCTTTGATTATATTTGGTCATGTGAACTACTCCAATGACAAGGTCAAACTTTGCTATAATGTTTGGCAAATTCATAATATAATCCTTGATGTTATCAGTTTTGATGTCTAGGTATTCCAAATCCAATATGGATTGACATCCACTCGTGGTTACTTTCTTTCTAGAGGCAACATAGGTCTAGGATTTTAAGAAACATGTGTTTAAAGGAATGCACTTTGTCTAATTCACCAAGTTCGGCTAATCATTTCATAAATTGCATTTCATAGCAAGTTAAATTCCAACTACACCATGTAGGAGAGCATCATAAGCCCATTAATATCTCCCATACTTGTCTCCAATTTTTTTCACCTAGTCTAATTACACAATCATTTATTAAAAAGTTGTTCCATTGGCATAGGTTTTCTATACCAATATGAAATACTTTGGTATGTGGTTGCCTAATGGCCTACTCTCTCCATAAGGAGAGGAGTTAGCATACCAAGAGTTTCAGTCAAACAAGTGGCTAACCTTGAGAAGCAACAATTGTGTGCATAGGTAATTCATCTAAAAGTGCTCTTGTGAGCTGTAAAAGTGCATAAGAGAAAAAGGTAGTAATTATTTCCCAAGTAAAAAGTCTAGCATTACTTTAGTCAAATCATGCTTTAGTTTCTATCGAGTTTTCAACAAAAAATTTGATGACATTCGGATATAGGGCAAAATTTTGATTTTATGATCTTTCCAAGGCTAATTTTTTGATTAGGTGCATACACATAAAATATGGATTATGATGTGACATATATATGATACGTAGTCCAAAGTCTTTCATTATTAGCTTCTTTCAAACAAGCATCAGATGAACAATGACCATATAGCCACTTGGTGTTTTTTAAGTATTTGATAGCAAAGGTTTTGCAAAATTGAGCATGTCTAGTTACAATCTCATTAACAATAGTTTGATAGGTAGTGTGGCTAGTTAAAACCATCCATCATATAATTCAGAGGCAATCTCGTTAATTTTAGATAGTCAAATGGCAATATGACCTAAACAAGATGCACTTTTTCCAAAAACGATACATGAACACATCTTTCCATTATCTAAACAAGTTGCTCTCATTCTCACAAATCTTTCATTTTTATATTTTATCCAAAATTTTGATTTATATTATAAAAGAGGTATATTAATGTGTTGAATGAAAAACATTGCAACATGATATCTACATAGCATTCCCTAGTCAAAAGACAAATCAAAAACCTTATCTTCCTACAGTGAGACATCCTTGAATACGCTCTATGACAATCTTTTGGCATTCTATGCTAATAAGCATATTCACATCTACCATAAGCATATCCCAATCTATCATATTCTCAACTGAAAAAATTTGATCAATGGGCAAATCCTATTCATTGTATGCATTTGGCTTGTCACACCAACTATACAAATTATGTTTTTGTGAGAACCTTGGTTTGGCAAAAGTGGTCTCTTTATTTGCTTTGCTTTGTATTTGAAAAGAAGAATCTAGGCCTTTTCACTAGGTATATGAATTAGGTATGGGCGTGAGCAGGCCTGCTACCCTCTGTAAGCAGCCTTCACGCACTAAGCCGCCCTCCTGCGACGAAGTGCATTGAAGGCTGCTTTTACATGGTAGCAGGCCTGCTCACGGCCTGCTACCGGGCGTAATTGGCCCTTCAACCCTAAGCTATGGCTCTGAACACATCTGTTCAGAGCCTATGAAAATGGGACATCTGTCCTCTAACACTCCTCATGCCAATTAGGTTTCAGAATCAGCTTAAGTACATGTTTAAGATGCACAAATGGAAAAACCATTGAAAAAACCACAAACTCAACATCATTTTGAATTTGAAAGCAGGCAAATTATAAATTGTTGTTTACTATGTAAACTTCGAAGTTATCATGGGCGTCAGCCTTCACTCAATTCATAGGAGCTATTAATGCATAATCATTGTCTGATATGGAAAGTTTTCATTAGTTAGCATTTTGTCTTCAAACAACCATTCATTCGTTAAACTTTACAAATCTTTCTTTGTATTTTCAACTTGCACTGAATCGTGTATATAGTAAAGCTTGGATATCCTTTTGTCCTTCCTCCGGATGGGCCATGGGCCATTCGTACTCAGTGATCGGCCTACTAGCGACTTACATAATTTACAATGCAGACTATTAACAAAACTGTTTACTTTCATTGCTGATTCTCTTTGTGATAAATTGAGCAATGATCCACTTATGTATAACAGAACCTCTCCTCTGTAGCACTGGCAAACTTGCTTGCTACAGAACCAGCTATTTGTTCACAAATAGATAAGTGACGCCTATTCTTCACATTCTTAAGTCACCCTTTGCACACACATGTACAAACGTCACAGAATCAATTGAAATTGAACATTTCCAACCTTGGGGCTTCAAAACAAATCGCAATCTTGAAAATGCTTGATGCATTTCTCTAATGTATTATAGAAACTACGCAACACAAAAATTACGTATTTCAAAGACAACTATGAATTGTAGTCTCATGAAGATGCCTATCTAGGCTCACAGTTAATTGAAAGAGGAGAGGATTATGTAGATGGGGACGATTGGACTCGAATTCACAAAAATTTATAACCTATAATTCAGTTTAAACCTGCAGAATGGAGCAGACAGTTGAAGTTCATACGATAAGTGTCGAGGTAGAGGTATTTGTTCCTAAAAACATGACCAATTCAAGCCTCCCATTTTCCGTTATGATGATGCCTGCATTCATTCACAGTTCAAATTGATGGACATGCTTGCAAATTTATGCTGAGCATTTTTTAATAAGAAGTGTGAATTATATTCTTATGTCTTAATACTTACGACAGAAAGGTATAGTTTGTATACCGAGCAACTCCTCGATACTTGGAAACACCCCTTGAGAAACCGTTGCTTTTTCTGAAAAATAATCAAAATGTATTCCATTCAAGCTCTGAAGCATATCATTAAAAAGACAATTTAACAGTTGTATATTGAGACATTACACATTATTTCCTACAGTCAACTTAATGGTTCCAAAAACCTACAAAGCCAAAGTTTATTCACACCTTAATGAAGCCAGGTATTCGTTCTCTGAAACACATGGCATTTCCTCTATTTATCTTGTATAATTGACGACCTGTTAATAGCATGCAGGCAAATTAGAAACCTTAATTATGCTATCAAATGAGTTAAAGTTCAAAATTGTGACGTTTAAATCAAAGTCTCATAGAACAATTTACAGCTGTTCCCAGGCCCCAATAATTCAATGCAACTAGATTATATGCCCTTGCTGCAGCTTCTTCTGCATCGTAAGCACCTGTGCCACAACTGTATCCAATTATTGGGACACAATCCGTTCCAAAACTTGACCAAAAATGAAAATATAAAAAGTACATTGTCAACTCAGCTTCAATATTTCAAATAGTATCAGAGAAGTTAGCTTTTGCTGCTGGAGGTGTAGCAAGAGAGAATGCCAAGAGTAAAGTCCATAAATCTGAAGGAAAAACTTCATATGTCAATTGAAAGTTCAATTCCTAAAGCCATGACAGATCTGTGAGAGATTTTAAAAGGCTGAAAACCATGTATAAGAGCAACTATACATGTGTAAAGATATGAAGTCCAATTTTATTCACATACCTTCAGCGATAAGTTCGTCACGCACGGGCCGCTAAAAGTTTTTGGTCCTATAAAAAATATCGATCGCTTGGTAAAATCAAGTTGCCATAATCTACCGCACATGCTGCCACCCACGCATCTGTAAAAGCCTATTTCATCCAAGTTTAGCTGCAATTTTAGTAATCTTCACAAGGGAAAACGATAACATCTAATGTTAATGAATAGATTTTGCAGTGAAGGAAAAAGTGATCCATTCTGTGTTTTTAGTGGCATATATTCTCCAATTGAAAACAATGTGTGTGTGTGTGAAGGGACACAATAGTTTGTTGGGTGGTGTCTGAAAACCATCATCGGCAGTGAAGATGACTCCCATTGATGATGCGCCATCCATGTCTTGTTCTCTTCTTTTACCTTTTGAGGCTCAAAAAAAGGGCAAAACCACAGACAAATTTGAGCTTGTACAAAAAACATGTAGCTTCCTCGAGTTACGTAACCAGTGGTACAACTTTGAGACTGTCCATCATGCGCTAAGATCATGGTTTCATATCCCTAACAAAGAAACAAAGAATCTATATAGCACCACTTCAATGTTAAAATGAGGTTTATTGATCCTATACATAGACAACGCCCATAGAAGAATTTAAGATCAATCATCATAGATAATCTCTTTTAGGTCTTGTCATGGTATGATCTCTGCAAAGGAGCAAAAGCTTAAAACGAATTTTTGTTACATAAAAATGTCTTGCCCTTCAATGATGTGCGACTCGATTGAGTTCAAGAAATTTTTGTTCAAAACAAAATTAAACCTTCAGTCACTCCTACACACATAGCTTCAACCTAAAATTCCCACATAGCCCTTAGCAAACGCCCACTTGGCATATGTTTTCATCTACCACATATATATCCTCGACAGTCAATGTTCCTGAAAAGCAATTCTGAATTGGAACTTTATTACCTAAAATCAACATTTCTGCTATATCTCTAGCAGAGACATCACTTCCAATCTTGTCGGTGGTCCTAGAGAGTGCAGAGTAGTACAATTTGCAATTCCTTCAATTTTGCCACCTACAAACAATGCAATCAAAATCCGAGTTAGATTACATAAAAAAATAGGTGAAAATCTGATTTTCACCTGCATTACAAAGCTTGTTTTACCTACATAAACTGTAACCAAAAACAGAAAACCAACAACATTTGAAACTGACTCATTACTAGAGTAGTCTGAAAAGAAATTAGTTTCATTACATAAAAACACAACTGAAAATCTGATTTTCACCTACATTACAAAGCTTGTTTTACCTACATCAATTGTAGCCATAACCAAAAAAGTATTTGAAACTGACTCATTGACTGCACGAGAGTTTGAAAATGAATCACAATTAAATTATATAAAACAACAGTTGAAAATCTGATTTTCACTTGCATTACAAAATTTGTTTTAGCTACATATACTATAACCAAAACTAGGCTATTAAAAATATCTGAAACTGACTCATTGAATGCAAAAGAGTTTGGAAGTGACTCATAGTTAACTTCTATAAAATAACAGTTGAAAATCTGATTTTCACTAGCATTACAAAGTCTGTTGTACCTACATATAATTGCAACCAAAACCAGAAGGACTCACAATCAAGTTATACAAAGTAACAACTAAAAATTCGATTCTCATTAGCATTACATAGTCAAAAACAAAAATGCATATCTTAGTTGCCCGTTCCGGAACGGAACACGTCCCAGAATGCGTTCCGTTCCGGAACGGACCCTGAAAATATAAATAAAAATAACCCATTTTTTATACAAAGGATTTTGACACTTTAATATTTAATCCATTCTATTTTTCCTTTGAAGCTTTACCAGATAATTATTATCAATTATAGAAGATCCGTTCTTCTATTACCTGTTCAAATTATCAAAGAAGACACCAAGATAGAACGGAATCTGCTTTATCTGATTTATCTGAGGCTAGCGGAATCTATTTGAGGCTAGCAGTATTTATCAGATAAGAAAAAATTATCAAAGAAGACAGCAAGATAGATTATTTGAAGCTTTATCTGAGGCTAGCGAAATCTATTTGAGGCCAGCAGTATGCCACGAATGATCATTCTCTTGTGAAATTGAACTGACGAACGATAAAAATGAGTTGTTGCGTATGTGGTGCTAAATCCCTGCTCATTGTTGTGAATCGTGAAGTCGCGGGCCAGCAGGGTGTTCTAAAATGGTGAAGTCACAGGCTAGCAGGGTCTTACCTCAATAAATTCCACGGAAAACCAACGCATTATGTTTTTATTTTTTTTACATTGTAAACAAACTCGTTCCGACCCAGCACGTTCCAAAACATACGGAACGGAAGGTTCCGACCCATTTTGGTCGGAACATGATTCTAAGATGCATATGCAAAAAAATGACAAACTATGTAAATTTTCAAGTGATCGTAAAGAAACATTTGACACACATGTATTGAACTATTTATGAACAGAACTTAAATCAAAATTGGAACAATGGACTTCATTAGAAAAGATGAAGAAACAGAAAAAATTATAATGCGTAATAGAACATTGCAATTTATAGGTACCTCTCGTTGCCTTGTAGTGCGAGTTGATTTGCACGATGTCGTTTTAACAATCATTTGTGATTTTTCCTTGTCCTAAAACAAAAAGAAAAGCTTTTGTAAGTAATGGCCCAGTAATGTATAATTTCAGAATATTAAACATGTAAATACATTCTCATTGGTAACCTGACCTGCATATGCGTTGTTTCCAATTCAAGGCCCTCATTGTCTAAGGTCTCCTTCATTATTTTCAAGTAAGAAAATGCATTGACACATGGAACATCTTCATTTTGAACATTTAATTGCTGAAAAAAAACACATCCCATGAACAAATATTGTCCTGCAGTGCACATTATCAATTCAAATTCTGATAAGTTCAAACCAATGAAAAAGACTTTTTGAATATCTCATTATTGAAAATCTGCATCAATGAGGTGGGTTCCTTGGATCAACCCTTGGCATATCATTTAGCTGCGACAAACATCAATGTCAACCATATTGGATGAAGCTGAAAAATGTGAACTTTTGGAATTAAAAAATGGACAGCTTGTCCACCGTCTTTGAACAACCCTAGTTTGCATTGCGTCGGATGATCCCCACTAACCATCATCAATATTGCACGTACCTTGCAATTCATGGTCACATCTGTCGTGATGTTATCCCCAAATATAAGATCTGGTGGGTAGTCGTATTGTACATCCAACCCATTGTGAAAGAGAACTTTGAGATATGAAATTAACGACTCCAAAATGTAGTAAATACACCATCGACGGTTTGCAAAACTTTCTTGCAACTTAGTGGAATAAATAGGACTGGGAGAATATCGACTTGCGACATTTTTCCAGCATTTAATAGATGCAACTCTACCACATAACAATCTTTTTGTGTTGTGCGCGACAACTGGAAACCGTCAGTGTGCAAGAGTAATGCGAAATTCCTAGGGTCTCCCGGTCCAAACAGCACGATAGAGTCAGTACCTTGATGTTCTCAATCCAAACTTTAAAAATGAGCAGTAGATGCATATAAGGATAATTACCTTTGCCATCTTTCGTTGGCTTCTAATAGAGATGTGAAATCTATCGCATCAAAAATTATGAGAAAATCCCCACAATGAGAAAATATGCACAATTGGCATAGTTTCATTGGGTTCACTAGTGGAAAAGGGCTTTTGTGTGAAGAAAGGTAAATATTGCAAAATAAAGAAACATGTAATGGAATCCATGGAATTCTCATATTAGCAACATCTTGAACAAAACTTAACTTTGCTTCCAATTAGTTGCATTAGCACTAATAGTACTCGAATGTCAACATCTTATATGATCAACATACTTGAACATTGAGTTTATTGAAAGTCCAAATTATACAATAGTACATATAAGTTCAGTGATATTAGAGTGCAACTAGTGCCAATACATAACAAGCTTTTTTAAATGCCATTTAACAACTACAAAAAAAGGTGTCACAGAAAGGTATGTTAGAGCCAAAATCTAAACTATTGCACAGCTCTTTAACTTGTTTACCAACACATGGGAGAGATGAATACAATAAGCCTTATATAAGGAAACTTACCTCGATATAAGCCACATCGTGCATGCTCCAGATACAGTAGACAACACTAGAAGCAATCAAGCCCCAATTTTTATATAGTGATTTGTGAGGTGTGTAGTTCTTCTGTTCATGCATGAAAATCTTGTGTTTGAATTGTGGAGTGTCTTTGTCAATAGAAGCATCAGCTGAAACTGATACACCATCTTTCCTTATTCATCTTTCATTGTTTCATCTTTGCACATACTTATGCAGTCTTCATCAACCTTGTGACAATGTTTATGAAAAGTTTCCTGTGAATAACAAAAAAAGTTTCAGAAATAAAAAGCTACATTTATCACACAAACACAGATCATTACTTTGAAATCAATAACCTTCTATCAAGGGAATGTTAGCACTAGATTTTGCAAGATTCTTCAACAACTAATGCATAATCTTTATTGCTTCAATCGAAAAAATTGCATAACCAAATTGTCCTGTGCCTATTTCTCAGAATCATCCGTAAAAGAAAGAGACTAGGACCATCAATTAGGCCACCTTTGGCAAAGATCTTCAAACTAGCACACAAAGCTCATGTGAAAGTTAAGATAAATTTCAGTTGTTCAATTCAAGGAAAATCATGTATGGACCATGCTCTCATGCACATACAAATAAACTATTCCAGACTGCGTATGCCCGGCTACTATATTAAAACTATCCTGCATGTTCATTCATACATTCAAGAACACAACAGAAACCAGAATTATAAGGAAAAGCATGATATACTGGCATCTGAGACGTGATTGCAAGTAGTGCAACAACACATACGGAAATGAAAAGACATGGAAGTGTGTACGGAAACCTATAGTGGCAGACATTCCATCAACATTAATTTTCAATACCCTCAATCAGTACAGCACAAGAGGTTATTTAGATTACAAAACTTTTACCTAAAATCAACGGTTGCCCTTAAGGACCAATACTGAACATGAATCAAATTCATATCCAATGAAAAGTAAGGAAAATAAGTAAGCTAAAAATAGGGTTTGTGAACAACTTAGGATATTTGATAGCAGGCCGAAAACATCAGATTTAAAAGAGTAAGCTTTTTATGAACAGTTGCAACATCTACAATTTAGTATGACTTACAACCTACTTTGACCATTTACCATGTGCATGTTTTCCATGTATAAGGTTAATTTTCATGCATAATAGGAGACTTCAAGCACCCATACCTGCCATCTAAAAACCACCACTAGAATCGTGTTTCAAGAAATTATCATATGAAATCTTAGAATATCACAAGGGAAACTTGATTCTTTGTTGGTTTTTACATATATTTGTGAAGCCTTGACATTCTTGTGTTTGTGTGCAGCAAGCAAAGGTAATGGATAAATTCAAACTTTGAGACATGGGGCTGAAAATATGATAGTTATAAATGTTTTAGAAAAAAGCTTCTGAGAAAGTTTCGACTGGAGAAAAACCTTCTGTTGCACGTGTACAATGTACACGTGTGTAAGCTTTTGCATGCACTAAAGAAAATTGGTGAGCACAATCTTGAATGCATTTTCAAGAAGTTTGTAAAAGATATCGTTTGTTTGCTATCAAAAAGTTAGTTCTAACATAATATTGCTCAAGGCAGATCAGATTGTCTCTTTATCTTCTCAAGATGGAAAAATTCAAGAAGAAGATATTGACCCTCTCAAACACATGTACCATGTAAATTGATTAGCTCTTAATAGTGTAGTGTCTATTGGCTTCTAAAATCATCATTTCCATTGAGGAACCAAAGAAGCTTGTCAAAATGGGGGTTGAAAAGTAAATAGAGATCAATTGAACTACCGTGGTGGTAGGAAAAATAAAAAATATCATACTTTTATGTTTGTCATGAGTAGTAAAGAATTTTGATTGTAGATACATGTCGAAGAGGATTCTTGTAATTTCCTGTATTGTCTTTTAAAACTCGTGATAGTTACGTGTAAGTTTTAATCCTATGTTTATTCTAGTTATCAGATGACAATGATATGAGGTTTTGGTTGGTGATTCAATATATATATATATATATATATATATATATATATATATATATATATATATATATATATATAGAGAGAGAGAGAGAGAGAGAGGGGGGGGGGATGCATACAATACTCACCACATATAAAACGAAAGCTTGATACTGATGATTGCAAATTTCTGAAGCATAAGCTTGCATTCAATCACCAAATTCAAGGGATGAGATATGTCATTTGAGTATTCAAAAGGTGTAACCTTCATAGTGAGATTGAATTCAGACAAAGTTAAAAAAGTTGCAATTTAGTGTTTGTAGATAAACCCTTGTTTGTAACAATGAGCTGATGGTGGCATGCAATAAAGCAAATAGGTGTTTGATGGATAGATTCTTGCTTGTAACATTGAGCTGATAGCCCACAATCTTGCAAATCAGGTTTTTTGGTGATAAACATCTATTTGTAACATTTGAGCTAATGACAAATGGCATTTTATTTTGCTTGGCCCCAAACTATCCTGAGTTGTACATGTAGTACAAAGACCCAACCAAGCTCAAGTTTTAATTTGTTGTGGAAAAGGGAAATTCTTGCTCCAAACTTGGGTATCTTATTAAGATAGACATAATGTACATTATGATGCTAGTGTAAGTAAATTGTTGCACATATACAGTAGGAACTTGTTGTACATAAGATTTCACTAACAACATACACTAATGCAATGATTTCATTGCTCTCTCTCTCTTTCTCTCTCTCTCTCTCTCTCTACTTTTGTGTAATCATTCATGCTGTGGGCAGGCTGTTTTCTCTCTCTTGTATGTCCTTATTTGTGAGAGACTAAAGTCTACACCTCAAGGAAAGAAAAGGAAGTTTCAACCAACTCAACATAACAGCCGTCTACATGTTTCTTGTTTTGACTAACATATTCTCTTGAATGTTGTGAAGGATCCATTGTAATTTCAATCCATATTTTCATAGGTAGGGTGGCGATATTGACACTTGACATGAGATTCTAGCAAAGGGAGAACCTTGGTCTTGATGCCCCTTCATCCAAGTTCATCACTAGTAGTCAAGACTCATGAGGAACATAGCCACTCACATTATGGGTAGTCAATGGAGGGGACACGCACATCTAGAAAAAGGAGGCTCAAAGGTTCTCTAGTTGAATAATAGTACTAGGAGATAGTTATTGTGGAACTGGACAAGATTAGTAGGGCTAGCCAGGCTTTTGGCCAAAGCCAGCTGGTTCCAATGTGTAGTGAGAGTTTTGGTTTCTTTCAATTTAGTATTAGAGCTACAACAACAGGCCTTTACCTCTTTGTGCTTACATCAACATTTAAAGGAGCTTGGCTATGCCTTATAATCAAGCCCAATTACACATTAGAAATACCAAATATCCACTATGGACAAGGAAGAAAATGTGAGGAGAGCACATAGAAGTAGTAGTCAAGAAGGACTGGCACACAAATCACAAGACACATCATTTTTCTCTTGAGAAATCTGGGTGATTGTGCATTCATAGAGGTAAGCCTTATTACCTTAGCATCAAAGATGTGGAACATTATGTGAAACCAATATGAGTCAAATATTGTTGCCAAAGAGAAGCTTCTAAAATTGCGTTTGGTGTGTGAATTCAAAATACACTAGGTACGTGAGCAATTGATAGCCCAAAAAGATTCTAGTTGCAGTAGAGTTTTCGGCCAATACACCCGATGCACCAAATGGGGCAAAGGATCATCTTGGTTCTCATGAGGGTTTAGTGGATCGAGATTAGGTATGCTCGGATACATCATTTCATCAATATTCCTCCATTCTTAGTATTGTTCCAGATGCTAAAAATGGAGCCCAAATGGTAGAGCATCCATATCTAGAGTCGCCAAATGAGGTTTTTCCATTGACGTTCATGACTTGTCTGATGAGGCACACATTTCTTAGGGTCAAACTCTCTTCCATCTACTTTTGTTAGAGAAATATGACACTTCTCTGATTTTATTGAAGATTCATGTTCCTAACTGTGGTTGGAACATATGCCAATGTCCTCTCTATTCTATGTTAGTTCCTCATTCATTTCACCAGTTCTTGTGAGCACGATGTTGTTGAATATGATTAAGGTTATCAAAATACTTCATGTGGTGATATTCTTAGTGCTCTCTCTTCTATGCCAATGGAGCCAGTTTTTTAGAGTGGTAATTTCCATTCATGATTCTTATGGATAGCTTGGGGTACCTATACGCTATCGTCTAATATTATTAAAACTGAGCCTGATAGAGATCAAGCTCTTGATCTAAGTTTGAGGACTAATCACTAAGAAAATTGTTTAAAGATTGTGTTTTTTTTTTTCGAACTACAAAAATAAAAAAATAAAACTCTAAGGAGCTTTGAGTCTACAGCGTGAAAGCTTGTAGATATGGTTGCACTGAAAGGCTGCTTGACTAGATAGCTTAGATGGCAATTTAGGCTTCTATCTCTAGAAATAACACAAAACCTATTGTCCAAGAATAATATAGGTCCAATGGTTTGGATTGCAGTTAATGTGTATTGATATATATACATGATCCCCATGAAAAAGTCATCTTGAAGTGTGTGACAGAGACTGTGGTCTATTTTTGCTAAAAAATGCAATAAGAGTACTTTGGACAATATTGGTTGACACACGTGAGATTTGAATGAGGTTTAAATTGGAGTGTCAAATGTCGAATGTCAAATGAAGGTCAAATGTGAATTGTTAAATTAATGTCAAATTTGAATTCGAATTCAAATGAGGGTTGAACAATGTGAAAGATTCAACTAGTTTCATCACATTTTGCAATATTTCCATATTTGGCATATTGAGGCCAAAACTTGTTTTAGACTTAGAGGTTGACTTTTCAAAGTTCATTAGTCTAAATTTCATTTGAATAAACACTTTTTGAAAGTGTGGGAAAGATAGAATGCGAGTTTGAGTAGATTCAATTTGAATAAGTTGGGTACATTGAATCTAGACCCAAATTGGTAGGGTTAGCATTTTGGTGGGAAAGCCAAGTGGCCAAATAGGGTTTGGACCTGCTATAAAAGGATGTACTGCACTATCTTGGTGTTATCTTGCAATCTTGTGTGTAGAATGCTCATTTATTGTTATTTTTGGTTCCACACGTGTGAAATATAGTAGGCTACTATAATTGTATGGAAAACAAACATATTTTATGTTTTGGTTCATGTTTGATCAATATCTCTTAGAGTTTGCATCTCATTTTGTATGTAGATGCTGATTTTTCTACATTGGCAGGATTGTTGGTTTGCTCCTTATTGTAACCAAAGATTTGGGACATGGATTGGACCTTGAATGATCTGAAATCCTTCACATGGTATCAGAGCTATTGTGTTTCAGGTTATGAAAGTATCAGCCATCTTTAGCAAGGATTTTGGAGGAGTTACCAATGCTAGAGCATGCTAGATTGATCTCTACTCAAAAATCAGCATTTTTGCATGTGTAGAATTGATCTTTTGTAGGTCAAAACTCAATATAGGGTTATATACTTGATCAATTCTGATTTCACACTTGGCTTACTGGAATTAGATTATTTTGGTGCATTAGGAAGGTCTCATTGGAGTCTACAAGAAGATATACCAAGTTTCTAGAAATTGCATGTAGAATTTGAGATATTCAATTTTTTGTGATTTTGTCAAAACCCTAATTTTGATTGGATCTCTAGTTTGTGAGATTACTGAACTTCATTTGAGTGTGTTTCAATCTTAGGAAGTGGCAAGAATTATTAGATTGAGGATAGATCATAGGTTGATCAAGATTTCACTATTCTATGTGTTGATTTTCTAGTTAGAAGTGCTAGAAGAGATTTGAGAGGTTCCATATCTTTGTGATTTCTTTTTGCATTCATTTTTTAACATTCAAGAGAGTGCTTTGTGCATTGGAACAGTTGAAAGAGAAGATCAGGTCACTTCAACATGGCTACAAGTGGTGGATTTATGTTGGAGAGCAATGATAGGCTTACCTCAATCAACTATTCTACTTGGAAGGTGAGGATGGAGTCCTTATTGGAGATGAATGAGTTGATGGAGATTGTTGCAGGTGTGGAGGAGAGACCTCAAGCACCTCAAGATCAAGTGAGGTATGACAAGAGAGCAAAGAAATCTCTACACATGATTAAGATGAATGTTACCAATGAACTTCTCAAGGAAGTTGGTAAGTGCACATCATCTTTGGAGGCTTGGGAAGCTTTGAAGAAGCTTTATGAATCCAAGTCTACATCAAGAGTGCTTACTCTTAGGAGGCAAATCTTTCAAAGTTTGCAAAATAATGAAGAGAGTACTCATGCTTTTGTTTTGAGAGTTAAAGCATTCAATGATGAATTAGCATGTATTGATGAAAGCATTAGGGAGGTAGAGCTTGTTCAAGTTATACTCAATGGCTTGTTGGATGATCATGCTAATCTTGTTCAAAGTTTTGCTATTCAAAAGACTTTGCCAAGTATTGTGGATTTGCAAGAGATCTTGGTGAATGAGGAGTATAGGCTTCAATCAAGAGGAGGTGGATCTACATCGACATCTCATTATGAAGAGGATGTTATGTTCATCAAAGGCAAGTTCAAGGGCAAAGGCAAAGGCAAGTTGTCTAAAGGGAAAGATCAAGGTGAGACTTCTTCTTTTGGAAAAAAGAAAGATAAGTCTAAAGTTGAAATGCTTTTATTGTGGAATCAAAGGGCATTTTGCAAATGAATGTTTGAAGAAGCAAAGAGATGAAGGTAGCAAGCAAATCAACTTTATTACTAATGATGAGGATCTAGGTGGTGGTGATTCTCTTTTGATGTGTTCATCAAGTCCAATATCAAGTGAAGGTGACAAAGATTCATGGTGGATTGATAGTGGAGCTAGCTCACACATGACTAGTCACAAGGAGTTCTTTACTTCTTTGGGTCACTTATGATGGATCCAAGAAAGAAATTCACATGGCCAATGGTGGTGAGTGTGTGATTGAAGGTATTGGTTCAATTCCTATTTGTCTCTCTACTAATAGGAAAGCAAGACTTGATGGTGTTCTTTACATTCCTTCACTTTCAAAGAATTTGCTAAGTGTTGGTCAAATGATAGAGAAAGGATACATGGTAAAGTTTGGTGGTGATGCTTGCTTCATTACAAAGGAAGAAATCTTGGTTTGCTAGGGGCAATAAACAAGGTAGACTTTTCAAGCCTGATGCTTTTGTTATGGTTAACAAAAAGGATGGAATGGAAAAGGAGATTGGCCTCAACTTTCCAAAGTTCCCTTTTAGCATCAATAAGATTGGTGGATCTTATGCAAAGTCTAAAAAGCTTCCTTATGCTAGATCTAGGTCAAGATCTAATATGCTTCTTGGAGATGTTCATCTTTGTGCTAACTTGGCTAGTCTTAAGGATAATGATGGTGTTTCAATGGTTCTTCATGGCAAGTGCAAGCATGCAAACGGTAAGGAAAGAGCTAACTTCATCAATGGAGGTGATGAAGGTTCTTCCTTGGAAAAGATTGTTGCTAATGATTTCTTTGATCATATGGAAAAAGATGTTGCTAGGTGCATTCATGAAGGAGGTGGTTCTTCTACATTATTTTGTGATGGGTCCAAGAAAGTCATTTTTGCAGCAAGTGCATTCACATTTCTTCATAAATAAAGTAGATCAAATGGTTCTATCAAGAGACTTGGTGAGGGAGATAGTCACAAGTCAAGAAGAAGAGAAGTATGTGAAGAGTTCAAAGTAGGATGTACTTTGAATGATGTCATTGTGAATGATAGTGAGGAGGAATCATTATCATATGATTCATTACCTAAAACATTGAATAGAAGTTCCTGTTTGAAGAAAGAGAGTACTTCAATCATCCTTATGTTGAAGGTACTAATCATTTTTTTTCATGGCTTCTAATGTCTTTGAGGTTTCTATTTCTTATGATGCAATCATTAAGAGGGATTCTTATGAAGGAAAGAGCAATGGAAGATTTGTTCTTGGGAAGATCCAAGGCATGGATCTCACATCTCTTCATCAACCCAAAGGATTCTATGATTGTGAATTGATCACTCATGATCGAGATGGCAAAAAGGTTGGTTAGAGAAGACTACATGGAGCAAATCGAGAGGCAATTTCTTCAAGGAAAGGGAGATCTTATTGGTGAGCTTATTGAGGTTTGTTATGAGCTCAAGAAGGCTGGACTTATTAGGTTTGATACTCATCTTCACCTACTCTACTTCATGTTGGATGGAAAGTTTGGAATCTATCTTTTGATTTATGATGGTGACATTGGCGACATTGTTTTCACTAAACTTTGTGGAAATTCGAGATCAAGCATTGATGAGATCTTGTTGGATCTACATCACATGTTTGAGAGGGAGTATTTTCAGAGGTTCAAGTCTGAAGATATTCATATCTTTGATATCTTTGATTATCAAGAGAAAGGTAAGCAAGTGAAAGCGACTCATTTTGCTTTACTCACATGTTTTGGAGAATTTTCTTGTGTAGATGATGCTATGCAAGTGGATATTGGTTCTCATGGTTTTCCATACTGGAAAAGCAAGTAATGGATCTGGAAAACAAAGTTTGTTCAATGACTTTGATGATCAAGAGGAAGATCAAGAGGTTGGTCTCAAAGGCTTCAACAACACAAAAGGAAAGGTGACAATTTGAGCTAGTCAAGAGCATCAAAGGAAGGTTATTTGGCAAAGATGTTATGGATCTGTTTTTGCAGCTTACTGAAGACTCAAGTAAGGTCAAAGGAGCAGCAAGGAAGTTTTGTTCAAGTTTACTTTACTTGTTCTATCTCATGTTTAGAGCTATTTCATGTGGATGTGTGCAAATTGTCAAGATATGGACAAACTAGCTACATTGTCTTGCAATATCTTATTGTTGGAGTTGTACTAGCATTCTTGGCTGTTTTGCTGATGGAAATGAGGCAAATGGAGGGCTCATTATATCACTCATCCATGATCAAGTTCTCAAGTGTTGAGCTACTTGGTGCCAATACTTGGAGATTGTCAAATTTTTGGTGAATTCATGGTCATTTTCTTGTGTCAAGTAGATCTTGAAGATGGACTAGAGCAACCTACTTGGTTTATGGAGTCATGTTGGTACTGGATTTGCATCATAATGTACTCATCCTACTCATGGATTTCCAAGGTTTGATGGTTTCTTGTGGCAAGATGGAGATGGATGGCTCATTCATGGAGTTTTATGGTGAAGACATATCAAGAAAGGACAAAGTTGGAGGAGACAAGCAAGCAAATGGTCATCACTCAAATTTATTGTTTGTTGTTGTATTTTTCCAGAGAGTTCAGAGTTGGAAGCATGGTGGAATCATTTCATTACATTCTATTTGATTCTTCATGCTCTAGTCACATTTTTTACATGTAGAAATTGATGTAAAAAATAGGAAGCATCCAAGTGGGACACTATTTCTCTATATCAATTATGGTTGTTTTCTATTTTGAGCATTAAATGCTCATTTAAAGGAGATCTATTCTTATGGAAGAAGATCATTCTTATGATGGATCAAAGTTTCTATTGGCAAAAACTAAGCTAGGAGCATTGGAAGCTAGGAAAGCGAGTTTTGAGGTACATCATTGGAACTCGAGATTTTGGCATATTGAATGAGGGATCATCACCTAATCTATTTGGATTTTCAGATTCGAAACTATGCTGGAGATATAATGGATAGGAAATCCATTAGTTTTTATTGTATTTTCATAGGTGATGGAGCTATATCATGGATGTCAAAGAAACAAGCCACTATCTCATTGTCAACTAGTGAGGGCCGAGTACAAAGCTCTTACACATTGCACAAAGGAGAGGGTATGGATCAAGAGAATGATCAAGGATCTTCACTTGCTGGAATTTTCAGAGAGCCCAATTATCTTTTGTGACAATCAATCAGCCAAAGAAATGGCATCCAATCCTATCTTTCATGCTAGGAGCAAGAGATACAATATCATTTTGTGAGGGAGCAAGTCATTGCAAAGGAGGTGGAGCTTCAACATGTGTCTTCAGGAATGTGTAGCTGATATCTTCACCAAAGCATTGGGAAAAGACTTGTTCATGAAGCATAGGGACTTCACTTGGAGTATTATCAAAGTCTATGCTAAAACTAGTTGAAGAGGGGAGTGTGAAAGATTTCAACTAGGTTTCATCACATTTGCAATATTTCCATATTTGCTATATTGAGGCCAAAACTTGTTTTAGACTTAGAGGTTGACTTTTCAAATTTCATTAGTCTAAATTTCATTTGAATAACACATTTTATAAATTGTGGGGAAAGATAGAATGCGAGTTTGAGGTAGATTCAATTTGAATAAGATGGGTAAATTGAATCTAGACCCAAAATTGGTAGGGGTTAGCATTTTGGTGGGAAAGCCAAGTGGCCAAATAGGGTTTGGACCTGCTATAAAAGGATGTAACTCGTGGAGAGAGTCATCTTCTCTCTTCTCTCTCTCATTTTCATCATTATACATGGTTCTCTTTGGGTTCTACTACTCATTGGTGCACTATCTTGGTGTTATCTTGCAAATCTTGTGTGTAGAATGCTCATTTATTGTTATTATCGGTTCCACACGTGTGAAATCAGTAGGCTACTGTAATTGGGTATGGACAACAAACATATTTTAGTTTTGGTTCATGTTTGATCAATATCTCTTAGAGTTTGCATCTCATTTTGTATGTAGATGCTGATTT